>CM077078.1:107216487-107798987 GCA_039513925.1 Platanthera zijinensis | reverse complement strand
TTTTCGCCCAAGCTAACAGAGTATGGAACTTCCTAATATAAAGGACCTCGAATGGCGCCATCTGAATACTCGCTTGGTAGCTGTTGTTGCAAGCGAACTCAATCATGTAGAGATGATCCTCCCATCTCTTTCCAAAATCTAGGGAGTACATACGGAGCATATCCTCCATCGTCCAGTTGGTCCTTTCGGTCTGACCATCTGTTTGCCGATAAAAGGCCATGTTAAACTTGATTTTTGTACCCAATAGATGATGGATTAGTCTCAATTCATTTGAAGTGAAATGCCCATCTCGATTACTTACGATGCTATGGGGCACACCGTGCAATTGTACTATGTTATCAACATAGAGCTTTGCTAGATTTTCCATAGAATTATCCTTTTGGTTCGGAATGAAGTGCGACACCTTTGTCAGACGGTCTACGATTACCCAGACAATATCCTTCCCATGCTATGATCTCGACAACCCGTGCATGAAATCCATCGATATGTCGTCAAACTTCCATTCCGGAATCGGTAAAGACTTTAGAAACCCACCAGGCTTCTGACATTCGTCCTTCACTAGTACGCAGGTATGACACTTTTCCATGTAGTGAGCTATGTCGTTCTTCAAACCCGACCACCAGAACTGTGTCTTCATGTCTTTATATATCTTTACGCTCCTTGGGTTGATCATGTACTTGGTAAAATGAGCCATGTACATTAACTCTTCCCATAATGTGCCAAACATTGGGACGCACAAACGGTCATCTTTCTGAAAAAGATCGTCTTCAAAAGAAAACTCATCTTTAGACCCCCTTCACGGTCCCCGCTACATAGCGCCTCATGCTTTCATCAAGCTTCAACGCTTGTCGAACCTTGTCTGCAAGGTCACACTGCACCTTTGTCCAGTTCAAGCACGCATTCGCTGTTGAACCCCTCTCGATGCAGGAGATTTCCAAGGCTTCTAAGTCACTAATGAGACGCTCATCATGCCTCAGAATCCAGTTTGCCTATGTAGAAGCCCTTCGACTCAACGCATTCACAACTACATTTCCGTTGTCGGGGATATAGTGAATCTTGAAGGTGAAGTACCCTAGGAATTCCATCCACCTCCACTATTGCATCTTCAAGTTATTCTAATCTATTAGATACTTTAGGCTCTTATGGTCTATAAAGATATCGATCTTCACGCCATACAAGTAGTGTCGCCGCAGCCTGAGAGCGAATAACATGTCCGCTAACTCAAAATCGTGGAATGGATAGTTCCTCTCATGCACTTTCAATTGACTAGATCCATATGCAATAAACTTTTCGTGCTGAAGAACGCATCTTAAGCCGCTTCCTTAGGCATCAATATAGATTTCGTATCCTTCTGAACCATATGGCAAGCAAAGAATAGACATCATGGTCAAATGACTCTTCAATTTCTCGAAAGCTTGTGCGTACGCCAGTGACCAAAAAAACTTCTTATCCTTCCTCATCAAGGTGGTGAGAGGTTGAGTTTGTAACACCCCAAAAAGACCCCAAAAAGACTCAAAATAATTTTGAGGTGCAGGTCAGGTTACACGGCCTGGGACACGGGCGTGTCCCAGGGCGTGTCGGGGGTACACGGCCTGGGACACGGGCGTGTCCCAGGGCGTGTCACGCAAATAAAATTGTGGCCCGAGTCAGAAGATTACACGGCCTTGAACCAAGCCTTGAACACGGGCGTGTCAGGTTGGACACGGGCGTGTGCGATGCCGTGTTCCGACCCGTGTACTGCTTGCAGCTCGATGAGGCGGGGGTGACACGGGCGTGTCTCAGAAATGACACGGGCGTGTCAGGTTCGACACGGGCGTGTCGATGCCCGTGTTCTGGTAAATCTCAGTCGGTATGAACCGCTTAAGGGTACACGGCCTGTGACACGGGCGTGTCACAGGCCGTGTCAGCCAAAAATTTGGGTTTTTGGGCAAATCGTGGCCGTTCAAATTTCTCTCTTTTGATCCAAGGGCTCAGGTGGTTTCCTGGCTGGATTTAATCCGTGGAGGCTGATGAAGAAAGCTATTCTTCATTTGCTTAAGGAAGAGAGAAAGAGAGAGGAGGAAGAAGGAGGAGGAGATCAAGCCACCGGCGGAGTTCCCGTGGTCCGATTTGTGATCCGAAGCCGGCGTTGTGAAGGCAAGGCTGTTGCGGTTCTTTCTCACCAGCTAGTTTTCGATGGCTCCCAAGAGATCGACAAGGGTAACGATCTCCCTTCTTGGACATGTGAAGTCCTTCTTTTCTGCATTGCATAGGGAAAACCCTTCCCCGCGAGTGTGCGGTGGGTTGTGGTGTCCCTTGGGGTAGGTATGTGAAGTCCCCCTTGTTAGAGGCCAGAATTGGAGTACGGCTCTAGGCATGCTGTGTGAAGCCCATCTGGACGTGGTCTGGATTGGTGATGCTTGTTTGCATATCGGAGAAGGCTCCGTGATTAGGCTTGTATTGCCTTGTTCCTACCTGTTGCTTGGTGCGGCAGGAAGTACTGGATGATGTCCAGGAAATGAAGAGGGTTGGATGCAACTCTTGTGGCCGTGCGTTGCCACTTTATGAGCGGTTGAGCCGTTGGGCTGCAACTCGATGAAAAGGCAGATTGCCGAACAGGAAAGGTGAAACCGACCCGCTCCTATAAATAGCCATGGATACTTCCGTATTCGAGGTGGCACGGCGACTTGAGCAACGGGGGGTGGCTGATCCGTACCTGCGTTAGGTCTGTCCGACTTGGAAGCCTGGTTATAGGTTTTGTTGGAGCGCCTAATGAGAGTCTTAGGCCCGTGCGCCGGAAAGACTAGAATGCTCAAATACTGTGTAGACGGTGGTGTTGACCCTGGTATTCCGGTACACCGAGAATGTGACCTGAGTGCACGGACTGTCGGGCTGTGTGGCCGATAGTTGTGATGGCTTGAATGTGCCTGCGCGCACATAGTTGCTATATGATGATGCCATGCTTTGTAGGGAAAGAATGCTAATGCCCCGAGAACGGGGTAAGATTGTTATAATTGGGTCAGCTGAATGCTGACTGTTGCATTGTTTGCCATCGGTTGGGTGGATTGTTCCCTTGCAGGTGCTGGAGAGCCAAGTGGTAAGTAAAGGGCTGAAGCCCTACTGTTGTTGCTGCTGCTGCTGCTGCTGCGGCTAGCCCTTGAAGGCTAAGCGAATGTTTTTGCTTATTTGCTTTTACTTATGTATGGCCGGCCTGCGCGCCGAGGTTTGTAAACCATACGTTGTAAAAAGAGGAACTGTAAGGCCTTAAGGCCAAACTCTATGTATTTGTGTACATTCCGTGATATATATAAAGGTGGTTTATATATTGGACATTCCTGGTTAGAGTTCAAATTACTACTTAAAGCTTCCGCTAGAATGCTCTGAGTTAGGATTTCGTGGTTCGTTTGGTATTATCCTGTGACCTCACCGTCTGTTTGTGTCATATAGTGTGGGGCCCCGGCCGAACCTTCTACTATACGTCATTTAACGGATAGGGTCGTTACATTTTGGTATCAGCTTCGTTCGGTCTTCCTCTATCGAATTCGTGGACGAATTCTTTTATGGGGTGGCGAGCGCGTGTTTATTCGCCCTGCTGTAACGCTAATGAACTCTGGAATGTCCACTAAGGAATGTACAAAATCTTGTTTGAGGAATCTGCGCGTTCCTTTTTGTGTTGTTTTGCTTGCATACGTTCGCTAATGTGTGTCTTGTCCACCTATAGGTGACGCGTAGTGGTGCTGGGCAGTCTGAGCCCCAGCGTTCTGATGAGAGTGCGGCACCAGCTGAGGTGCCCACACCTCCTCCATCTGCGGAAACTGTTCGTTTAGTTGCTGAGGCTCTATTTTCCATGATTCAGCCGACCGGGCAAGCGCAGCCGGCAGTCGAGCCAGTTCATGTTGTTGTAAGACCCGAGCCGGTTGAGGCTGTAGATCCACGAGCAGCTGACTGACAGTTGAAGCAATTCATGAGCTTCAGTCCTCCTACGTTTACGGGAATGGGATCCCCAACGCAGGCGGAAGATTGGTTATCGTGTGTCAAGAGGATAATGACAGCGATCAGGGTGGAGGAAACTCTAAAGGTCACCTTAGCCACCTTCATGCTTGAAGGAGAGGCGCGGTTGTGGTGGGACGAGGTTGAGGTACACTATTTGGCGGGCAGGCAATTAACGCAAGTGTCGATTGAGGAGTTCTCTCGAATATTTCTGGCGAAACAAGTCCCAGCGGCGCAACGCATTGCTATGGAAAATGAGTTCCAACGGTTAAAGCAAGGGGATGATAGTGTGGATATCTACTTGCATGAGTTTACCAGGTTGGGACGGTATGCGGGTACAATCTTCGCGGATGACCAAAGGAAAACGAATCGGTTCTATGAAGGATTGCGGGATGAGTTACGATTCCTGCTTTCGAGTTCAGTGAACCAAGGGTTTCAGGCATTGGTTGATACTGCGTGTGCGTTGGAGAAGGACATGCGGCGGGTGCAAGGGAACAAGGGCTTAGTTGTGTCAAAGCCAGAGGTACAAGCACCTCGCCCGAGCAAATCGTTTTACCAGAAGAAAGGGGGCAAGAGGTCCAAGCCGTCTCGGCAAGTGACTACGACCGTTGTGTCGGGAGCGACATCAAGGCCGGATTCTCGTACATGCTATAACTGTGGCCGGGTGGGGCATATAGCCCGTGACTGTCGGGTTGTTCAGCCCAAAGGGGAAAAGAAGGCGGGTGCGTCGTATGCTGAGAAGGGCAAAGCGGTGGTTGATTCCTCTCCGTCTCAGGCACATCCCCGAATCTATCAGCTTGGCCAACAGGAAGCGATTAAGCAAAGTGACGTCGTCACAGGTACGAGTTGAGTTAGCTTACTTGCTTATGTGCTATGGTTTTTGGTTATGTATCGCTTGTGCATGTGTGTGTGCTGCAGGCTTTGTCCTGATTCGGAATAAGTTGGCGAGAGCCCTGTTTGATACGGGTGCTTCGCATTCTTTCCTGTCTGAGGATTTCGTATCTCGCATTGGGGCACCAAGTCATGTGACGGTGGATAGTACAAGGGTGCTATTGCCGAATGGCTGTATGATGCTTGCAGATAGGGCTTGCGATGTGGTTGTGCAAATAGGAAGTCGGGATTTCGGTTTGAGTGCAGCTGTGCTACCGTTATCGGAGTTTGATGTGATCTTTGGTATGGACTGGCTCTCGGAGCAGCGTGCCTTTATTGATTGCAACTCCAAGGAGATTACACTGGGCCAGAATACCGGACTTGTGACGAAGTTCGCTGGTATGCGAGGAGTTGGCGAGACTCTGTTGTCTGCACTCCAAGTCGTCAATGCTGTTCGGAAGGGCGCGGAGTTATTCTTCACGCTAATTCAGGCTGTTGAGCCAAAGGCCAATGTCGGTGAAGTACTAGTTGTGTCAGAGTTTGCCGATGTGTTTCCTAAAGATCTTCCTGGGTTACCACCCCAGCGGGAGATTGACTTCTCTATTGAGTTGGTGCCAGGTGCGAAACCTGTGGCCCGCTCTCCATATCGCATTGCGCCAAAAGAGATGGCTGAGTTGAAAGTCCAATTGCAAGAGTTGTTGGAGCAGGGATATATACGCCCAAGTATGTCACCTTGGAGCGCGCCTGTTCTATTTGTGAAAAAGAAAGACGGTAGCTTACGGTTGTGTATTGACTACCGCGAATTGAATAAGCTGACGGAGAAAAAGAAATATCCGATCCCGCGGATTGATGACCACTTTGATCAGCTGGCAGGATCAACGGTCTATTCCAAATTGGATTTGAAATCGGGATATTATCAGCTGCGGATTAGGGAAGGTGACATTCCCAAGACGGCGTTTGGAACACGCTACGGTCATTATGAGTTCACGGTAATGTCGTTTGGCCTATATAATGCGCCTTCGGTATTTATGGACCTAATGCATCGAACGTTCCGAGAGTACTTGGATTTGTTTGTTATTGTGTTTATCGATGACATCTTAGTATACTCTCAGTCGGAAGAGGATCACGCAAACCATTTGCGGTTGGTCTTGCATACCCTGCGGAGGAATAAGCTTTTTGCCAAGTTCTCAAAGTGTGAGTTCTGGCTCTCTTCAGTAGCCTTTTTAGGCCATGTGGTAAGTGGAGAAGGTATCGCGGTGGATCCGTTGAAGATAAGTGCCATCCGAGATTGGCCAGTGATGTCTTCAGTGGCCGAGGTCAGGAGCTTCCTTGGACTTGCGGGCTACTATAGACGGTTTGTGGAAAACTTCTCACGGATTGCTTTACCTCTGACCACGCTGACGAGAAAAGATCAAAAGTTCATTTGGACGCCGGATTGCGCGCGAGCTTTTGAAGAATTGAAGAGTCGTTTGACCACGGCGCCTGTGTTGACATCGCCATGTGGTACCGATGGGTATGAGATCTATAGTGATGCTTCCGGGAGCGGCTTAGGCTGCGTTCTTCTGCAGTTTGGTAAAGTGATTGCTTATGGCTCGCGCCAGTTGAAAGTGCATGAGCGGAATTACCCCGTCCATAATTTGGAGTTGGCGGCGGTAATCTTTGCGCTCAAGTTGTGGCGGCACTACCTATATGGCGTTAAAGTGGATATCTACACAGATCATAAAAGCCTAAAGTATTTGTTGGATCAAAAGGATCTGAATATGCGACAACGAAGATGGATGGAGTTCCTTGGGGACTACACATTCGAGATTCACTATACTCCCGGGAAGGGAAATGTGGTCGCTGATGCTTTGAGTCGAAAGACTCCGGTACGGGCAAGCTGGTTGCAGAGGCATGATCAGCGTTTAATCCAGGAATTGGAAGCATTGGAGATATCTTGTGTTGACAAGGGTTCGTCAACCGATGCATGCTTGAACTGGACGGAGGTGCAATATGACCTTACGGACAGAGTTTGGCGAGCAACGGAGCTTGATGAAAGCCTCCAGCGCTATGCAAAAGATGGGCCGGATGACCAATTCTCTTGGGATAACGGTTTTTTAAGAAGAAATGGTCGAGTGTGCGTCCCGAGTGTGGGTAAATATAGGGAAGAGTTGATATACTAAGCTCACTTTGCAAAGTACTCAGTTCACCCAGGGAGCACAAAGATGTACAGAGATATGAAAAAGCTGTTCTGGTGGCTCGGATTAAAGAAAGATATCGCACGTTATGTGGCTGAATACAATACCTGTGCGTTGGTGAAAGCAGAATGCCAGAAGCCTGGCGGTTTCCTGAAGTCGTTACCTATTCCGGAGTGGAAGTTCGATGATATTTCGATGGATTTCGTGCATGGGTTGCCGAGATCTCAACGCGGTCATGATTCAATCTGGGTGATTGTGGACCGGTTGACAAAAGTGGCGCACTTCCTTCAAAACAGAAGAGACGATTCAGTGGAAACCTTGGTCAAGCTTTATGTGGAGTAGGTTGTTCGACTGCACGGTGTTCCCTGGAGCATCGTTAGTGACCGTGATGGGCGGTTCACATCGAATGATTGGCGGCTCGTCCATCAAATGTTGGGTACAAAGTTAGCGTTTAGTACAGCCTTTCATCCCCAAATGGATGGCCAGACTGAACGAACCAATAGGACGATGGAGGATATGCTCCGCATGTGCGCCCTAGACTTTGGTAAGAGATGGGAAAATTATATATTTCTTGTCGAATTTGCCTATAATAATAGCTACCAAGCGAGTATTGGTATGGCGCCATTTGAAGCTTTATATGGTCGGAAATACCGTACACCGTTTGCTTGGGCAGAAGCAAGCGAATCTAAGCTGAGTGGGAAAAAGGAAGTCGAAGAAGCTACCTCACTCATACGCTCTATTCGGGAGAGGCTATTGATAGCCCAAGATCGTTAAGCAAAGTACTACAATGCCAAACACCGGAACGTGGAGTTCTCGGTGGGTGATTGGGTATATTTGAAGATCAAACCCTTCAAAGGTGTGTCCAGGATTCGGCGTTTGAAAAAGCTAAGTCCGAGGTATCTTGGTCCATTTGAGGTGGTGGAGCGAGTTGGGGAAGCTGCTTATCGACTAGCACTTTCAGCAAACTTGGGTGGATTACATGATGTATTTCACATCTCAGTCCTTCGTAAGGCGGTGAAGGATCCAGCTCAAGTAGTGGAGAATGATCGGATACCGGTCGAGTATGGGCTAACGACGAGGGTTAGACCCATTCGGATCGAGGATCGAGCCGAGAAACAGTTGCGGAACAAAGTGATCGGGATGGTCAAGGTCCGATGGGACAATTGTGGCCGTGAAGAGCTAACATGGGAGCGAGAGCAGACCATGCGAGCTGAATTTCCCGAGTTATTTGTATAAACTGTAGACCGTGTATTTTTGTTATAACATAGTTATCAAGTTATAACATTGCTGGTTCTTGTTTCCTTACCGTGCAAATTTCGGGATGAAATTTTGTTAGGGGGGGGGAGGATTGTAACACCCCAAAAAGACCCCAAAAAGGCTCAAAATAATTTTGAGGTGCAGGTCAGGTTACACGGCCTGGGACACGGGCGTGTCCCAGGGCGTGTCGGGGGTACACGGCCTGGGACACGGGCGTGTCCCAGGGCGTGTCACGCAAATAAAATTGTGGCCCGAGTCAGAAGATAACACGGCCTTGAACCAAGCCTTGAACACGGGCGTGTCAGGTTGGACACGGGCGTGTCCGATGCCGTGTTCCAACCCGTGTACTGCTTGCAGCTCGATGAGGTGGGGGTGACACGGGCGTGTCTCAGAAATGACACGGGCGTGTCAGGTTCGACACGGGCGTGTCGATGCCCGTGTTCTGGTAAATCTCAGTCGGTATGAACCGCTTAAGGGTACACGGCCTGTGACACGGGCGTGTCACAGGCCGTGTCAGCCAAAAATTTGGGTTTTTGAGCAAATCGTGGCTGTTCAGATTTCTCTCTTTTGATCCAAGGGCTCAGGTGGTTTCCTGGCTGGATTTAATCCGTGGAGGCTGATGAAGAAAGCTATTCTTCATTTGCTTAAGGAAGAGAGAAAGAGAGAGGAGGAAGAAGAAGGAGGAGGAGATCAAGCCACCGGCGGAGTTCCCGTGGTCCGATTCGTGATCCGAAGCCGGCGTTGTGAAGGCAAGGCTGTTGCGGTTCTTTCTCACCGGCTAGTTTTCGATGGCTCCCAAGAAATCGACAAGGGTAACGATCTCCCTTCTTGGACATGTGAAGTCCTTCTTTTCTGCATTGCATAGGGAAAACCCTTCCCCGCGAGTGTGCGGTGGGTTGTGGTGTCCCTTGGGGTAGATATGTGAAGTCCCCCTTGTTAGAGGCCGGAATTAGAGTACGGCTCTAGGCATGCTGTGTGAAGCCCATCTGGATGTGGTCTGGATTGGTGATGCTTGTTTGCATATCGGAGAAGGCTCCGTGATTAGGCTTGTGTTGCCTTGTTCCTACCTGTTGCTTGGTGCGGCAGGAAGTACTGGATGATGTCCAGGAAATGAAGAGGGTTGGATGCAACTCTTGTGGCCGTGCGTTGCCACTTTATGAGCGGTTGAGCCGTTGGGCTGCAACTCGATGAAAAGGCAGATTGCTGAACAGGAAAGGTGAAATCGACCCGCGCCTATAAATAGCCATGGATACTTCCGTATTCGAGGTGGCACGGCGACTTGAGCAACGGGGGGTGGCTGATCCGTACCTGCGTTAGGTCCGTCCGACTTGGAAGCCTGGTTATAGGTTTTGTTGGAGCGCCTAATGAGAGTCTTAGTCCCTCGCGCCGGAAAGACTAGAATGCTCAAATACCGTGTAGACGGTGGTGTTGACCCTGGTATTCCGGTACACCGAGAATGTGCCCTGAGTGCACGGACTGTCGGGCCATGTGGCCGATAGTTGTGATGTCTTGAATGTGCCTGCGCGCACATAGTTGCTATATGATGATGCCATGCTTTGCAGGGAAAGAATGCTAATGCCCCGAGAACGGGGTAATATTGTTATAATTGGGTCAGCTGAATGCTGACCGTTGCATTGTTTGCCACCGGTTGGGTGGATTGTTCCCTTGCAGGTGCTGGAGAGCCAAGTGGTAAGTAAAGGGCTGAAGCCCTATTGCTGTTGTTGCTGCTGCTGCGGCTAGCCCTTGAAGGCTAAGCGAATGTTTTTGCTTATTTGCTTTTACTCATGTATGGCCGGCCTGCGCGCCGAGGTTTGTAAACCATACGTTGTAAAAAGAGGAACTGTAAGGCCTTAAGGCCAAACTCTATGTATTTGTGTACATTCCGTGATATATATAAAGGTGGTTTATATATTGGACATTCCTGGTTAGAGTTCAAATTACTACTTAAAGCTTCCGCTAGAATGCTCTGAGTTAGGATTTCGTGGTTGGTTTTGTATTATCCTGTGACCTCATCGTCTGTTTGTGGCATATAGTGTGGGGCCCCGGCCAGACCTTCTACTATACGTCATTTAACGGATGGGGTCGTTACAGAGTTATCCATGATGTACAGCCCAGTGTTCGCCGA
Organism: Platanthera zijinensis; assembly: GCA_039513925.1. Lineage (NCBI taxonomy): Eukaryota > Viridiplantae > Streptophyta > Magnoliopsida > Asparagales > Orchidaceae > Platanthera > Platanthera zijinensis. Next base: position 107,788,589 of record CM077078.1, on the reverse strand, counting down.
GTGGGTCCACCAAGCTGGGGAAACAGGCAGGCGAGCGAGCCAGGACAGATATTTGGCCCATCTTCTTAAGCGTTGAGTGGAGTCCGCCCTGTCAACGCCATATTCATAGGCATTGAGTGGAGCTCACTCTATTAATGCAATCTTCTTAGGCACTGAGTGGAGCCCTCCCTATCAACGCCATTTTTAGGCATTGAGTGGATCTCGCCTTGTCAATTCCATCTTCTTAGGCATTGGGTGGAGCTCACCCTATCAACGCCATCGTTTTAGGCGTTGAGTGGATAACGACATCTTCTTAGGCATTGAGTGGAGCTCACCCAATCAACGCCATCTTCTTAGGCATTGAGTGGAGCTCGCCCTGTCAACGCCATCTTCTTACGCTAAAGTTAGTGATTTGGGTTTAGTCTTGTAAGTCCCAGAGTGGATATCTTCTGGCTTCGTTAATAATTTAATACGTAGGAACGCCGAACCATCCATAGAAATGAAGAATTTCAGATTTAATGCTTTTATTTCAGATTTTTATAAAGCATAGGGTGTTTCACTTTATTTCAAGTTTCTGGACTTTTTATTGTACGTCTCTTTTCCACCTAAGTGGCTTTCTCTATCGTTTCTATCTCCCACTAAATGTTCTCTTGGGTATGGGAGTGTTAGTTATGTCGCATCTATTTTCCTGTGGACTCCTTAGTTCTAAAACTGGATGGTAAGATTCAAGTCAATTTTCTTTTGTCTGACACCATTTTCGAGTTTTGTTGTTCCTATATCTGACAGGTTCTCAGTGCTGATGGATGTTCATTCTACTATGACATGGATAGCAGGGCCAGATTTTCCCCCTATTGTTGCTGCTTTCGACTGTTCTCCCCTCACGGGCCACTCATCGGTGATGAGTAATTTTGATTGGGGGAGGATTGATGGCGACGTTGCTGATGCGGCCGTTCATCCTCGATATAGAGAGTTCGTGGATTGGGATGAACATTGTCGTAAGCTCGAGGATGGGATTCTACCACGACGTTCTTCACCAACACCGCTACATGTTTTGCACAACGTCCACCGCCGCCAATCAAACAAAATTTATAATTATAAATTAAATCATTATAATTATATATTTTTGCAAATTTTTTCTAAGCAATTTTATATTAATTTTTTATTTCATGTATTGAAATATTTCATGTATGTTTTAAGTGTTTATTTCATGCATTAAAATATTTCATGTATGATGGGTGCATATAACCATCATGTTTATTTTATTTTCATGATGGGTGGAGATGGAGTGGTGTAGGCTATAAAAGGTCATGCTTATGATGAGTTGTATTGAAGAATGAAAAAAAGAAATTGAAAACCTAAAATTGGTTTCCCTCCTATTTCCCTCTCTCCCCCCTCTTTGAAAATTTTGGCCCCTCTCCTCTTCTCCTCTCTCTTGAACGCCGGCCACATCTTATACCCCTCTCTATTCTCGGCCCCCTCTCCTCCTCCTCCTCCTCCCTCCTCAATATCTCCCTCACCTCCTCATCCTATAAGAAAACCCGACCACCTCTCTTTCCTCTCCAAGGACAATTTCGGCCACCCTCCTTCCCTCTTAAAATTCGGACACCCTAGGTTTTCCCTAGACGCCACCCTCTCCCTCCCTTTCCACCTCTTGGCCAACCCTCTCCACCACCCAACCCGAGCCAACATCCCCCTTATACACCAAAACAGACCATCCCCTATTCCTCCACCACCTTGGAAGATTTCGGCCACCACCTTTCCTCTCTCCTCTTTCCATATATATTGTCCTTCAAGGTTTCTCCCTCTCCTAGGGTTTGCAAAGGAAAATGGCTCGTGTCTTCATCGTCCGGTGCAAATCCATGGATTTGCGTGGAAGTAGAATCAACCACCGCCGTGAGCGCTTCCTCCACTCATTATTAAGGACGAATTTCTTGGGATTTGGGTAACGACTTTCTAATCCATATCTTGTGTGTTTCTTTTATATTGTTGTGAGATTTGGTGGAATTAAAGGCTAGTAATTAGTTCTTATTTTTATTGAAATAGTTCTTTAATAGAATCTAAATTTCAAGCGTTAAATTATCCGAATATTTTTCGTACAATTTTGATCGGGTAGATCTCGTGAACGCTTGTAGAAATCAGATTCATTATCCTTGATTTTCCCTCGAGTTCAAGTGATTTGGTTAACTTGGATTTAAATTAATTTGGGATCGATTTGGACTTCTTTTAATTCCTTATTTTAGTCCGGATCCTCTCTTGTTGAGTTTGTGAATGTTTGCGGATAAATTTAATTTGAATAGCTAATTGTTCGGATCGGGTAAGTCCTATTCGCTTGAGCGAACATTGGCATATAGCCCTTATTCAATCTCTAAAAGGGGTAGCGACCATTTTCTTTGTTAATGTTTTGTGTCATTAATTGCTTGAGATATCGATAGTGATAAGTAGAGAAACCGCACACTGCGAATCTAATTTAATTGTCGAACCCAAGAGTGCGTAGTTTAATCCGTTGGAACCATTAGTCTGCATGAATTTGGTATTAGAGGGAGGTTCATGTCAATTTCTTAATTGGCACCCTCCTCCTTTTATTAGTACGCTGACACGCACTTGCACGCTTCATTGCCAAAACAATAAATATAAATTTTTTTTTTGATATGCAAATAGCGGTCGAAAACTTTTATTTTTCTGCAAAAAAATCAAATTTTTTTTAATAATCTCCTTTTTTTCAGCAAGAAAATACAAAAAAATATATCTATTGCCTTAGTTTTTTAGCGGGAACAATTCCATCAGTTACAATTTTATTGGATCAAAGTCATTATTTCATTGCATGTGCACCAGATTCGAGTAGAATTTTTTGTCCCGTCACCACTAGAAAATGGCCTATGACGTGTATGCTTCCCGTTGAGACTATTTGTATGCTAAATTCATGGCTAATCACACCCCAGCCTTGCCTACATATTAGAGGAATACCAACCGTCTCCACACTTATCTTGACACTAGAAGACAGGCACCCACTTATGACAGTTATGGGAGTTTCCAAATTTTTAGAGACTAGCTTAAGGGGATAGAAATTTATTTTGATTGCCACGTATGGGATGACCACTAAAAGATTGTCGTCGCCCTAGAGTGGTTAGTAGGTCCAGCCCGTGTGTTTTAGTTAAACGAAGAGCGTCATGTTGGTAGCTATCAATATGCTTGGCCTCACATGCGTAGCTTACTCGCGGATCAATTTGATCCCGACTACCTTCGTACTAATAGAACCACAACCGTGAGCATGAATAATTATGGCACTAGACCCGTAGCTGCTTATAGGAGTGACATATTCCCTCAGGATAGACCATTTCCCCAGGTTGGTAGAGCTACCCATAACATACCCGCACCCACCATTGGTGGAAAGGAAAAGGTGAGGTCCCCTATCCCGAGTTCGGTATAAGTGACTGCAAGGACTGCCATGAGACAACAGGGTGAGAGTAGTCCTATCTGTAGGGGTAGACAGACGGTTATGACACGTGAGTCTATTAGCATATCTGATCTTGTTTCTATTGTGCGTCATATTCTGAATACGCCTGTAGTCCCTTTTGAGTCTCCCCTAAGCTGCCTGATCCAGTCGTTGACTCTCCTGATGAGTCTGAGGTCGTGTCTAGGACTGAGCCCACCACTGAGGGCGAGGCCAATTTTACTGACGATTTTAGTGACGTTGAGGAGCCTAGATATCCTAGTGATTTGGAAGATGATGTATGGGATGAAGATATTCTTGATCTGTGAAAGTATCCCGTTACCTATTACATGTCCTGCTAGTGTTGTGACTTATTACCCTAGTATTGAGTGCCCTCTCCAGACTACGATCCCCATCGTGATAGAGCCTACGATTATACCCACTGAGAATATATCTGAGTCATCTAAGGATCCTGAGAGTGAGGATGTCCCTAGTGTTATTGTGGATGAGTTACCATCTGAGGGAAGGGTACTTTTGGACGATTCTCTTATTGTATACCCGGATGAGAGTTCCTTGATGTTGTCATCGTTTGATGAAATTTCTACTAATTTGGATTTTATCCCGGGATTGATTTTACCGACCCTTCCTCCTGTTTATTTGCCTACAATAGATGACTTCGTAGGACATGGTACCGATTCTGATTCCTTGGCTATTGTGCCTTCGGATATGGTGTCTCCTAAATATACTTATATACCACACCCGGTTGCACACATCTACCCACTGCCTTTTGATGACCCTCATGTCAATACGTTAGTGACTATAGTTGGGGTCCTTGAGTTGTGTCGCTTACACATCCTTTCACATCTGGGAGCATCCAACTCTATTGTTTATGATGAGCGGTTCTCCTTGGCATATCTTCATGCCAAGCGTGAGTATATTAAAGTTAAAATTAAAACTATGGATTTGGAGCTCATTGAAATAATTTTTGATTATAAGGCTCCCGTGCCACCTGACTTAACCCCCTTATCCACCACATTTGGGTATAGTCATGTAGCACATGGTTTCACTCCTCGTGGTTGTAAGTTACATAGGCGCACTTTAAAAAAATTAATCAATCAATTTGCGTCTTATTACTTATATGCCTTACATGTATCTAGGACGTTAGCGTTTCATTTTAATTTATGTTGCACGCACTTCTGCTCCCTTCCGAGAACATCCTACTCTAGAGTTAGTGATTTAGGTTTAGTATGGTAAATCCCAGAGAGGATATCTTCTGGCTCTATTAATAATTTAATACGTAGGAACGCCGACCCATCCATGGAAATGAAGAACTTCGGATTTCATGCTTTTCTTTCATATTTTTATAAAGCACAGGGTGTTTCACTTTATTTCAAGTTTCCAGACTTTTTACTATGCGTCTCTTTTCCACCTGAGTGGCTTTCTTCGTCGTTTCTATCTCCCACTAAATGTTATCTTGGGTTGGGGAGTGTTAGTTATGTCGTATCTATTTTCCACGTGGACTCCTTGGTTCTAAAACCGAATGGTAAGATTCAAGTAAATTTTCTTTTGTCTGACACCATTTCGAGTTTTCTTGTTCCTATATCTGACAGGTTCTCAGTGCTGATTAATGTTCATTCTACTACGACATGGATAGCAGGGCCAGATTTGCCCCCTGTTGTTGCTGCTTTCGACTGTTCTCCCCTCACGGGACACTCATCGATGATGAGTAATTTTTAGTGGGGGAGGATTGATGTCGACGTTGCTGATGCGGTCGTTGATCCCCGACATAGAGAGTTCGTGGATTGGGATGAACGTTGTTGCAAGCTCGAGGATGGGATTCTACCATGACGTTCATCGCCAACGCCGCTACATGTTTTGCACGACATCCGCTGCCGCCAATCAAACAAAATATATAATTATAAATTAAATAATTAAAATTATATATTTTGCAATTTTTATTGTAAGCAATTTTATTTTAAGTATTTATTTCATGTATTAAAATATTTCATGTATGTTTTAAGTGTTTATTTCATGCATTAAAATATTTCTTGTATGATGGGTGCCTATAACCATCATTTTTATTTTATTTTCATGAAGGGTGGAGATGGATTGGTGTAGGATATAAAAGGCCATGCTTATGATGCGTAATGTATTGAAGAATGAAAAAAAGAAATTGAAAACCTAAAATTAGTTTCCCTCCTATTGCCCTCTCTCCTCCCTCTTTGAAAATTTCGGTCCCTCTCCTCTTCTCTTCTCTCTTGGCCACCGGCCACATCTTCTCCCCCCTCTGTACTCTCTCCCCTCTCCTCCTCCTCCTCCCTCCTCAATATCTCCCTAACCTCCTCATCCCATAAGAAAACCTGACCACCTCTCTTTCCTCACCAAGTACAATTTTTGCCACCCTCCTTCCCTCTTGAAATTCGGATACCCTAGGTTTTCCCAATCTGCCACCCTCTCCCTCCCTTTCCACCTCTCGGCCACCCCTCTCCACCAACCAACTCGAGCCAACATCCTCCTTATACACCAAAACCGACCAGCCCCTATTCCTCCACCACCTTGGAAGATTTCGGCCACCACCTTTCCTCTCTCCTCTTTCCATATATATTTTTCTTCAAGGTTTCTCCCTCTCCTAGGGTTTGCAAAGGAAAACGCCTAGTGTCTTCATCGTCCGTTGCGAATCCGTGGAATTGAGTGGAAGTAGAATCAACAATCGTCGTTAGCGCTTCCTCCACTCATTATTGTGGACGGATATCTTGGGATTTGGGTAACGACTTTCTAATCCATCTCTTGTGTGTTTCTTCTATATTGTTGTGAGATTTGGTGGAATTGAAGGCTAGTAATTAGTTCTTATTTATATTGAAATAGTGCTTTAATAGAATCTAAATTTAAAGCGTTAAATTATCCGAATATTTTTCGTACAATTTTGATCGGGTAGATCTCGTGAACGCTTGTAGAAATCAGATTCATTATCCTTGATTTCCCCTCGAGTTCAAGTGATTTGGTTAACCTGGATTTAAATTAATTTAGGATCGATTTGGACTTATTTTAAATCGCTATTTTAGTACGGATCCTCTCTTGTTGGGTTTGTGAATATTTATAGATAAATTTAATTTGAATTCCTAATTGTCCGGATCGGGTAGATCCTATTCGCTTGAGCGAACATTGACATATATCCCTTGTTCAATCTCTAAAAGGAGTAGCGACCCTTTGCATTGTTAAAGTTTTGTGCCATTAATTGCTTGAGATATTTATAGTGATAAGTAGAGAAATCGCACGCTGTGAATCTAATTTAATTGTTGAACCCAAGAGCGCGTAGTTTTATCCGTCGGAACCATTGCCCCGCATCACCACCATCACGGACAATGGGCCTCAATTTGCCAGTGCCGAATTCATCAGTTTTTACGGACAGCTTGGGATTGACCTCAGGTTTGCCTCGATCCACCATCCCAGGAGCAATGGGCAGGTGGAGGCAGCAAACAAGATCACTGTAAACCTCTTAAAAAAGAAAGTTGAGAATTTGAAGGGGAGCTGGGTAGAACAACTTCCTTTAGTCCTCTAGACCTTGAGGACCACCCCCAACATAGCCACAGGGAAGACCCCTTTCAAACTCTCCCATGGTTGCGAAGTATTACTTCCTATAGAGTTTGAGGTTCGAACACCGCGGGTGGAGGTAGTAGAGGAAGGTGGAGAAGAATGGCGGGCTAAGAACGAGGACGAGCTTCGGCTCTCCCTTGACATGGTGGAGGAGCTACACTACCTGTCAACTATCCAACAGGAAGAGATCAAGCGAAGAATTACTAAGTATTTTGACAAGCACATTTGAATCAAGCAGTTCACGGAGGGGGACTTGGTCTTGAAAAAAGTGGATGTAGCCGGAAGATCAACTACCGTGGGGAAGCTCAACCCCAACTAGGAGGGTCCATATATTGTACAAGAGGCATTGAGATCAGGAGGGTATTGCCTCCAGAATGTGGAGGGTGAGAACCTAAGTCACACCTGGAGCGGTGATGACTTAAAGCGTTTCTATCCGTGAAGCATGACAGGCCAGAGTTTCCTTAATTCTCGAGCTTTCTCCTGCTGCCAGGCTCTCAACTAGCTGGCAGGGTTGGGATCCTCGATGGATATGGTTCTTGCCTTGGGGTTAGTGAAAGTCTCTAGTGTCGACTAAATCCACCTATGGGGGGGGGGGGAATAGGTGTCGTGCAGTCTTTTGCGGAATTAATTTTACCTGCACAAATTAACAAACACAGCACAAAAAACACAAAGAATTATAGTGGTTTCCTGATTTGGGTACGTCCACTTTCCCCCTTCGACCTATCTCCCACCAAGGGACGACTCGGTCACTTCTCCAAACAGATTGAAATCCAATCATCACACTACGGAAGGAACCCTTCCAACAAAGGAGTCACAACTCCACCACCACGGGTTGCACCCAAGCCTTACAACTAGGAATAAAAATTCCTTTACAACAAATCAAAATTGAATGTAAAAGAAAATACAAACAAAGCTTTTGGAGATTCTGATGTCCTTCTTCGTTCGTTGAAGCTTTCTTGAAAGTTATGAAGAGTCCACAACCGGATTTCTCTCTTGGAGAGGATCTTGTCAAGATCGGCGGCGGCGATACTTTGTAGATCCAAACTTCTCGATGAAGCAAGCAAGGTCTACCAACGATCTCAGTCGGATCAGTCGTCTCACCCAATTCGGAATGGAGAACAAATCTCATTCAACAAATCGGAAGAAAAGAGATCTCAAGAGAGGTGCATGAGACGCTCGGCTTGCCTCGGTACTGTCGTCGTAAGATCAGATATGATCGGAGATTATCGGCGACGTCTTCCTTGCGTGCGGCTACAGGAGATCGACGCTTTCCATCGTCCGCTAGGTCACGCTCGGCCTCCTTTTTGATTTCAGAGAATGGATTACTGTTAAAGTTAAAAATAAGCAAGTATAAATACTAGAGCCAACCCTAATGACCGTTGTGGGGCCCACAAGGAGAAACCCTAGCCCCGACCTAAACAGCGCACGGCAAGGTGGTTCTGTCCAGCGAATGAGGAAAATGGCCTAAGGAAATATCGGTGGGAATCGTTGGTGATTCCCGTCGATGTCGGCGGGAACCACTCACGATTCCCGTCGATTCTGCCTTGGCTGAATTCCTGTTGGAAAACTGTCAGCCGGAGGAAGTCGGCGGGAATGCAGATTGATTCTCGTTGAAGTCGGCGGGAATCACTCACGATTCCCATCGATTCTGCCTTGGCAGAATTCCTGTTCGAAAACTGTCAGCCGGAAGAAGTCGGCGGGAATGCAGACTGATTCTCGTCGAATCGATAGGAATCACTAACGATTCCCGTCGAAGTCGGCGAGAATCACTTAGTGATTCCCGTCGAAGTCGGCGAGAATCACTTAGTGATTCCCGTCGATTTTGACTTAGAAGAATTTTCTGTTCCTTCCTTTGATGACTTGGTCTTTGACTCATCTTTTGTAACATCCCATTTCCGGCTAGACCCCTAGGAGTCGGATGGTTGTGGTAGAATCCCAGGGTGCCCAAAACTTGAAATAAATCGACCAAGAAATCGGGTCACGGGTCGGTCACGCCCGTGACCCGCCATGTCACGCCCGTGACATAGGGCGTGACCATGATCGTCGGTTCCAGGTCGACGGCCGTCGACCCAAAATGGACCCACGGGCATGTCACGCCCGTGACCCGCCATGTCACGCCCGTGACATAGGGCGTGACACGCTCGACGATCGTCGATTCCAGTTCGACGCCGTCGACCCAAAATGGACCCACGGGCATGTCACGCCCGTGACCCGCCATGTCACGCCCGTGACATAGGGCGTGACACGCTCGACGATCGTCGATTCCAGTTCGACGCCGTCGACCCAGAATTTGGCCACACGGGCCAGTCACGCCCGTGACCCGCCATGTCACGCCCGTGACATAGGGCGAGACCACGCTCGACGATCGTCGATCCCAGTTCGACGCTCGTCAACCCGGAATTGTCCACACGGGCAAGTCACGCCCGTGACCCGAGTGTCACGCCCGTGACCACCCTTCGACGATCGTCGATCTCAGTTCGACGATCGTCGAACCCAGAACTGGCTTACCGGACCTGTCACGCCCGTGACCTATGTGTCACGCCCGTGACTAAGGCCGAAATGACAGCCAGACTGGAAATTTCGGTAACCGACATTGTAATCAATTCAGATTATGGGAGGTTACACCAGGAGTATTTATGGGCCGTTTCAGTCCCTAATTAGTTAATAAAATAAGGAAATGGGGTCCAATAGGAAATCGCCACCTAACGAACACCTCTTCATCTCCAACGTTTCAAATGACTTTGCCATAACCGAAACGTCATTAAGGGAATTATTAATGGTTGCCAACGTTTCAACCTTTCCCCTCCCTCCTTTCTTCCCTTTAAAAAGGCCCCTTAGGCTCAAGGATGAAGTTTCCAAGCCCTTACCTGAAGTTTCGAGCCGCCTACTGTGCTGTAGAAGAATTCCGACGACGCCACCACCGCGCCATGACAGTCCAACGTTCGTCTCGCCGTCAAACCATGAATAAGGTCCTCCTCTACTCTTTCTTCTATGGATAGATCTTAGAAATCATTAGGAGAGATATCGGGCTCAAAAGAGCCGGATCGGGTGAGCGTTTCCATGCTTTTTCGAAATTTGCATGGTGGCGGGTTCGCCGGAAACCGCCTCTCCGGCGGCCGTGCCGCCGCCCGACGGTAGCCCTCATCTCAACAGAGGTGGTGGTGGTGGTGGTCGGCCAGGGAGATGGCTGGATGGCCGGGGAATAGCTTTGAAAAGCTACAGGAAAAATAAGTTACAGGCTTCTGGTTTCGGGCTGTTGAAGAAGATGAACAGTGGCATGAGAAATAAATTCCATTTTTAAAACAATTTCTGAATGAAAATATCTGTCACCTTAAATAATTTGGGAAAAATACTTAGCGGCTCCTACAGGAAAAATGGTCAACATAGAAACTGTAGCCCTTGAAGTCTACTTTAATTCAAAATTAATTTCACCCGATTTGGAATCGTGGTTAGACCACAGAACCCTTTTTGGTGAGGTCTGTCCAGAGGGCCGTCCGGACCTTAGAAAAATTCCCCACACTAAACCAGTCATCAAAATGACTTGAAATTTGGGGTGTGGTCTAATATTACCTATATCTAGGTGCTATCCAAAGATGAGAATTTTTGGAGAATATTTTTCTATAGTTTTTAGAAAAATTCAATAATCTTAGCCGAATTTAATTAGATAGTTAAATAATTTCCAAACCCTCCCAAATTTTGGTGAGTGGTCCCTGGGTTCACCATAAGGTTCTGTATAATTTTTCATCTCATTTAGAGATGGTTTGGATTAGAAATGAACAAACCTAAGTTTTGCCCTAATAAGGGGTCTTAGGTTAAAAGTGCACTTTTGAAATTGGAGTGGTCAAGTCACCTCAACAGAGGCTGAGATTTTTACCACTGGCTAGTAATATTCTCTAGCACCCCCTCATGGAGTTTGAGGTGGATCGGGGTAAGTTTACCTTAAGGACCAAGGCCAAACCCTAAGGATGGGTCTTGGTGGATTGTGAAGGTCATGTGGTCAAATGACCTTGGATTGACCCGAATTTGGGTGAAGAGGACCATAGGGTCAATATAGTGCTCCGGATGAAATCTTAGTAGATTTGGAGACCGTTGGGATACCTAAAAATCTAACCTTAGTTTAGGGCACAAAACTTGTAGAGATAGTAAATGACACCAAAACACAGTGAAAAGTGTTGAGATTTGGGTAGACTGAATTATAAGGATGGTACAAGCTCTGGATATTTTTCCATGAATTTTAAGATCATTATTTTGGATACTTCATTAACGATGTAGTAACTTGTCTGATTTGCTTAGAAAATTTATTATGAACTGTACCCTTCTTGGAAAGTGATGAAATTTAAGCAGAGAACGTTTATTATGATTTTAAATCTCTGTGAATTTTTATGGGATTTTTGGAAGATTAATTCTAAGGCTTGCTTCATTAAGTATGTTTTACCTTGATTATTTGATTAAATCTTTAGTGGTGTTTAGCAAGCTAGTAAAATTGTGATTCTCTGCACAAAGATCTTTTATATATCATACTACTGACTAGTGATTTTTCTATAATTTTTAGACGAATAATTTCTGTACTTCCTTCATTAAGTAGGATTAACGTGATTATACTGAATAAATTATTTAGAGGTTAAATACTTTCTATAAAATTCTGAGAATTTGTATTTGAGGTTATCTTGCTGTTATTTAATGAACATAATTTTTTGGGTGGCCATTACTTAAGAATATCATGTAGTTCATGTTTAAAATTACCCATGGCCAATCTTTGGGAAAAATTAAATAAATATCAGATTAAATAGGAAAATTATAAGCTTCTGGATTTAGACAAATTATGATATGGTAGACCTCCAGTAAATATTATATGAGATTTGGAAGATAATTTGGTGTACCTCCACTTGTGTACCTCATATAGCTTAGGATGGTCTGCACATAGTAAGCCATGGAATTTTGGTAGTTGATGGTTGGTAGGGCAAATTAAGATTGAGTTCATCATTGGAGGTCAGGATTGGTGGAGTGTGAGACTGGTTAGGATAAGGGAATACGGGAACGACGGAAGATCGTCCACCCCAGGAAGAAGAGGAAGAGTCTTAATACTCTAGGGTTAGAACTAAAGCAACTAAAGAGGATCGGGTTAAGTGAGGTCAACCAATAATAATAAGTGCCTTGCGAAAGGGAACTTCGGGCCGTAATGCCGCCGTCTTGGTTCCTAGTGCCCCTTGAGAGCCCTTCACGGGGTATACCGGGGGCAGTCCTGGGCTAACGTAAACCATAGGAATAATAAATTAAAAGAGCAACTAGTATAACTAGGATTGCACACACTCACTCCCCGGTAGCTAGGAAAGTAGAATTATAGGATTACTTGCCATCAGACAGTAGCTCTGAAGGTAGATGCACGGACAGTACTGTCCGGCGGGCCGCGGGCTCGAGGGTTGGAGTACGGAGAAAAAGTGGTGGGTCATCGGTACTAGGCGATCGATCACACCGACAGCGGTACGATGTCTCGGCGAAAAGTCTGGAGGGTACATCCAGCAGCAGTACGCGGATACTCTAGGTTGTGTTCTTCTAGGGGCGTACGGAAGGGCTAGGCCTGGTAGTGTGGTTACCCGCCTAGGAGTGGGGGGCCCGACCCACTGTCTCCGTTTGCCACTACGGAGGTTCCTGGGGGTGAAGCTAGCCTCCCGAACAGGGGGAACTAAAGGTCTGTGCGCATAGAGTCGTGTGCGTGAGTTGCATCTGCATAAATCATGGCATAGCATATCACTACATTCATATTTGCATACAACCGACACCCCAACGTATAAATCGGTATGGGACTTTTTATACGATGGGAGCCTTGTAGAAGACCCCTTAACTTATAAGTTTGTATGGGCATTCATATAAGTTAAGGTTACATACTTACTTACTTATTGCTTACTTACTGTTCTCTAGCTGCATTCTTATACAAATTGCTACTTAATAATTGCTCTACCTATTACAACATTTATATTATCTACCTGTTATAACTTGCTAGCATAGGTCCGTTGTCACCTGTTTATTTGATTTAATCTCTACCTTCATGTCCTTCCCTTTCTTCCTCTCCGCTCGGTACCTAGGAGCCATGGGGGAAGGGGTAGGGGATGATAGGGCTTAGTCTTTATGACTAATGGTTTTCGAACCACAACATTCTAGGTGTACCATATGGAAGGGTCCCGGTTGTTGCAGTTTCTGACAGAGTTGACCCCGCGACCGTGTTACCATTGCCACCAGCCGGGACACACACGGGTCAAATGCCCCTTGATGGGTGGGACCCCACCAGCTCAGCAGCCAGGAGGCCGAAGACGTAGACACAGACGTAGATCGCGAGGCGGCGACGGCAGGTCGAAAAGGAAGAAGTACCCAGAGATGCAGTACCAGCAGAGTACAGAGTCGGTGGAGATGGGTCAGTCAAGCTTGGGTGCTCTCGGTTCAGTGACAGTTACGGTGACGCTTAGATTTAGATTTGCTTCCGCGAGTGACTTGTAGTGAGGATTACATGTACTGGGCACAAGCCCTCCTTTTTGTACTCTGATTATTATTATCTGTTGTGGACACTCCCTTCGCGGAGATTTATTTATATACATGTGATTATTGTGGACTTGCTCTTACTTTATTATGCTACTATCTTGCGATCGAAAAGGGCCGGCAGAATTGGCGTTTTGTAGTGGCGACCTTCCCGTGAGTCGGTGCCACCGCAAGGCGGCAATTCTGGGCTAAGACCCCGGTGGTTGAAAAAGAAAAAAAAGGGGGTCTTACAAGTGGTATCAGAGCAAACCTCGATCGGAAAAGTAGCAGTCCACTAACCCTGGGTCACCCCCGCTCGAGTTTAGTTTGGGGACAAACTAAGCAGCGGAAGCAGTGGTGTGCCCATAGGGGAAATCACATGTGAAAGTCCACTTCATCGTTAATTGGAATCCTTCTTTAAAGCCTGTGGCCTACCCTGCCCCCAGCAGGGAACACCTCCGGCGGCAAAGAACATTTCACATAACTCTCTAGTCTACGATTTAGACTCAACCAACTAGGACTCGTGACTAACCAGGACAGTCTGTAGTATACCCTAGTTCAAAATAGATCTTGGGTATGAATTTGGTTAAGGTAAGGAGATACTCAAAGAGAATGAAGGAGGAGTTTAGCATGAGAATGACTACCTAAGACGAAAACTCAGGTGTCCCTAGTATCCCAATCAACGATTATTCGAAGCGGTAGACTACTTTAAGGAGAATTGAGACCAATAATACATTAGCAGAATGGTAAAATACAAGTAGTCTTAACCCTCAACACCAGTAACAAAACTACCTAGAGGCAACCATCGAGACAAACACTGAGGGTCAGATAGGAATGCAAGTTCGGAAGAGATCCATGTGAGATTGGGAACATTTTTACCCGGATAAAGTTGTCGTAAATGTGACTTAGAGAGTTTAAAGTATGGAGTATATTAACGAGTTTCAGGGTGGAACCCCAAGTCGAAGATTGATGCCCTAGAAATTTTGCACCCAGCTAGGACAGATGTAATAGGGTGATATCCAGGATACTTAGCCCAAGATAGGTAGGGGCTGATCTTTTGTTTATTGGGGGCTAAACCTTTGTTTATTGGGCAAATTAGTAATGGCTTGTGTTTTCCCTGGATTCAGGACGAAGATCTGAAGGCATTGGGATCGGATTTTGTCGAAGACGCCAAGGCTCGGCTGAGACTAATCATAGATAGAATGTTAGAAGCACGGAGCAGACAGGCTAAGTATTATGATGCCCGACATCGTCAGGTGGAGCTCAGGTGAGGAGACCGAGTGTTTTTGAAGATCCGGCCCATACATGGAGTTTCACAGGTGCGTGGTCGGAGGAAGAAGTTCAGCCCTAGGTATATGGGCCCTTACGGGATCCTAGAGCGGATCGGGCCCTAGCTTACAGGCTGGAGTTGCCACCGGAGCTGGCAGTTCTACACGACGTATTCTACGTTTCTTCACTTAGGAGGTCTTTACTGCGCCCGGAGCAGCAGATTTTGACTACAGATGGACCGGTAGCTTCCAACTAGGCAGTTTACTTGGAGCCGATTCGGATCGATGGCAGAGGAGTACGAATTTTGCGTCGGAAGAAGGTTCCGTTAGTCAAGGTTCGGTAGAACAAGCATGGACAGGAGGAGCATACAGGGGAGCCACAGGACTCGATGCGATAAAGGTATCCAGAACTTTTCGGTCATGTATACCTCACAACCCCTCTGGACAACCAATTTGTGTTCCTGTTTTAAACTAGTAGGACTGAAATTTTCAAGGATAGGGGCTGATCTTTTGTTTATTGGGATATATACCTAGTCAATTGGACGAATGGTTCTTAGAATCAAAACTGCACACTGCAAACGTAACACAGAGATGTTGATCTTTCAACTCTCATGGGATGTTACAAGCTTCCCCTCCCGATTGGAGCCCCGTAGACTTAACCTGGATTTCGGGGACAAAATCTTTGTTTTGTTTATTGGGATTTGTAACATCCCATTTCCGGCTAGACCCCTAGGAGTCGGATGGTTGTGGTAGAATCCCAGGGTGCCCAAAACTTGAAATAAATCGACCAAGAAATCGGGTCACGGGTCGGTCACGCCCGTGACCCGCCATGTCACGCCCGTGACATAGGGCGTGACCATGATCGTCGGTTCCAGGTCGACGGCCGTCGACCCAAAATGGACCCACGGGCATGTCACGCCCGTGACCCGCCATGTCACGCCCGTGACATAGGGCGTGACACGCTCGACGATCGTCGATTCCAGTTCGACGCCGTCGACCCAAAATGGACCCACGGGCATGTCACGCCCGTGACCCGCCATGTCACGCCCGTGACATAGGGCGTGACACGCTCGACGATCGTCGATTCCAGTTCGACGCCGTCGACCCAGAATTTGGCCACACGGGCCAGTCACGCCCGTGACCCGCCATGTCACGCCCGTGACATAGGGCGTGACCACGCTCGACGATCGTCGATCCCAGTTCGACGCTCGTCAACCCGGAATTGTCCACACGGGCAAGTCACGCCCGTGACCCGGGTGTCACGCCCGTGACCACCCTTCGACGATCGTCGATCTCAGTTCGACGATCGTCGAACCCAGAACTGGCTTACCGGACCTGTCACGCCCGTGACCTATGTGTCACGCCCGTGACTAAGGCCGAAATGACAGCCAGACTGGAAATTTCGGTAACCGACATTGTAATCAATTCAGATTATGGGAGGTTACACCAGGAGTATTTATGGGCCGTTTCAGTCCCTAATTAGTTAATAAAATAAGGAAATGGGGTCCAATAGGAAATCGCCACCTAACGAACACCTCTTCATCTCCAACGTTTCAAATGACTTTGCCATAACCGAAACGTCATTAAGGGAATTATTAATGGTTGCCAACGTTTCAACCTTTCCCCTCCCTCCTTTCTTCCCTTTAAAAAGGCCCCTTAGGCTCAAGGATGAAGTTTCCAAGCCCTTACCTGAAGTTTCGAGCCGCCTACTGTGCTGTAGAAGAATTCCGACGACGCCACCACCGCGCCATGACAGTCCAACGTTCGTCTCGCCGTCAAACCATGAATAAGGTCCTCCTCTACTCTTTCTTCTATGGATAGATCTTAGAAATCATTAGGAGAGATATCGGGCTCAAAAGAGCCGGATCGGGTGAGCGTTTCCATGCTTTTCCGAAATTTGCATGGTGGCGGGTTCGCCGGAAACCGCCTCTCCGGCGGCCGTGCCGCCGCCCGACGGTAGCCCTCATCTCAACAGAGGTGGTGGTGGTGGTGGTCGGCCAGGGAGATGGCTGGATGGCCGGGGAATAGCTTTGAAAAGCTACAGGAAAAATAAGTTACAGGCTTCTGGTTTCGGGCTGTTGAAGAAGATGAACAGTGGCATGAGAAATAAATTCCATTTTTAAAACAATTTCTGAATGAAAATATCTGTCACCTTAAATAATTTGGGAAAAATACTTAGCGGCTCCTACAGGAAAAATGGTCAACATAGAAACTGTAGCCCTTGAAGTCTACTTTAATTCAAAATTAATTTCACCCGATTTGGAATCGTGGTTAGACCACAGAACCCTTTTTGGTGAGGTCTGTCCAGAGGGCCGTCCGGACCTTAGAAAAATTCCCCACACTAAACCAGTCATCAAAATGACTTGAAATTTGGGGTGTGGTCTAATATTACCTATATCTAGGTGCTATCCAAAGATGAGAATTTTTGGAGAATATTTTTCTATAGTTTTTAGAAAAATTCAATAATCTTAGCCGAATTTAATTAGATAGTTAAATAATTTCCAAACCCTCCCAAATTTTGGTGAGTGGTCCCTGGGTTCACCATAAGGTTCTGTATAATTTTTCATCTCATTTAGAGATGGTTTGGATTAGAAATGAACAAACCTAAGTTTTGCCCTAATAAGGGGTCTTAGGTTAAAAGTGCACTTTTGAAATTGGAGTGGTCAAGTCACCTCAACAGAGGCTGAGATTTTTACCACTGGCTAGTAATATTCTCTAGCACCCCCTCATGGAGTTTGAGGTGGATCGGGGTAAGTTTACCTTAAGGACCAAGGCCAAACCCTAAGGATGGGTCTTGGTGGATTGTGAAGGTCATGTGGTCAAATGACCTTGGATTGACCCGAATTTGGGTGAAGAGGACCATAGGGTCAATATAGTGCTCCGGATGAAATCTTAGTAGATTTGGAGACCGTTGGGATACCTAAAAATCTAACCTTAGTTTAGGGCACAAAACTTGTAGAGATAGTAAATGACACCAAAACACAGTGAAAAGTGTTGAGATTTGGGTAGACTGAATTATAAGGATGGTACAAGCTCTGGATATTTTTCCATGAATTTTAAGATCATTATTTTGGATACTTCATTAACGATGTAGTAACTTGTCTGATTTGCTTAGAAAATTTATTATGAACTGTACCCTTCTTGGAAAGTGATGAAATTTAAGCAGAGAACGTTTATTATGATTTTAAATCTCTGTGAATTTTTATGGGATTTTTGGAAGATTAATTCTAAGGCTTGCTTCATTAAGTATGTTTTACCTTGATTATTTGATTAAATCTTTAGTGGTGTTTAGCAAGCTAGTAAAATTGTGATTCTCTGCACAAAGATCTTTTATATATCATACTACTGACTAGTGATTTTTCTATAATTTTTAGACGAATAATTTCTGTACTTCCTTCATTAAGTAGGATTAACGTGATTATACTGAATAAATTATTTAGAGGTTAAATACTTTCTATAAAATTCTGAGAATTTGTATTTGAGGTTATCTTGCTGTTATTTAATGAACATAATTTTTTGGGTGGCCATTACTTAAGAATATCATGTAGTTCATGTTTAAAATTACCCATGGCCAATCTTTGGGAAAAATTAAATAAATATCAGATTAAATAGGAAAATTATAAGCTTCTGGATTTAGACAAATTATGATATGGTAGACCTCCAGTAAATATTATATGAGATTTGGAAGATAATTTGGTGTACCTCCACTTGTGTACCTCATATAGCTTAGGATGGTCTGCACATAGTAAGCCATGGAATTTTGGTAGTTGATGGTTGGTAGGGCAAATTAAGATTGAGTTCATCATTGGAGGTCAGGATTGGTGGAGTGTGAGACTGGTTAGGATAAGGGAATACGGGAACGACGGAAGATCGTCCACCCCAGGAAGAAGAGGAAGAGTCTTAATACTCTAGGGTTAGAACTAAAGCAACTAAAGAGGATCGGGTTAAGTGAGGTCAACCAATAATAATAAGTGCCTTGCGAAAGGGAACTTCGGGCCGTAATGCCGCCGTCTTGGTTCCTAGTGCCCCTTGAGAGCCCTTCACGGGGTATACCGGGGGCAGTCCTGGGCTAACGTAAACCATAGGAATAATAAATTAAAAGAGCAACTAGTATAACTAGGATTGCACACACTCACTCCCCGGTAGCTAGGAAAGTAGAATTATAGGATTACTTGCCATCAGACAGTAGCTCTGAAGGTAGATGCACGGACAGTACTGTCCGGCGGGCCGCGGGCTCGAGGGTTGGAGTACGGAGAAAAAGTGGTGGGTCATCGGTACTAGGCGATCGATCACACCGACAGCGGTACGATGTCTCGGCGAAAAGTCTGGAGGGTACATCCAGCAGCAGTACGCGGATACTCTAGGTTGTGTTCTTCTAGGGGCGTACGGAAGGGCTAGGCCTGGTAGTGTGGTTACCCGCCTAGGAGTGGGGGGCCCGACCCACTGTCTCCGTTTGCCACTACGGAGGTTCCTGGGGGTGAAGCTAGCCTCCCGAACAGGGGGAACTAAAGGTCTGTGCGCATAGAGTCGTGTGCGTGAGTTGCATCTGCATAAATCATGGCATAGCATATCACTACATTCATATTTGCATACAACCGACACCCCAACGTATAAATCGGTATGGGACTTTTTATACGATGGGAGCCTTGTAGAAGACCCCTTAACTTATAAGTTTGTATGGGCATTCATATAAGTTAAGGTTACATACTTACTTACTTATTGCTTACTTACTGTTCTCTAGCTGCATTCTTATACAAATTGCTACTTAATAATTGCTCTACCTATTACAACATTTATATTATCTACCTGTTATAACTTGCTAGCATAGGTCCGTTGTCACCTGTTTATTTGATTTAATCTCTACCTTCATGTCCTTCCCTTTCTTCCTCTCCGCTCGGTACCTAGGAGCCATGGGGGAAGGGGTAGGGGATGATAGGGCTTAGTCTTTATGACTAATGGTTTTCGAACCACAACATTCTAGGTGTACCATATGGAAGGGTCCCGGTTGTTGCAGTTTCTGACAGAGTTGACCCCGCGACCGTGTTACCATTGCCACCAGCCGGGACACACACGGGTCAAATGCCCCTTGATGGGTGGGACCCCACCAGCTCAGCAGCCAGGAGGCCGAAGACGTAGACACAGACGTAGATCGCGAGGCGGCGACGGCAGGTCGAAAAGGAAGAAGTACCCAGAGATGCAGTACCAGCAGAGTACAGAGTCGGTGGAGATGGGTCAGTCAAGCTTGGGTGCTCTCGGTTCAGTGACAGTTACGGTGACGCTTAGATTTAGATTTGCTTCCGCGAGTGACTTGTAGTGAGGATTACATGTACTGGGCACAAGCCCTCCTTTTTGTACTCTGATTATTATTATCTGTTGTGGACACTCCCTTCGCGGAGATTTATTTATATACATGTGATTATTGTGGACTTGCTCTTACTTTATTATGCTACTATCTTGCGATCGAAAAGGGCCGGCAGAATTGGCGTTTTGTAGTGGCGACCTTCCCGTGAGTCGGTGCCACCGCAAGGCGGCAATTCTGGGCTAAGACCCCGGTGGTTGAAAAAGAAAAAAAAGGGGGTCTTACAAGTGGTATCAGAGCAAACCTCGATCGGAAAAGTAGCAGTCCACTAACCCTGGGTCACCCCCGCTCGAGTTTAGTTTGGGGACAAACTAAGCAGCGGAAGCAGTGGTGTGCCCATAGGGGAAATCACATGTGAAAGTCCACTTCATCGTTAATTGGAATCCTTCTTTAAAGCCTGTGGCCTACCCTGCCCCCAGCAGGGAACACCTCCGGCGGCAAAGAACATTTCACATAACTCTCTAGTCTACGATTTAGACTCAACCAACTAGGACTCGTGACTAACCAGGACAGTCTGTAGTATACCCTAGTTCAAAATAGATCTTGGGTATGAATTTGGTTAAGGTAAGGAGATACTCAAAGAGAATGAAGGAGGAGTTTAGCATGAGAATGACTACCTAAGACGAAAACTCAGGTGTCCCTAGTATCCCAATCAACGATTATTCGAAGCGGTAGACTACTTTAAGGAGAATTGAGACCAATAATACATTAGCAGAATGGTAAAATACAAGTAGTCTTAACCCTCAACACCAGTAACAAAACTACCTAGAGGCAACCATCGAGACAAACACTGAGGGTCAGATAGGAATGCAAGTTCGGAAGAGATCCATGTGAGATTGGGAACATTTTTACCCGGATAAAGTTGTCGTAAATGTGACTTAGAGAGTTTAAAGTATGGAGTATATTAACGAGTTTCAGGGTGGAACCCCAAGTCGAAGATTGATGCCCTAGAAATTTTGCACCCAGCTAGGACAGATGTAATAGGGTGATATCCAGGATACTTAGCCCAAGATAGGTAGGGGCTGATCTTTTGTTTATTGGGGGCTAAACCTTTGTTTATTGGGCAAATTAGTAATGGCTTGTGTTTTCCCTGGATTCAGGACGAAGATCTGAAGGCATTGGGATCGGATTTTGTCGAAGACGCCAAGGCTCGGCTGAGACTAATCATAGATAGAATGTTAGAAGCACGGAGCAGACAGGCTAAGTATTATGATGCCCGACATCGTCAGGTGGAGCTCAGGTGAGGAGACCGAGTGTTTTTGAAGATCCGGCCCATACATGGAGTTTCACAGGTGCGTGGTCGGAGGAAGAAGTTCAGCCCTAGGTATATGGGCCCTTACGGGATCCTAGAGCGGATCGGGCCCTAGCTTACAGGCTGGAGTTGCCACCGGAGCTGGCAGTTCTACACGACGTATTCTACGTTTCTTCACTTAGGAGGTCTTTACTGCGCCCGGAGCAGCAGATTTTGACTACAGATGGACCGGTAGCTTCCAACTAGGCAGTTTACTTGGAGCCGATTCGGATCGATGGCAGAGGAGTACGAATTTTGCGTCGGAAGAAGGTTCCGTTAGTCAAGGTTCGGTAGAACAAGCATGGACAGGAGGAGCATACAGGGGAGCCACAGGACTCGATGCGATAAAGGTATCCAGAACTTTTCGGTCATGTATACCTCACAACCCCTCTGGACAACCAATTTGTGTTCCTGTTTTAAACTAGTAGGACTGAAATTTTCAAGGATAGGGGCTGATCTTTTGTTTATTGGGATATATACCTAGTCAATTGGACGAATGGTTCTTAGAATCAAAACTGCACACTGCAAACGTAACACAGAGATGTTGATCTTTCAACTCTCATGGGATGTTACAAGCTTCCCCTCCCGATTGGAGCCCCGTAGACTTAACCTGGATTTCGGGGACAAAATCTTTGTTTTGTTTATTGGGATTTGTAACATCCCATTTCCGGCTAGACCCCTAGGAGTCGGATGGTTGTGGTAGAATCCCAGGGTGCCCAAAACTTGAAATAAATCGACCAAGAAATCGGGTCACGGGTCGGTCACGCCCGTGACCCGCCATGTCACGCCCGTGACATAGGGCGTGACCATAATCGTCGGTTCCAGGTCGACGGCCGTCGACCCAAAATGGACCCACGGGCATGTCACGCCCGTGACCCGCCATGTCACGCCCGTGACATAGGGCGTGACACGCTCGACGATCGTCGATTCCAGTTCGACGCCGTCGACCCAAAATGGACCCACGGGCGTGTCACGCCCGTGACCCGCCATGTCACGCCCGTGACATAGGGCGTGACACGCTCGACGATCGTCGATTCCAGTTCGACGCCGTCGACCCAGAATTTGGCCACACGGGCCAGTCACGCCCGTGACCCGCCATGTCACGCCCGTGACATAGGGCGTGACCACGCTCGACGATCGTCGATCCCAGTTCGACGCTCGTCAACCCGGAATTGTCCACACGGGCAAGTCATGCCCGTGACCCGGGTGTCACGCCCGTGACCACCCTTCGACGATCGTCGATCTCAGTTCGACGATCGTCGAACCCAGAACTGGCTTACCGGACCTGTCACGCCCGTGACCTATGTGTCACGCCCGTGACTAAGGCCGAAATGACAGCCAGACTGGAAATTTCGGTAACCGACATTGTAATCAATTCAGATTATGGGAGGTTACACCAGGAGTATTTATGGGCCGTTTCAGTCCCTAATTAGTTAATAAAATAAGGAAATGGGGTCCAATAGGAAATCGCCACCTAACGAACACCTCTTCATCTCCAACGTTTCAAATGACTTTGCCATAACCGAAACGTCATTAAGGGAATTATTAATGGTTGCCAACGTTTCAACCTTTCCCCTCCCTCCTTTCTTCCCTTTAAAAAGGCCCCTTAGGCTCAAGGATGAAGTTTCCAAGCCCTTACCTGAAGTTTCGAGCCGCCTACTGTGCTGTAGAAGAATTCCGACGACGCCACCACCGCGCCATGACAGTCCAACGTTCGTCTCGCCGTCAAACCATGAATAAGGTCCTCCTCTACTCTTTCTTCTATGGATAGATCTTAGAAATCATTAGGAGAGATATCGGGCTCAAAAGAGCCGGATCGGGTGAGCGTTTCCATGCTTTTCCGAAATTTGCATGGTGGCGGGTTCGCCGGAAACCGCCTCTCCGGCGGCCGTGCCGCCGCCCGACGGTAGCCCTCATCTCAACAGAGGTGGTGGTGGTGGTGGTCGGCCAGGGAGATGGCTGGATGGCCGGGGAATAGCTTTGAAAAGCTACAGGAAAAATAAGTTACAGGCTTCTGGTTTCGGGCTGTTGAAGAAGATGAACAGTGGCATGAGAAATAAATTCCATTTTTAAAACAATTTCTGAATGAAAATATCTGTCACCTTAAATAATTTGGGAAAAATACTTAGCGGCTCCTACAGGAAAAATGGTCAACATAGAAACTGTAGCCCTTTAAGTCTACTTTAATTCAAAATTAATTTCACCCGATTTGGAATCGTGGTTAGACCACAGAACCCTTTTTGGTGAGGTCTGTCCAGAGGGCCGTCCGGACCTTAGAAAAATTCCCCACACTAAACCAGTCATCAAAATGACTTGAAATTTGGGGTGTGGTCTAATCTTACCTATATCTAGGTGCTATCCAAAGATGAGAATTTTTGGAGAATATTTTTCTATAGTTTTTAGAAAAATTCAATAATCTTAGCCGAATTTAATTAGATAGTTAAATAATTTCCAAACCCTCCCAAATTTTGGTGAGTGGTCCCTGGGTTCACCATAAGGTTCTGTATAATTTTTCATCTCATTTAGAGATGGTTTGGATTAGAAATGAACAAACCTAAGTTTTGCCCTAATAAGGGGTCTTAGGTTAAAAGTGCACTTTTGAAATTGGAGTGGTCAAGTCACCTCAACAGAGGCTGAGATTTTTACCACTGGCTAGTAATATTCTCTAGCACCCCCTCATGGAGTTTGAGGTGGATCGGGGTAAGTTTACCTTAAGGACCAAGGCCAAACCCTAAGGATGGGTCTTGGTGGATTGTGAAGGTCATGTGGTCAAATGACCTTGGATTGACCCGAATTTGGGTGAAGAGGACCATAGGGTCAATATAGTGCTCCGGATGAAATCTTAGTAGATTTGGAGACCGTTGGGATACCTAAAAATCTAACCTTAGTTTAGGGCACAAAACTTGTAGAGATAGTAAATGACACCAAAACACAGTGAAAAGTGTTGAGATTTGGGTAGACTGAATTATAAGGATGGTACAAGCTCTGGATATTTTTCCATGAATTTTAAGATCATTATTTTGGATACTTCATTAACGATGTAGTAACTTGTCTGATTTGCTTAGAAAATTTATTATGAACTGTACCCTTCTTGGAAAGTGATGAAATTTAAGCAGAGAACGTTTATTATGATTTTAAATCTCTGTGAATTTTTATGGGATTTTTGGAAGATTAATTCTAAGGCTTGCTTCATTAAGTATGTTTTACCTTGATTATTTGATTAAATCTTTAGTGGTGTTTAGCAAGCTAGTAAAATTGTTATTCTCTGCACAAAGATCTTTTATATATCATACTACTGACTAGTGATTTTTCTATAATTTTTAGACGAATAATTTCTGTACTTCCTTCATTAAGTAGGATTAACGTGATTATACTGAATAAATTATTTAGAGGTGAAATACTTTCTATAAAATTCTGAGAATTTGTATTTGAGGTTATCTTGCTGTTATTTAATGAACATAATTTTTTGGGTGGCCATTACTTAAGAATATCATGTAGTTCATGTTTAAAATTACCCATGGCCAATCTTTGGGAAAAATTAAATAAATATCAGATTAAATAGGAAAATTATAAGCTTCTGGATTTAGACAAATTATGATATGGTAGACCTCCAGTAAATATTATATGAGATTTGGAAGATAATTTGGTGTACCTCCACTTGTGTACCTCATATAGCTTAGGATGGTCTGCACATAGTAAGCCATGGAATTTTGGTAGTTGATGGTTGGTAGGGCAAATTAAGATTGAGTTCATCATTGGAGGTCAGGATTGGTGGAGTGTGAGACTGGTTAGGATAAGGGAATACGGGAACGACGGAAGATCGTCCACCCCAGGAAGAAGAGGAAGAGTCTTAATACTCTAGGGTTAGAACTAAAGCAACTAAAGAGGATCGGGTTAAGTGAGGTCAACCAATAATAATAAGTGCCTTGCGAAAGGGAACTTCGGGCCGTAATGCCGCCATCTTGGTTCCTAGTGCCCCTTGAGAGCCCTTCACGGGGTATACCGGGGGCAGTCCTGGGCTAACGTAAACCATAGGAATAATAAATTAAAAGAGCAACTAGTATAACTAGGATTGCACACACTCACTCCCCAGTAGCTAGGAAAGTAGAATTATAGGATTACTTGCCATCAGACAGTAGCTCTGAAGGTAGATGCACGGACAGTACTGTCCGGGGGGCCGCGGGCTCGAGGGTTGGAGTACGGAGAAAAAGTGGTGGGTCATCGGTACTAGGCGATCGATCACACCGACAGCGGTACGATGTCTCGGCGAAAAGTCTGGAGGGTACATCCAGCAGCAGTACGCGGATACTCTAGGTTGTGTTCTTCTAGGGGCGTACGGAAGGGCTAGGCCTGGTAGTGTGGTTACCCGCCTAGGAGTGGGGGGCCCGACCCACTGTCTCCGTTTGCCACTACGGAGGTTCCTGGGGGTGAAGCTAGCCTCCCGAATAGGGGGAACTAAAGGTCTGTGCGCATAGAGTCGTGTGCGTGAGTTGCATCTGCATAAATCATGGCATAGCATATCACTACATTCATATTTGCATACAACCGACACCCCAACGTATAAATCGGTATGGGACTTTTTATACGATGGGAGCCTTGTAGAAGACCCCTTAACTTATAAGTTTATATGGGCATTCATATAAGTTAAGGTTACATACTTACTTACTTATTGCTTACTTACTGTTCTCTAGCTGCATTCTTATACAAATTGCTACTTAATAATTGCTCTACCTATTACAACATTTATATTATCTACCTGTTATAACTTGCTAGCATAGGTCCGCTGTCACCTGTTTATTTGATTTAATCTCTACCTTCATGTCCTTCCCTTTCTTCCTCTCCGCTCGGTACCTAGGAGCCATGGGGGAAGGGGTAGGGGATGATAGGGCTTAGTCTTTATGACTAATGGTTTTCGAACCACAACATTCTAGGTGTACCATATGGAAGGGTCCCGGTTGTTGCAGTTTCTGACAGAGTTGACCCCGCGACCGTGTTACCATTGCCACCAGCCGGGACACACACGGGTCAAATGCCCCTTGATGGGTGGGACCCCACCAGCTCAGCAGCCAGGAGGCCGAAGACGTAGACACAGACGTAGATCGCGAGGCGGCGACGGCAGGTCGAAAAGGAAGAAGTACCCAGAGATGCAGTACCAGCAGAGTACAGAGTCGGTGGAGATGGGTCAGTCAAGCTTGGGTGCTCTCGGTTCAGTGACAGTTACGGTGACGCTTAGATTTAGATTTGCTTCCGCGAGTGACTTGTAGTGAGGATTACATGTACTGGGCACAAGCCCTCCTTTTTGTACTCTGATTATTATTATCTGTTGTGGACACTCCCTTCGCGGAGATTTATTTATATACATGTGATTATTGTGGACTTGCTCTTACTTTATTATGCTACTATCTTGCGATCGAAAAGGGCCGGCAGAATTGGCGTTTTGTAGTGGCGACCTTCCCGTGAGTCGGTGCCACCGCAAGGCGGCAATTCTGGGCTAAGACCCCGGTGGTTGAAAAAGAAAAAAAAGGGGGTCTTACATCTTTGCTCCTTCTTCTGCTCTTGATCTGCCTTAACACTGTACTTGAAAATAAGTACACTCCAATAGAGAGAGCACACGTGAGTCAACACTCTGATCTACTAAACGAGAGATTACGTTGCGTAGACCCGTGTATATATACCTACTACACCCTGACATTGGTGTGTACTTAGCATGGAATAGCTGCAAGCACAACTTGATAGAAGATTGTCAAATACTTTGTGAATCCATTTTAGCTTGACTGGAGTCTTCTTCAAATCCAGGTAATTGTGGATACAATACCTAATAATCTCCCCCTATTGTAAGAAGCCAAAATCCTACTAGCTAAGATGAATTACACTAACCAAAAAGATATATATAAAAGTATGCGAGACAAGAAATCAGAATAATAAAATTTCACACATTCAAAACAAAAATTGAATCAGCATATGTGTAAGATCCGCCTTTTTCCTTTTTGAAGGCATCCCGGATCTTATGCCCAGAACCGCCGCCTTACGGTGACACTAACTCCTGAGTTAGTCGACACTGTAAGACGCCGATTCTGCCG
This sequence comes from Platanthera zijinensis, assembly GCA_039513925.1. NCBI lineage: Eukaryota > Viridiplantae > Streptophyta > Magnoliopsida > Asparagales > Orchidaceae > Platanthera > Platanthera zijinensis. Next base: position 107,761,078 of record CM077078.1, on the reverse strand, counting down.
GCTATTACGATCATTTTTCACTAGAGATGCGGAAGTAAAAGTGTATAAACACCCCAATACACATGTCCACAGAAGTCACAGAGCATATCATATATATGGAAATGAAAAGCTACTACAGTCCAAAAATGAGTACAAAAGTGAAATAGGGCTTATGCCCATATACATCAATAGATATCAAACTCTCTCTCACAAAACAGAAAGCTGTAAACTAGCTATCCACTACATCTCCTCCCACCTGAGGACGTACGGTAGTAGTGTCTGGTGGTGGTGGTAGCTGCTCCTCATGCCCTGCCTCCTCGAACTCCTAAAAAGGGGGAGTCAACGTATGTTAGTCAAAAAGACTAAGTCGTATCCTCAACACCTCCTCCTGTCGCTCTTAGGCACCGGATGGAAGGAGGATGCGGAGGACAACAAGGGGTAGCAAAGTGGAAGCAGGTGACATTTCTATCTAGCAGGAGTAAGTAAAATCTAGCAGTTCTATATATAATCTAGCAGTTCTATATAAAGTGCAAGTAAGTAAAGACAGTGCAGAAAGAAAAGGACTGCAGTAAAAAGATAGAACTGAAAGTAAATGCAGTACAGAAAGGAAAGTACGCTACTGCTACTCCTACTCCTATCAATATCACAGAAGTACCCTAACTTATATGAACGCCCATACGAACTTATAAGTTAGGGTTTCCAAAAGTAACTTATCATATAAACCGCCCATACAATTTATATGATAAGGATCTATGAAGCGTATGTCCTAATGAATGAATGTATGTTATGATGAGTATGTTAAACATGCAAGTGCAACACACACACACGACTCTGTGATCACAGACCTTTAGTTCCCTCTTTTTGAGAGCTTGCATCACTCTCGGGTACTACCGTTGTGGCTACGGCAACAGTGGAGCGGGCTCTCCACTTCTAGGTAGGTATAAGCACTACCAGACCTAGACCCCTCTCATACGCCTCTGTACACGTCCTAGGTGCACTCTAGAGTTTTGCGTACGTATTTTGCTGACTACCCGTCAGTCTTGTAGGTCGAGTGTACGTCTTCGGGGATTCCGCAGTATTATATATTTAGCATACTGGCCCCTCCACCCGTACTCCTCGCCCGAGTCATCGTACTGCCATCAGTGCATCGACTGGCCAGTCCCGCGTGACTCGCCACTAATTTTATGCACATGCAAGGTATTAATCGGAGCTTCCTGCTCGTACTGATATTGTTAACATATTCCCTCCAATCCAATTTGGGTGAGCAAGTGCTTGTATCCCTCCAACCTTATGAACAGGTGAGCAAGCCACTCGTATCCCTCCAACCCGGTTAGGATGAGCTCATTACTTGTATCCCTCCAACCTTGTGAAACAGGTGAGCAAGTAACCCATATGATGTTTCCAACCTTATTTAACCGGCGAACCTATCGCGTAGAACTCCAAGCCTATTAGACTACTCTTGTCTAAGGTTTATTATACATAGTGATTTAGAGTGAATCCCAGGACTGCCCAAGGCATGCCCCGTGAGGGGGTCTCGAGGGCACTAGGAACCAAGACGGGCATGAAACCCGAAGTTCCCTTTCGCAAGGATAATTAGTTTTAGTTGATGTTTACCCGTTACCCACGATTCTCCTTTAGTGTTACTCCTTAGTAGCCTAATGACTTATGGTATTAATCGGAAGTCGAGGGTCTCCCGTCGGACTCCGTTATGCCTATTATAAAGTGATTTGCACTCTATCACTCGCTGCTATACTTATGAAGCTATCAACACCACCCGGGTTTATTCCCAATTTCCACGACTATCCCATTTTTCATTCTATCTCCCGGTGGTCCTAGTAGAGTAAACCTACTTATTCTAAATGTAGCCCCAGACCTAATACCACCCTGCCATTTCCAAATTACACTACCATCCCCATCGTTCTGTTCATTAATCTAGGGTGGTATTATCTAGATAGGTATTTACGTACGACGCTTCTATCGAGACTGAGCGACTAGGGTAAGATGACCTAACTAATGATCACTTGAATGAACTTCCAAATGCAATGTATTGTTCTTAATCACATGAGACTGTTATAGATATGATACATCGATTTATTCAATATTTATTCTCCACCAGAATCAGTCAATTATTGTTAAGGGTAAAATTGTCATTTTCTCGTATACATATAAATTAAATCTTCAATTTATCAAGTCGTATCTCAAGGGCTCGAATATGTCTCCCATGAGTTTAAATAATATCATTAGGGTTTTGTAAATCTTCTAAACCCTAGTTTGATTCATTTTGGAAAATGCTTAAGTGTTCACCAAATTCTCAAAATTGTCAAATTCACTAAGTGTGGGATTTTTTTGCTCCCCAAAAATCCCGACTAATTTAGGGTTTGAAATTATACCCTACTGGTCTACTAAATCAGGGGGTGTGCATTCTAAATGCACCCCTTAGTCAAATATCAAAACAAGTTTTACATTTGCTATTTACACCCCGAGCCTAAGTAGTCCAATTCTTGCATGTGGGACTTTCCCAACATGACTTGTTCCAATTTCATAGAAATTTCTACCACTGGTCTATATGGTCCCTAATGGTCAGCCACCAAAATTTGGGGCCATTTGGAGTTAGCTAACTCCAAGAATCACCTAGTTAAGCCCTAGGGGTATTTTGGTAATTTCCCCATATTTTATTTCCCAATCAAGCCCATTTTTGGGCAAGGCCTGAATATGCCCTAATTATACCTCTGACCAAAATCTCAGGTCAAGGGGGCTTCTGGTTTGGCTTGGGCAGGCATTTGAAATTCTGCAAAATTGCTATTTGCAGCCCAAGTCAAATATTATTTCTCAAACATGCAAGTGAGATTCCTCAACATACAGTGCATCAATTTAGCCCAAATTTTAACCATGGGTCTAATATACCCATGAGAGGGTGCCACCAAAATTTGGGGCCATTTGGAGTTAGGAAACTCCAAAAATCACATTTATTTGCTTTTGGGTATTTTTGTAAAAACTATAGCAAAGTGTTCCCCAAAAATTCTGATTTTTGGGGAGGGCCTAGATTTGACTAAATAAGCCACATACCCAAAATCTCAGTCCATTTGGACTTAGGGTTTGAGCAGGGCATCAGTTTTAGTTTCTACCCTAGTTAGGGGGCAGTCCTAGCAAAACAGCCCTAAAGGGCAGCCTACTGGTCCAAACCCTATGATTTCTGTGGCATTTTAAAGTTAACTCATCTATCTAGATTTTTCATTCAGGGTCCATCCTAAGGTGGGGCCTCTAAATACCTCATAAACAGCATGCAAGGTGACTGCCAAAATGTCACAACTTAAATCACTATTCATTAAATTAAATAATAACAGATTCAATAATAATAACTTAAAATGATTTAATCAAGCTGCACGAATTTTAAAGGCCGATCGGACGGCATCTGTATCTCTTCTCCATGCAGGCATGCATGGCCAACCCGTGCAAGCCACCCTTGCGGGGTGGTTTCCGGCCATCGCCGGCGGCGGGGCCTCCGACCAAGTCATCCCCCGGCCTCACGGTGGTCGGGGCTAGGGTCGGCCGGCGACTGGGCGGCGGAGAGCGGCGGACGGCGGCGGCGCAACCAAGCCGAAGAAACCCTAATCCGCCATTTTTGAAGCTTTTCCAAGCTGGTAGAGGCCTACAGTCGAGCTCTTTTGAGCTTGACTACTAACCTAGAAGATCTAGGAATCTAGTACAGTAAGAGGGGAGGGGATACGGACCGGTGGTGGTTGTGGTTGAGGGTGGCGGCGGCTTCCCCTAGCTTGAATATTCCGGCGAGTTCCTTGGCTTGCCATGGCTGCAGGTGGCTCCGGCTCTCTCTCTCTCTGTCTCAGGGGTAGGAGTGAATGGAAATGAGAGGGGGAAGTGGTTTGGGGGCTGAGTTAAGAGAGGGGGCGACTTCACCAAAGCTTGGGCGATTTCACCAAGAATGGCGATTTCACCAATGTGGGGGGGGGGCTCGGATTGAGTGTGTGGCCGGCTAGGTGGCTTGGGAGTGGGCCCCACTGGTCCTTGAGGGTTGAGTAGGCCTTAGTAGGTCGGGTTACCAAGGCTAGGGTTGAGTTGGGTGATGGAGAAAAGGAGGGTTGGCTCTTTGAATGATATGGTTTAGGTTAGGTCGGGTTTGGGCTTTGGCTGGACCCAAGGTTGTATGGTGGGGTCCCCACACCTCCTAATACCCCTACATGGTCAGCCAACCCATCATGGGTTGGTGGGATGAGCCCAAATGGTCCACACCACTTCCTTAACACTTTCTCTCTCCTATTTGTCACATTTTCTCTCTCCTAGGTAATTCCCAAAATTACCATTGCATGCCCCTATTTTTCTCTCCCCTAGGGTTTATAAGGTCACTTTAGGTCCACATGATGAATTTGGGTTGGTTTGGGTGGACCCAACCTAGTGAAGTGGGCTAGGGCACCATTTTCACTATTTAGGTCAACATGTTGACTTGACCCAACATGGGTCAACTAGTTGACCCCATGGCCTACCTTGGGGTCCACTTAGATTGTATTTAGGGTTAGGGCAATGTGGTGGGGTCATGGTGTGGCTTGGGTTTGTATTTAGCCTAGTTTGACCTAGGTTGACTTGGGCCCCATAGTGGGCCCACATGGTCTAAATCCTCCTCCTAGGGTCAAACCTAGCTAAACCCTAGCATCCACCACATGTCTAACCCAAATCTAAGTCATTTGAAATTTGGGATGTTACAATATGATCATATATATATATATATATATATATATATATATATATATATATATATATATCCAAAGGGTTGTCCATTTATAATTACAAGAGTTGAAGTACACGCATACTGAAAATAAAGAGTTTAGATTCCAAGTCTATCCCACCTTTGCCTCAACGTCTCTTAGTTCTTTATCCAGGAACTTCTTGCTTTGTCTTTCAAAATATTCTTTTGGCTTCGGGTAGTACCGGGGGGGGAGGAGCTTTGTTCTCCACTGTGTTTGACCTGAAGAATCTGTTTCTTTTAGCCTCATATTCTTTGTGCATTTCCCACTCATACTGACTATATACTTCATTTCTATTAAGCTCTCCCCGCTGTTGTAGCATGAATGTATCCAGTACGATTTTCCTAGACACAGGACTCCATCGTTCATTCTTAACTTCACTTTCCTTCCTACTTAATTTCCTCCTTGCTGGAGTTTCTTTAGAAGTTCCTTCTTGAAGCTTTCTTTTCCCTTTCGCAATCGCTTATTGATCAAACATTGTACTGTGAGCAGCTTTGGCAGTGGCTTTAACGACCTTTCTGGCATCAACTTCACTTACGGGAAATTCCTCAGTAATAGCAACCTCATCAGCAGCAGCAGTAACATCATCAGTAGGATTAATAGGAATATGTATACCTGAAGCTTGCTGAGCTAGCCAATGACAGCTTTCAAATACATATTCGTTTGATTGTTCAAAGTTGTCGACCATGATTTGCTATAACCCTGCCATCTTAGCTGCATATTCCTTCTCCCCCTTTTTGGCTTCTAGGGCAATTGAGTTTGCATAAGAATGCAATGACTCGTCTATATGCTTTATATTCTGAGTAAAATCAGCCAGCAAGGTATTCTTATTCGTGTTGAGGGTTACCATGTTGGCATCGAACAATTTGATGTTGTTGGCCACAATATGAGCATTTTGATTTACCACTGCCAGGTCAGCTGTATTTTTCTTTAGCCCTTGCATCAGAAGATTGACGGCAGTGCCGGCCTCAGTATACTTATCTTCAAACTTTTGTTCCATCTTATCCAGCTTGTGATTTATCTCCACAATATTCTTTAGCATCAGATCCTCTGATTGCTTAATTCGTTTAAGTACCCTGTTATGAGATCGTTTAAAGGAGGTCTTCGGTTCATCTACTATACCTTGAATGATATTTACAGTGTGATTTGTCAGGCTAGGTCCTAACGGATGATCCTGATGTATGGCCTGGTCGTGCTCTGGGGGGATAGGACTCTGTGAGTCAGGATTCTCCTCTTCAGATACACTTGTGGAGCTTGATAAATTTACGGTCTCCTGTGATGGGATTGGGGCAGCCTCTATCATGTTTCCATATATACCCATCACCTCCTTCAGCATAGTATCAGGTTGTTCCTGAGGCTGGGAGGTCTCCCCCTCAACTGATGCGCCAGATACATCAGGAACTTTTACCTGAATCTGTTCCTCAGAAGGGAGGTCAACATCAATCTCCCTCATGGCCATATCATTTCCAGCTTGCTCATCATTAAAGTCCTCAGCGACATGCTGTTCAGGGGAATCCACATCATTCTCATCAGCAGCGGCATTCTCCCCATCATCCTCTACTTCCTCCTCGTCAGTCTGATCAGTTGCGAGGGTTTCCACTGCAGCCTTAATGATGAGGGTAATATCAGTAACAGCGTCTACTTGATCTGAGACTGAGGCTTCCATCCTGATGGCAGCTGAAGGACTGGGTAATGACTCCCCCTCAGTTCCTGCATTCAGCAGATCAGGAACATCACTGGGCTGATCCGAAGGATTTGTAAACTCAGGTGCTCTATCTTCCTCATCAACACGTGTTCCAGACGCACCCCCTTGGACAATTCTTCTTTCCTACCTATCAAAGACACTGGAGTCCATCTTCTTTAGGTAGTGAAGGGGAACTCCCTTAGTCATATCAAATCTATCTCCGTCCATCTGATTCAGGAAAAGACTGATGATTCTCCTGAAGTTAGGAGTATGTAGGGTATCTTTTATTTTCTCAAATGACATGGCCCCCCAGTTTAATTTCTTTCTGCACACTATAGCTATCAGGATCTTAAACATGTCACCTGAAATGTGATCATGGGAGCCAGGTTTGCAGATCAGAACCTTCCCTATGATATCTGAGAGAAGCTTTCCTTCTTCGTTCATGTCCTTGCGTTTAATAGCCCTGGTCCCTCGAGCCAATCCATAGAAAAGTAGTGTCCTCGTACAATCATCTTCATCTAGATAGTCCTCTTGTTCAGAGCTGGAGAGCTGGATATGATGTGACAGTTTTGCAGCCGTCATCTTTATCCTTAGACCTGCTATCTTACTCTTTATCAGTGTGTCCTCGTGACGCGGCTTGGAGTTTGCGTAAAACTCAAGAAATTCCTTGTCTAGAACCTTGCACGGGTGCTCAAGAATGAAGGAGAGCCCGGCTTGTTCCAGCATCAAGATGATGTTTCTGAATTCGTCTGAAGCATGGGCAAAGCCTGTCCTAACCAACTCACTTCTAGTGAGGAGCCTGACCGTTGTTCGAGGAGCCATTATGAACCTAAAAGAGTTACACTCAAGGAATTAACTCTATCTAAATCTAGAGTTTGTAGGAACTGAACTAGAAGGAGGGATGATCCTTGAAAATAGAAAATCTCAAGGAAGCAACTGAAGTTACCTTTCACACAGAGGGTGCAAGGAAGGAGACGCGTAGCAGGTGGTGAGAGGATAGTAGCCCTAGGCCGATGATAAGCTTGTGTCGGGACTGAAGGCTGGCGGTGTATCGGCGTGACACGTGCGTCGAGCAGATGCCGATGACGGGAATGCAGAGTCGACGGTCTACGATCGACGGGAGTGATAGAAGGTAGACTCGAAGGTCACGGAAGTCGACGAACTACGGCTGGAGAGCGACGGGAGGCTCGTTTCTGCAAGATCTACTGAAGGGATTCGGCGAGGTTTCCGCAGGGTCGACGGGAAATGGCGAGGTTTCCGCTGCTTTCTGTAGGAAGCTGAAGGGTCGATGGGAAGGTGATTGGTCGGGAGATCTCGGCTCTTTCCGTTCGATTAAAACGATCGACGGGAATTCCTGTACATTTAAACCTTTGAGGCGACGGGAATTCCTGCTAATTCGAAACATTTCCCTTTTAAATAATGGATAAAAAAATTTAGGTCAGAATAGCTACGCCGAGTTGATGGAAGGATAACACTAGAAATAATCACTGGCTATTTCTTGGTGAGTCAAGATTTAAAAAAATATTAGTTGCAACTATTGGTACAAATCCCTTGAGATTCATCGGACCAATTGACACTCACTCTCACACATTATCAAGATATAGAAAATTTATCAGATTCTAAAATAAGGATCATACGGTTATTGGCTTGCGTGTCCTTCCATTTCAGATGTGTATATATATATCTTAAAAGAAAATCTACATATATGTCTACATATATATAAGTATATCTATGCAATGCGATTCAATTTTTTTTCGAAACTGAATGCGCGTACCTGGGATTACTAGGTTTATCATTCAGATCCACTATTCGAAGTACGAAGGGTATCATGTACAATTAGGACACTGTAGTTAGCATTATCTCTTATCCCATATTCTTATTCCAAAGCAAGCCTGGAACATCTCTTGTCTAGGTCCCATCAGGTTCATGGGTACCTAGACTATCCTGCAAAAAAGAATTACCTTACCTTAGGAACCCAATAGGTATTGGGTCTTAGGTTCTTTTCAGCATAAAATACAGCATGCCTTCCTACAGGATTTCTGTCAAAAAGGCTGTCTCTTACAAAAGGATGTTGGCATACCCTTGCCCTTGGCACAGAAGGATTGTGCAAACAATCTATGGCAAAGTGACCCACTCTGCCACAACACCAACACTCATGAATATTGTACCTCCTTTTCTGACCAGGTCTATTAACGGAGTTAGTCATGACCCTAGGTCTGAAAGAGGCAAAGCTGGAACTACTCTCAGATTTACCCTTTCCACCGAGACTCGAGGGGGGGTCTGATGGTGAATATGTGGTGAGTATTATGGGGCCTGGGGGATGGTGCTTTCTTTTCAGCCAGCACACATCCAGGGGCCCCAGTGATGCTTGCTACATGTTTGCCAACTCCCTTTTCCTTTGTCCTAGGGTGGTAAGAAGTTCTGCGAGAGCTGGTTCCAGCAATGTCATGAAGTGAGGGGGCTGAGGCCGTAAATACAAACAGTTCATGATGAGCCATGTGTATTTTCTCATGGGTAACCATAACAGCACTTACACTATGGGTGTTTAAACTTGAGGGTCGATCATTCTTGTAGTTACCATAGTTGTTCTTATGGTCATACCTGAAGGAATGATGAATGCCCCTCCTACTTGGTGTGGGGGGTCTGTAAACAGTTTCCCCATTTCTCCACGATTTTATAATTCGTGAGATCCACCAGTTTTCTCCCTTTCTCTTAATAGCATCTATATTGGAAAAGTTAGATACTATCCTCTTCTCGGTCTCTAGATGAAACACTAGATCCGAGATCTTTGAGTCATTCACCTTGATGGATTCCAATTGGAGGTCCATCATGGTCCTCAGCTAAGCAATTTCCTTAGCTTGTTCTTCAACAAGCAAGTTGCTCTTCTGAAGGGCTCTACGAAGGGAATCAAGAGTTTCAATCTTTTGATTGAAGCTGTCAATTTCCCTTGCATCAAAAGATGGACAAACCTTTGAACTTCTCCTGTCTTCAGGAGATACAAGAGGAAGGGAGTAAGAAGAGGAAGATACCTGATCCTGATTGTGCTTATCAGGGTTAGAGTTTTGGTCTCCAGAGACTGAGGTTTCAGCTTCATCACAACTGCATTCCTCAATCTCTTCTTCAGTCTCAGATAGAGACACTGGAGCCTTGATATTGAGAAGTTGTTCTTGACTTTCATCATCAGAGACGAAGACCCCCACACATGCTTCATCCTCTTGCTGGAATTCAGACCCGGCAGTCTTCGTTCCCTCCATGAGGTCAGAGATAGTTTGCCACATGGACTTTGTAGTCTTACAGTTATCCATTCTCGTAAGAGATGATCCAGACCAAATATCAGAAAAGATCTGTCGAACCAGCTTGTCCAAGTTGAATAGTGAGAGCTCAGTTTCAGACATCTCTACGGGACTCTTGTGGATTTGGAGATCTTTTCCAGAACCAGAAGCCTTTATGGGAATGAAAGGACCCTCTTCCACAATGAATAAAGCACGAGGGTCAATGGCTTCCAGATGAAACTGAACTCTCATTTTCCAGATGGGATAATATTCTTTGGTGCAGGCAGGCAGTCTCAGGGGATAGACATCAGTGTATAGCTCCATGCTTGAGTCTTGTTTTCTTCTTGGCACAAGATACAGGATCTTACTCAAGGTGTTAACCTTATTGATGAGTAACCTCCCTCTGATACCACTTGAAAGTCTCTAGTGTCGACTAAATCCACCTATGGGGGGGATAGGTGTCGTGCAGTCTTTTGCGGAATTAATTTTACCTGCACAAATTAACAAATACAGCACATAAAACACACAAAGAATTATAGTGGTTCCCCGATTTGAGTACGCCCACTTTCCCCCTTCGGCCTATCTCCCACCAAGGGACGACTCGGTCACTTCTCCAAACGGATTGAAATCTAATCCTCACACTACGGAAGGAACCTTTCCAATAAAGGAGTCACAACTCCACCACCACGGGTTGCACCCAACCCTTACAACTAGGAATAAAAATTCCTTTACAACAAATCAAAATTGAATGTAAAAGAAAATACAAACAAAGCTTTTGGAGATTCCGATGTCCTTCTTCGTTCGTTGAAGATTTCTTGAAAGTTACGAAGAGTCCATAACCGGATTTCTCTCTTGGAGAGGATCTTGTCAAGATCGGCGGAGGCAATTGATTGCGGCGGCGATACTTTGTAGATCCAAACTTCTTGACGAAGCAAGCAAGGTCTGCCAACTATCTCAGTCGGATCAGTTGTCTCACCCGATTCGGAATGGAGAACAAATCTCGTTCAACGAATCGGAAGACAAGAGATCTCAAGAGAGAAGCGTGAGACGCTCGGCTTGCCTTGGTACTGTCGTCAGAAGATCAGAGATGATTGGAGATTATCGACGACGACTTCCTTGCGAGCGGCTACAGGAGATCGACGCTTTCTGCCATCCGCTAGGTCACGCTCGGCCTCCTTTTTAATTTCTGAGAATGGATTACTATTGAAGTTCAAAATACGCGAGTATAAATACTAGAGCAAACCCTAATGACCGTTGTGGGGCCCATAAGGAGAAACCCTAGCCCCGGCCTAAACAACGCACGGCAAGGTGGTTCGGTCCAGCGAACGAGGAAAATTGCCTAAGGCAAAATCGGCGGGAATCGTTGGTGATTCCCGTCGATGTCGGCGGAAATCACTCACGATTCCCGTCGATTCTGCCTTTGCTAAATTCCTGTTGGAAAATTGTCATCCGGAGGAAAAGTCGGCGGGAATGCAGACTGATTCTCGGTGAAGTCGGCAGGAATCACTCACGATTCCCGTCGATTCTGCCTTGGCAGAATTCCTGTTTGAAAACTGTCAGCCGGAAGAAGTCAGCGGGAATGCAGACTAATTCTCGTCAAATTGGCGGGAATCACTAACGATTCCCGTCGAAGTCGACGAGAATCACTTAGTGATTCCCGTCGATTTTGACTTAGAAGAATTTTCTCTTCCTTCCTTTGATGACTTGGTCTTTGACTAATCTTTGCTCCTTCTTCTGCTCTTGATCTGCCTTAACCCTGTACTTGAAAATAAGTACACTCCAATAGAGAGCACACGTGAGTCAACACACTGATCTACTCAACGAGGGATTGCATTGCGTAGACCCGTGTATATTGACCCACTGCACCCTGACATTGGTGTGTACTTAGCATAGAATAGCTGCAAGCACAACTTGATAGAAGATCGTCAAATACATTGTGAATCCATCTTAGCTTGACTGGAGTCTTCTTCAAATCCAGGTAATTATGGATACAATACCCAACAGTTAGGTCTCGAGACGCTTCCGCTGTCAGTCTTCTATCTAGCTTAGAAGGCCAGGATCCTCGATGGACATCGTTATGACCCTGAAGTTAAGTCTTGGGATGCTCCCGCTGTCAGGCTCTCATCTAGCTTGCAGGGTCGGGATCCTCGATGGACATGGTTCTTATTCTAGGTTAGGTTTCGAGATGCTCCCGCTGTCAGGATTCCATCTAGCTGGCAGGGTCGGGATCCTCGATGGACATCGTTATGACCCTAGAGTTAAGTCTCGAGATGCTCCTGCTACCAGGCTCTCACCTAGCTGGCAAGGACAGGATCCTCGATGGACATGGTTCTTTCTCTAAGGTTAGGTCTTGAGACGCTCCCACTTTAAGGCTTCCATCTAGCTGACAAGGTCGGGATCCTCGATGGACGTCATTATGACCCTGGAACTAAGTCTTGATATGCTCCCGCTGTCAGGCTTCCACCTAGCTGGTATGGCCGGGATCCTCGATGGACATGGTTCTATATCTAGGGTTAGGTCTCGAGATGCTCCCGCTGTCAGGCTACCATCTACCTGACAGGGTCGGGATCCTCGATGGATGTCGTTATGACCCTGGGGCTAAGTCTCGAGATGCTCCCACTATAAGGCTTCCACCTAGCTTACAGGGCTGGGATACTCAATGGATATGGTTCATTCTCTAGGGTTAGGTCTCGAGATGCTCCCGCTATTAGGCTTCCATCTAGCTGATAGGGTCGGGATCCTTGATGGACGTCATTAAGTCTCGAGATGCTCCCACTATCAGGCTTCTACCTTGCTAGCAGGGTCGGGATCCTCGATGGATGTGGTTCTTGCTCTGGGGTTATGTCTCGAGATGCTCCTGCTGTTAGGCTTCAATCTAGCTGATAGGGCCAGGATCCTCGATGGACATCATTATGACCCTGGAGTTAAGTCAAGGTGCTCTATCTGTCAGGCTTTCTCCTAGCTAGCAGGGCTGGGATCCTTGGTGGACATATCTATCACCCCAGAATAAGATCTCGGGCCACTCTCGCTACTCAACATAAGGTAGATGAAATTTAGCTTGATGCAGAAGCTGAGAGGAAAAGATTACAAGGGAAATAACAAAAGATTTGGCCCCAACGATCTCCATGCAGGCTGGCAGTGGCGAGCCGAGGTCTCGAAAACATTAAGGTATGGCACTAAAGGATGGTCAAAAATGGCGGGTCGAAAAGAAGGGATCTCGTAGGCGAGCTGGGTATTCACGGGTCCAGCACGACGAGTATCCTAGCCCCACTATCCAAGGGTGGCAAGATCTTAGGGTCTCCATGTATACACGTATCCTAACTCAAGCACATTCTAGAGGCAGATGCTATCCTAGCAAGGTCGATCCATGAAGGGGGTGACACGCATGTGAGTATAATACAGAAAATGAACGAGTAAGGAAGAAAATTTTTTACTAAGTAAATTTTCATTAAAAAGTTTTGTTGATTACAGCGGAGCTCGCCTCAGCGAGATTACAATAAAGAAAAGCAAAAGTAAAAAAATTGAAGGGTCCGGCACGGGGGCTTAGCGAAGAGAGCTCTCGGGCGGTGGGCTCTCCCCAAGGGGTTGAAAGGACCTGTCGCCTGACTTCGGTACCGGAAAGAATAACTCAAGTACCACATCACTCGCTTGGAGCCCCATGCCCTTGCGCGTCACCAGGTTGGCTAGATGCATGGTTCGGAGGGTATAAGTCGCATCCTTGGCCGCATTCTTCTACATCATCTACTCCAGCTCATATTCCGAGTAGTGGTCGCGCTGGCTGCTGCTAGGGGGTGGCGGAGCTGGGGCTTCCAGTTACTGCACCCGCGCTTATAACACCTCCTTCTCCTTCTCGAGGGTGGCGATCTGGAAACCAAGGGGCTTAGCCATTGTCGCATCTTACGAGAAGAGATAAAAAGAGCTTGAAAAAAGTGGAAGTAATCTTTAAGTGACTAGTGCAAGTCATGGGACTTACTATCCCCCCTCCCAGGTATCCGGCGAGGATGACATTGGATGCGCCCGCCCGCTCCTTCTGGTGCACCGCTTCCTCCTGAGCGAGATAGCGGGCTTCCTCTTTGTCCTTAACGAACTTCTTGAGCGAGGCAAAATTCCGCTCCAGCTGCGTGCACCGGCGACCCATCATGTGAGCCAGCTCTAGGCCGCGGAGCTGGGCCCGCACACTCTAATGGATAAGGACCCGCGTATCCTCCTCATCGAAGATCGTGGCATCCTCTCGCGCGTAGAGGCCAAAGGAGAAGGCGTAGGCCTCCCTGCTGATGGACTCTTTCTCCAGCCAGCTCGGCAGTAGGGTCTAAATAGAGTCCTGGTTCGCCTCTTTGTCCAACTGGAGGATGGGCTCGCCAAGCTCATCCCGATGCCGCTCTCCATATCCAAAGTTACGGTTCCCACTCGGCACAAGTTTGGCGGCAGGCGCCTGTCCTCGCGAGCTGGATGTGTCAGCCGCCTCTTCAGCACTTGGGGAGGCGGGCTCCTCGGTTTGCCAACCTGCCAGAGCCTTGCCCTTCTACCGGGATATAGCGGGCGCGCCGCCCATGGTCTTCAGCTTCTTGGGTGGCAGCAATAGCAAAGGTTGACTACGGGTAACCCGCTTCTGAGTAGTGACTGGGGCCTCGCGGCACGTGGCAGCAGCCACCTCGGCATGAGAATGCTCGCCGGAGGCGGCTCGCGCACTCTCGTAAGGAGGGTGCAGGGGAATGTCTTGCTTGCCTGCAGAAAGAGAGTTATAGCAAAGGAAAAGATTTGGATAAGTAAAAAGGATAAAGTGCGAGTAGCTTACCTCCCCAGGGTGGGACAGGGGCGAGGCTATCCACATTCCTGCGGAGTAAAGCAACTTCAAAGTTCTTCCCTTGGAAGAACCCACACAGCTCGACTTCATGGCCCCCCAGGCTAGGGGGCGGTTGCTCGCCTCCTTAAGTGGTACCGGCGAAAAGGGGATGTTGCCGAAGTCACCTTTGATAAAGTAAAACTTCTTGAGCAAGTTATGGCTCTTGTTAACCGTCTCGTGCACCTTGACTTTGGTGCTGGAGAAATAGGCGGTGCCATCCTTGTTCGCTCGGAAGGAGAACAGCTTGCGGAAAACAACAAGGTTGAACTCGATCCGATCCTCCCACAGGTAGCAAGCGAACCCGACAACGATAGCCACCGAGTTGGGAGTATGGGTGCAACTTGGATCGGTTCAGTTCGGTTCCACCCAAAATCAAGAACTGACCCATATAGGTTTGGTTCTAAACTTTTGGAACTGTAACCGACCCATGGTCCTATTGTATAGAACCGGATCTTAACCATTTGCTTTAGTTCGGTTCCGATTCGGTTCTCGGTTCTACATATTTCTAACAAAATTTAAAAATTGTTTTTCCAACTCATGATTCATTGTAATATAAGTTTTAATATCTCAAAATTATTGAATCATGACTTTATATCATATTGAAATCATACAAATACACAAGTACAATAAATATTTTCTTTGCCATAAAACTATATTCTCGATTATTTTTGTGTATTTGGTCATACGATTATAACCGGTGTCTCAAAATATTTTCTTTAGCATTGATATTCGGTTCTCGGTCCGGTTCTGGGTACCCGACCTAGGAACTAGGAACCGAACCGAATTATCGGTTCTGATATTATGGGAATCAGACCTGAACCGAAGCAATTTGGAACCAATCCAAACCATTCGGTTCAGTTCGGTTTCGGTTCGGTATTCGGTTCTTCGGTTATTTTTGCACACGCCTAGTTGGGAGTCATCTAGCCGGGGACGACTCCAAAGTACTTAAGTATCTGCTAAACCTCCGGCCATAGGGTCAGTCAGAGGCCCGCGTCAAAATGGGCAATTGGGATGGCGAGCTCCCCGACGGAAATATCATTGATCTTCTCCTGCTCTCCAGGTCGCCTCGCCTCAAAGCCAGGCAGGATGAAGTCACTGATCGCGTTAAAAAATCTGCCTTTGGTAATGCTGGCGAAAGGGAAAGAGTGGTAGGAGAAGGTCCAGGCGCACTTGCTTCGCCCATCAGCGTCGCTGACACTACCACCCATCTCGCAGACAGATCGCCGAGTGGGACACTATAGTTCTCGCAAAGAGCGGGCGGGCTGGTAGTCGTAGGAAGTAAAGAAGGAGTGGAAGGCTTTAAATGCGGTAGGTAAGGAAGAGCGCCAGGGCCTATTTATAGGAATAGAAAGGGCAGGAAAACATCCCGTCTGCGGGAAATGTGGGAATAGCAAAAATCTGCCCTAGCGCTTCGACTTCCGGGCCCACCACTGGTTCCCACCAGTTCGCCATAGCCCCACGATATTATTCGGCAGTGAGCTGCGCTAACTCGCGCCCGCCCAAGAGGCAGGCGGGCCGCGACTTGCATCCGCTGAAAGAGGCTGGCGAGTCACACTGACTCGCATTCGGCAGAGTCTAGCTCGCTCCTACCAAGGCTAGGCGAGCAAGCCACACAACCTCGCGCCCTCCTGAGGGAGCGGTAGGCGAGCAAGGGCATCTCGTTCACACTTGCCTAAAGTAAGCTAAGCAATGGTAAGCTATGAAACAATGAACCACCAACATAGGCTTGTCAGCGGGCAATAAGTCTCAAATATTTACAAATAATTAAGTGTGGTGCTCTTAAAAAAGAATAAATAAAACATGCTTCCAACACGCGGGCATATTTGAGAAGCGAGTGCGATCTGGACCCGTAGGCCGAGAGCAGGAATGGGGTGGGTGGCTTAGTATTGGATCCACTTCCACCTACCCTGCCCCCGCACCCTGGAATGGGGAGACACACGAGGAAAGAAGTATTCGTGAACCGCTAGTAGTTCCCGTTGGGCCAGGTCGATATGCTCTGTGGCATGCCTAAGTCGCTCCTCTGCTCGGGTAATGCGCACTCCCAGAGAAGTCGTTCTGTCACCATCGACTGGCCGCCTCATGCCCTCTAGAATCGCAAACCGCTGCTCTGCCTCATCCACCTTGTCGAAAACCTCCTGCAGCAATAGGGAGTGCTTCTGAAATTACCGGGTCACCCGCTTCTTCATCTCCTCGGTATCTTGTGGGTCGCCAAGGTTTTCTAAGATACGGTCCGCGAAGGGGAAGGCGAGTACCCCCCCCCCCCCCCGCTGATATCGGCATAGGAGGAGGAGATCACGTTAAAACCTGCAAGAAACAGAGAAGATTAGTAAAGGCAGGCAGATCATCAAAAGCGAGCAAGCGTGCAAACTCACCTAGGGTCGGCACATCACCCGCACCGGCTCCCGGGCGGGAAGTGCTTAGCTGGCCCTGAAAGAGACCTCCCCCAAGACCCATAAATGGTTTTCCCAACCCATAAGAGGTTAACGATGGGAAAACCGACGGAGGCAGATCGGCGGCCCCTAGGAAGTAAAAACAACAAAAAGGGATCAGGCGAAAATCGACCAGGAAAGAAAGCGAGAAATGAAAAACTTAACATCTTCTGCGGGAGGGATGGCCGGGACCTTGCCAAGGGCAGGACGCGAAGACATTGGGCTAGAGACCCTCTTAGAAACACGCGTAGAGAATTATCTCGGCCCCCTCTCCCACATTCATCTTCGTGGGGTGCCTCCTATAGAGAAGGGAAGATTAGAATCAAAGTGACATGTAGATCGAGCAATTGGCATGTGTACCTTATTGGCGGCCTCAGCACCACCCACCGAACTGGATGCATGGGCGTCATTCTAGGGAGACTGCCTGATCATCTTCCCTTTCTTCGACCTAAAGATGGGGTCGAGTGAGCCGCGCGCTAGCCAGGTAGCAGCTTCAAGGGCCTGCTCCCGCATCCCATCTCTCGTGGCCACTAGACACACTCACATTTCTTCTGATATGGGTATCACTAAGCAACAGTAGCTCGCAGAGAAAAGAAAGGAGGGCATGGTTTTTTTCTTAAGCCTGGTAGTGGCATATTTATAGCACGTCGGTGGGACCCACCGAAAGATTCCCTCCATCTCAGCAATTCACTCACCGAACACGTGGGGTTGGATGATTCTTTCCGATCTTTTCAAAGCTCAAAAAGAGCATGGATTGTGTACAACCCAATGTTCGCCGAGTGGGTTTGCCAGATAGGAGAGACAGGCAGGAGAGCGAGCCAGGACGGATTTTCGGCCCATCCACTTAAGCGTTGAGTGGAGCTCTCCCTGTCAATGCCATCTTCTTAGGTGTTGAGTGGAGCTCAATGCCAACTTCTTAGGCGTTGAGTGGAGCCCGCCATGTCAACACCATCTTTGTAAAAATTTGTTTCAAGATACCCTAAACACCTAGAGTGGGGGTGAATAGGTTCATTTCCTATTTTATTTATGCAGATAAAATATATCATAGTTATACAAACTATGCTACAGCTATCATAACACAGATCAAAACAAACACAGCCAACAAAGCATACACACAGATTTATAGTGGTTCCCCAAGTGATGGGTACATCCACTTCCCCCATTTGCCTATCTAGCACTATACTAGATTCGGCCTAACTTTCTTCTTTCTTCTCATATCCCCAGATCTTATAACTCAGAACCCAGAATGGTTCCTACAGATCAAACTTCAGCAAGTCCTACAACTCAGATTCTTTCAGAGAATCCTACCTCAGAGTGAGTCCACACCCCTACACTTAGGCTAGCAAGCCCTACCTCGGCCCTTATAACCAGGCCTACAACTCAGATCACAAAGATCTTACCTCAGCCCATATAACCAGGCCTACAACTCTGATCACAAAGATCCTACCTCAGATCTATAAAATATCTTACAGAATTGATTTTGAGAATGATTATTTCTTCACCCGAAAAGAAATGGATGAAGACTTCTTGATCAGATCTGGAATGAACTGACGACTTGAGATCCAACTTGTCTTAGCTTCTTCAAAGCTTCTTTAATATGAACAAAGTAAGGTTGATATTCTTGAAAAGTTGGAGTCGATCCACAATCCAGCTCTTCTCTTCTTTTAGATGTGATTCTGAATTCTTTTTGCAGACTTGTTCTGGATAGATGCCTTCTCTTTAACAATGACTTGTTGATTTCAGGATGAACCAGCTACTCCGTCCTCTCTTTTTTGATAGAACAGGTCTTTATATAGATCCCATCCGAGGTTACCGGCTAATCCGGTTCATAGTTTCCTTCTGACAGCTCTAATAGGTATGACAGCTTTGTCAGTTATGACAGCTGTCAAATCTTCACTCTTGACATCTGATAGTTCATCACTTTTATCTCAGCAGAAAGTGACGAGACAAAACTTCATATGTGTCTACACAAATGGAACATGTGTCGACACAATTCTTGATGATGTCGACACAACTCATAGAATGTCGACACAACTCTTCTTTATCTTCTCGACATAGCTTCTGTAGAATGTGTCGACACAAGTCCTGTGTGTCGACACAATCTGCTTCCAGTCTCAACATAGTTGGTGTTGACAGAATTCTTGAGTGTGTCGACACAAGTCCTGTGTGTCGACAAAATTGGTGTAGACTGAATTTCTGTGTGTCGACACAAGTCCAGTGTGTCGACACAGTTGCTGTAGACTGAATTTCTGTATGTCGACACAAGTCTTGTGTGTCGACACAATCTGTCTCCTGGTGTCGACACAATCTGTCTCCTGGTGTCGACACATGTCCTTCACAAGTGTCGACACTTGTGCTTAGAATATTTCTTCTGCATTTCTTTAACCTGCACATTTAAACTCAACATCCTATCAAATACACACTGATGTATATCATTGAATTAAGTAAGGCTTATCCAAATATGGTACAAAATTTCTAATGTACCCAACAATCTCCCCATATTTGGAGAAGTCATAACCCTTAGTCAATGATATACACCACTTAAAATAAACAAGGATTAAGATGTAAAAAGTCATTACAAAGACAGGGTTAACCATAAGAATAAGTAGCATGTAACAATATTATCATAAAATATGTTATAATACATTAATCATGCATCACATAAACATAAGTATTCAATATCAAATCATGGCTGAAATAAGGAATACATTTTCATATATACTCAGTAATCCAGAATAACAAGGATTTAGGACAAAAAAGATTACATAGTCCTTAACCTAGTCAATCTAACCCTAGGATTGATCAGGTTCCTTAATGACAATTTCTTTGCCACACTGAATCCTACCTTGTACTTCAGCTCATGTGTCATCAGCCAGCTTCTTTACTTTAAGATCCTTCTTCTTGAGCTCTTCATCCTTGAGCTTTTGCCTTTCAAGGTAATGAAAAGGCTTTGGGAAATACTTGCTAGGCTCCACAGAGTTTGCAGGTATCTTCCCAGCTCTGAGGTCTCTTCTGAACTGGTAAATAACATCTTGTCGCTCCTGATATTTGCTCCATTCCTGTTTAGAATACCACTTTCGTCTATCATGCATATTCTCATTAACAGCATTCCAAGAAGTCAGAATAATATTCCTGGAGGTTGGACTCCATTGTTCAAAATCAAGCTTTAATTCTGCCTGTTCTTTGAACCTCTTCTTAGACAGCTAAGCTTCTCTCTAAGCATCCCTTGCTCTTTGTGCTTCTTTTTCTCTTTGTAATTTAGCTGCAGACATTTCTACATTCTCAAAAATAACATTCTGTGCCTCCATTGGAGGACTATACATTTGTTGTACTGCATGCTAAATTTCTTCAAAGTCAGGAGATGGATATATGACTTGGGCTACTTCCTACTGAACCCCTTCAATGTAAGCAGGTTGAATTCCAGATTCAGCAGTGTTGTCATCATCACAAAGGGGTGGATAAACAAGAGTTGCTCTGATGTTATTGGTTATCCATTAAGCATGATCTGAGCTTGCTTTGACTAATACCCTCTCCCCCTTTATAACTTCTCTTTCCACATGGTCTCTCAGATCATTCTTATGAAATCTTACCTAATCAGCTAGATAATTCGTTCCTTCTTTATAGTAGGTTCTGAACTTCTGCATTTGATCAGAGAATTCCTTTGGAGATGCCTTGATGGCGGTTTGGATAGCAACTAAATCCTCTTTGATTTGTTTGTCAAAATCAGACTTTACTGTAACCAATTGTTCCTTGATAGCAGTTGTGAAAGTTAGGGGATAGATCTTAACTATCTTCTAAACTAGAGTTAATATAAAAAGTCACAGCACAAAGATAAAGAAACAGAGCAAGCAACACAAACGACACAAGGATTTTATAGTGGTTCCCCAACCTGGGTACATCCACTCTTCAACTACCCTGGTAGGAATCCACTCAGGTTTTTGATCAGGTGACTGCCACCAATGAGCTTTTGGTCAGGTGCTCATAAACCAAACCTCAAGTCTTTTGGTTAGGAGACTTGCAACCAGGAATAATTTTGAAGGGAATTAAAACCATGTACAGAGGTGGGAAGAGAGGTTGATGGAAGTCTTCTTTTCTCAAATCAAAATGAGAAGACTATGTGGATCCTTGATTGTGTCAAAGCTCCCCGTGAGATGTTGATCTGTTCAGGAAAGAAGGAAGCTTTGCTTCAGGGTATAGGCCTTCAGATTGATGTTGATCTCCAACAAACTTTCTAGACTGATATAGATTTATGCCTCTTGAAAGCCTGGAGCTGATGATGAAGAACACTGTGACTTGATATTGTTCTCTAGATGAAGATCTTTGTTCTCTCTGTATTATCCATGTCCTGCTTTGCTTTTTGTAAAGCTGTATTATTATATTTTCCCGAGCCGTATTCAAAACTTGAATTAACTCTATCTTGAGGCGGATGAAGCATTACTGAGAGAGAAAGATGTTTAGGGAATTAATCACATTAACTGTTGCTGTTGAACGGCTATATCCTTTAAGAATGGTTAGCATTAAATGTTTTGGGCATTAAATGACTGCAATTAATCCTTAAGATAATCTGCCAGCTGTAAAACGTCTGCCTGAACTACAACACAAAATTCATCGACCGGAGCTCGTACTTCATCGAGCTCAGCTTCTATTTCGTCGAGCTGAGAATCTGGCTTTGAGTTCAGCGATCGTCGACCGGAGCTCGGAGTTCGTCGAGCTCAACTCAGAGTTTGAACTCTGAGTTTCGTCGACCTGAATTCGATGTTCGTCGAGCTGAGTTCGACTATCGTCGAACTGATTTTCTGCCTTTGACAAACTGCATTTCCTCTGGAATTCTTTATGCAATTCAGTTGGGTTCTTTTGAGGCAAACCTGGAAGCAAACCTATGACCCATGACTATATATTTTGGGTCAATCTAAAAATCCTAATAGTGATCTTTGCCCAAATCAAAACTAAGGTTCCAACAAGTTGCTTTACTCCCGAGATCTGTTAGAATATTATTATGTGAGTCTTCTAGATTTTGATTCATTCTGATTTGATTTTCCAAGACATAACCTTGTTTGACTGCAATGTCCTTTATTTCAGTCTTGACCTCCTGTTGTTGCTTGTCAAAGTAGACTACAACATTACCTCCCTTTTGGAAGTAACCTGTCATTTCCTTCTTGTGCAAGTTTACTTCAAACCTAATGGATTTGATATCCTGGGCCAAGTGGAATTGCAGATCTTTGTTGTTCTCATCCACATATTTTTCAAGAGCAATTCTCCACTCATCCAACTTCAATTGCAGTTGCACTAAAAGTAAACTGAAGTCTACTACAGGAGCTGGTGTTTGGGTTGGCAGTCTTCAAGGTTTTCTTATAGCCTGAGCTCCTTATCCTGAGCTCCACAATTTTCCTTTTCTTTGCCCTAGAGGCTTCTTCTTCTTCAGAGGAATCAGATGAACTAGCTAAGTCCACAGTTTCTTTTTGCCTAGGGTCAAGGATTGGCATCTCCCCCTTAGTTCTTGCTCCTTGTAAATCTAGAAATAGTTCTTCCAGTGTTACCTCTTGTTGCATCTGAACTGGAGGAATAACTTTTTCATGCTCAATTGGTGGCTCCCCCTGGAATTCAAGGTTTTCTTCCATGAGTATGTCATTCTCAGGAACTTTGTGTTGCTCATATTGAGCAAGGACATTCATGAGCACATCTTGTGCTTCATTCTCAGTGCCTTTGGCAACTTGATTAATATTCTGTACTACCTCTATTATAGAGAGATTGGCTGATTCACTGTCCAGTTCAGCTATTTGGACATTTGTATTTAGATCATTATCTCCCTTGAAGTTGATAACACTTGTTGATCTGGAACTTGAATAGTCTCCCCCTGGAACTGATTCACAGAGATGTTGCTTTCAGGAATGTTCTCCCCCTGCAAATTATCATCAGTGCCAAGTTCTGGAGGAGGAGATTTCCTTGTCCTTTCTGGTCCTTCTTCATCTGAGATAAAAAAAACTGCTTCCTCTGAATCACTGGATGATTCAGCTGTCTTGGCTAGAGATTTCTTCTTCTGGACCGTTTTCATGTGTTTCTGAGGTGTTAAGACATCCTTGGACAACACTCTGTCCTACCTGGACAGTATTCTTAAGTCCATTCTCTTCATATGATTTATTTTTGTACTAGACTTCTGGGTTAGTGTTTCTGGAATACAAGTAGCCAGATAGAGGCTAAGTATTCTACCCAGATTGGGCTTCTTAATCCCTTCCTTAATTTTCTCAAACATCATTACATCCCAGTTAGTCTTTACTTTGAATATAATTCTGGTCATTAGACTGAACATGTAGGCTGAGATCCTATACTGTCTTTCAGGTTTACATAATATTACCTTTCCCAAAATTTCTGAGAGGAATTTCCCTTGGGAGTTCATTCCCTTCCGTATCATTGCTGCTCCAATCTTTGTGGATGGTGATAAGCCATACCAGTTTAGTGCAGTAGCTGTCATTGATGAATCTAGTTCATCTTCTTATTTGATTTTGGGAAGATGTAGGATCTTACTTAGACGTTTGAATGTGACCTTGACCTTCTGTCCTAAATCAGTAGATTTGATTTTGGTGCCAGTTGAGTCTTGAGAAGCATTTAAGTAGAACTCAAGAACTTATTTCTTCCATATTCTGGTTGGTTCAGACACCAGATATTCTAATCCCGCCATTGTTATTAGATTAATTACCTCCTTGATTTCCTGATTCGCATCATCAAAAGCTTATCGAACCAGCTCATAGCCCTCATTGATTTTCTCTTCCATCTTTGGCGCCATTGTTGTTAGTTCTGAATCGTACAGTCGATAGGATTTTGCTTTCTCCTATTTATAGGATTCTAGGAAAAGGAAAACTAAAAGACGCGCCTAAACTTAGAATCTTATGTGTTGACACTTAGTTACTTGTGTCGACACCGACAACTTAGGTCACGACGGAGAATCTAAAGTCTTGACAGCGCTGTGTTGACACAGACTTTTTGTGTCAACACAATGTTTTATAGCAGTGTCGACAAAGAGTTTTCTTTTGTCGACACAACTAGTTTATAGTGTCGACACACACCTTGTTGTGTCGACACAGATTTTATAACTTAGCCAAAATTTACAGATTTCCTAGAAATTCTATATACCTTTTGATTTTCTTGATCTATAAGATTATTCCAGGTTCAACATACCTAATTCAATTTTAAAGCAATTGAATCTAGTTTGATACAGAGGTTTGGTGAATATGTCAGTAATTTGATTATTAGTGTTGACAAATTCTAAACTTATGTCTTTTTTTTCAACATGATCTCTAATGAAATGAAACTTGATTTCTATATGCTTAGTTCTGCTATGTGAAACAAGATTTCTAGTAATAGATATGACACTAGTAGAATCACAATATAATGGAATTCTACTTACCTTGATGTCATAGTCTTCAAGTTGATGTTGTATTCATAATAGCTGAGCACAATAACTGCCTGCAGCTACATATTCTGACTCAGCAGTGGATATAGCCACACTTGTTTGCTTTTTGTTGCTCCATGACACCAATCTTCCACCTAGGAACTGTCATGTGCCTATGGTGCTTTTCCTATCTTCTTTGGAACCTGCAAAGTTTGCATCTAAATAACCTGTTAGCAGAAAATCTCTATTCTTAGGGTACAAAAGACCAAGATTTGGTGTGCCCTTAAGATATCTCAAAATTCTCTTGACAGCGGAATAATGAGATTCTTTTGGGCAAGCTTGATACCTAACACAGACACATATAGCATACATGATGTCAGGTCTATTAGCAGTCAAGTAAAGAAGGGAGCCAATTATCCTTCTATACAAAGACTCATCTACAGGTTTTCCTGCCTCATCTTTGCCTGTAGGCATACTTGACTCCATTGGAGTTCTCATGATGGAGGCTGACTCCATGCCATATTTCTTAATTAACTCCTTGGTGAACTTAGACTGGGATATGGACAAGCCATCATCAGTCTGTCTTACTTGGAGTCCAAAGAAGAATTTCAACTCACCCATGCTGCTCATCTCAAACTTCCCTTGCATAAGTTTGGCAAACTTTCTACAAAGGTTATTTTCAGTTGATCCAAAGATAATGTCATCAACATATATCTGGACTAGGATGATCTTGCCTTTTGATTCCCATAGAAATAGAGTTTTGTCTATTTTCCCCCTTGAGAATTTGTTCTCAATGAGGAAAGTAGACAAAGTTTCATACCAAGCCCTAGGGGCTTGTTTCAATCCATATAGAGCTTTTTAAGCCTATAAACATAGTTAGAATAAAGAGGATCTACAAAACCTGAAGGTTGTTCAACATAAACTTCCTCTTTTAAGTTACCATTCAGAAATGCTGACTTTACATCCATCTTAAATACCTTGAACCCTTGGTAAGCTGTATAGGCAAGGAACAACCTTATTGCTTCCATCCTTGCCACTGGGGAAAATTTCTGGTCAAAGTCTATTCCTTCTTCCTGCCTGTAGACTTTTGCTACCAGTCTGGCTTTGTTCTTGACTATAATGCCCTTTTCATCTAACTTATTCCTGTAGATCCACTTAATCCCTATGACATTATGAATCTTTGGTTTAGGAACCAACTTCTAGACTTTATATCTTTTGAATTGATTCAGCTCTTCCTACTTGGCATCAAAGCAATTTGGATCTTGTATGGCCTCTTCAAATTTATTGGGTTCAATCTGGGATAGGAAGCTTGAACATAGAACTATGTTCATGCTCTTGCTTCTGGTCAGAACACCATATCTTGCATCACCAATGATTTGGTATGATGTATGATCCCTTAGATGTCTATTTACTGGAGGCAGACTGTCCACATCTTTATTTTCTTCATTCTCCCCACCATGTTGTACTTCATTGTCTTCATCATCAGCTTGTGGGTCTTGTACTCCCCCTGGACAGCATCCATCATTTTCCTCATCCTGTCTTGTAGGTTGGGCTTCACTGATGGTTAGCTTGTCCATCTTTTCCTTCAAACTTGTAGAGCTAGAAGAAGTGCTAGACAACTCACAGTTGATTAGCTTAGATTCATCAAAGACTATATGGACAGATTCTTCTACAACTTGAGTAGTCAATTTGTAGACCCTGTATGTCTTACTATTATTACTGTACCCAACAAATATTCCTTCTTGGGACTTGGCAACAAACTTAGTTAAAATAGACTTGCCATTGTTAAGTACATAACACTTGCTACCAAAGATCCTTAAGTAGGATAAGTTTGGTTTTCTGCCCTTCAGAATCTCATAGGGAATCTTCTTGTGGCTTTTGTTGATGGAAGCTCTATTTAGAACATGACAAGCAGTGTTTACAGCCTCAACCCAGAAATATTATGGGAGAGATGTGTCACTTAGTAGTGTTCTACCAGCCTCAATAAGTGTTCTATTTTTCCTTTTAAGAATTCCATTTTGCTGGGGAGTTCTTGGTGATGAGAATTCTTGATGAATCCCAAGTTCTTCATAAAACTTTGTCATTCATTCAGATTGAAACTCAGTCCCATGATCACTTCTAATCTTAACCACATGATTGTTGAGTTCATTTTGTATTTGCTTAACAAATGTTAGGAAGACAGCTAAGGTTTCAGATTCTTACTCAAAAGAATACCCAGGCAAATCTGGAAAAGTCATCAACAACAACAAAGGTATAAAATTTCCTACCTAGACTATGAACTGGCATAGGATCAAATAGATCCATATGCAGGAGGTATAAACACCTCACTGAATCTTTGGTATCAAGACTTTGGAAGGAGGTCTTGGTCTGTTTGCCCTTTTGTCAAGCTGAACATACACCCTCCTTGATGCACTTGACCTGAGGACCATTCCTCACTAACTCTTTACTAAAGAGTTGGCCTATAGTCTTATAGTTAAGGTGAGCTAGCCTCTTGTGCTATTTGACACAATGAGAAGCTTTCTCATCTACAACTAGGCAAAAAGGAGAATCTTTATTCTCACACACAAAATTTAGACAATAGACATTTCCTTTTCTATAGCCTGTCAAGATAACCTCTTGGTCACTTGACCTTCTAATCTGACACCCATTCTTAATAAAAAAAGTGTCATAACCAAGATCACTTAGTTGACTTATGCTTATTATGTTATGTTTTAAACCTTTCACATATGCCACTTGAGTGATAGTGATTGAGCTATTAAAAATTTTACCAAAACCTTTGATTACTCCATTTTCTGATCCACTAAAGATAACTTTGGGTCCATCCAATATGGGAGTAAAGTCCTTTAGCATACTTCTAGTTCCAGTCATGTGCCTGGAACATCCACTGTCCAAGTACCATATTGGGGTATGGTCACTTGGACTCACCTGCATCAAATAAAATTACCTAACCTTAGAGCCCCAATAATTATTGGGTCCTAGGTTTAGGTTAGATTGAAATTTTACATGCTTGCCTGCAGCCTTTCTGACAGGTAAGCTAGTATTTTTCTGGACACTAGTATTGTTCCAACAATCAATGATATAGTGACATACTTTGCCATAACACCAGCACTCATATCTATTGTATCTTCTTTTAAGTATAGGCTTAACAACATTGTTGTCAGTAGTCCTTAATTCTATTGGAACACCAGTCATTTTATTGAGTGTTGTGGCTGGTGCATCAAACACTGATGATTCCTAAAGAACATGGAGTGTTTGCTCATGGGCTGCCCTATTGGCATTTGCACCCTTGCCATCCTGATCACCAGGCTCACAGTGACCATGTGTGATGTCATGGTCATACCTGTTAGCAGGTTGCATCAGTTTCCTGAAAGGAATATGGGGTTTGGAAGCTAGTGGCAGAACTGGGGATTTGCCTTTCCTTTTGGAATTAGCTACCCTTGTTCTTTCCTTGAAGCCTAATCCTTCTTTACCCTTTTGGGCAATGAATTTATCAATTAAGGGTAAGACTGACTTTGGCTTTGAGAATTAAGCCACAAGATCCCTCTCTCATTGAAGTCTGACTTCAAGATTCTTGATGTGATTGTTTTTGAAGGTAAATGTTTCCATCTGAATGATCGTGATTTTTTTCAGTTGGCTTACTTCCTTCAATTTAAGATCCAGCACTTTTGCTGATTCTGAAGCAGCTAACTTGAAAGAGGCAATTTCCTTAGCCTGATTTTTGGCAAGGATTCTGCTTTTCTTAAAAGCTTGCAACAGATCACCATATATATCAATTAGTTGATCCACATCCCTTTCAGATTCAGAATCGTCCTCAACTCTTGATGCTAATGCTTTTGATTCTAGTCCAGTATAATAATCAGAAACTTGAGATAGATTGTATACCTTACTGGGACTAGGCTGATCCTAGCACTGATCTTCCTCAGATAGAGCCATCAGCCCTCTACAATGATGATCTTCAATCCTATTTATAGAGTCCAACATTTGCAAGAATTCAGTCTCTACAGAATCCTCTTCAGTAGTGAAGAATCTAATATAGGCTTCAGCTTCAGCCTCTTCTCCAGATTCTGATGATGAGGAGTCAGTCCAACTCTTCTGCTTCTTGGCAACAAAGGGTCTCTCCTTCTTGCCCTTATTTTGATGCTTCTTATCATTAGATCCCTTTCTTTTATCAGGATAGTCAGCTATGACATGTCCAGACCTGTTGCAATAATAGCAAACAATCTTAGAAGAAGTTAGTTTGCTTGGTTTAGTGTCATACCTGTCTTCCTTAGAAGATTTCTTCTTCTGGTAGTAGTCATCCTTAGAATGAGAGGAGGATGGCTTTGTTCTCCACTATTTTTTCCTCATGAATCTTTGGAATTGTCTTGTGAAGGCAGTAAAGTCTTCATCAGAATTGGGGCTGTCTGATGTGTTGTCAGAATTATCTGAGTTAACATCAGCAGCTTTCCTAGGAGGAGATGGAGACTTCCTCCTTTCCTTCTTTGTGGCTTCAACCTTAAGGTCCACAGATTTCTCTTTGTACTCAGACCTATTGCTTTTCTCCTCCTCCTTTCTGGCCATAAGCTGCATGTCATATGATAGCAATTTTCCAAATAGGGTTGGAGGAGATGTATCTGCAAGTTTGGTCACTTCCCTGATCTCACATATCATTGTATCCCAGTCCTTGGTTAGTGATCTGAGAAACTTATCATTGAGCTCATATGTGCTGAAAACTCTTCCATAGGTCATCAGCTCATTAACTATTCTGAAAAACTTCTTATAGCACTCAGTTATGCTATCTGTTTTGGTTCGTCTAAAACTTTCATATTCTTGATTTTACATAGACTTTCTATCCTCTCTTACTTCTTCTGTCCCCTCCATATAAATAATCAAAGTGTCCCACATCTCCTTGGAGGTTTTGAAATAAACCAAGTTTTGGAAAGTTGAGTCATTTATAGCACTAACTATTATGTTCTGTGCTCTCTTATCCATAGTGGCTAAGATGATCTCATCCTTAGTCATTTCAGAGTAACTTTTTGGAGTCTTGAGGTTAGCATCAAGAACTTAAATGTTCATAGGAATGAATGGCCCTTCTTGAACTGTGATGCAGATTCATGGGTCAGATGCTTCCATGAATAATCTGACTCTTTCTTTCCATATGCCAAAGATTTCCTTTCTACATATGGGAATCTTCATGGATCCAAGTTCCTTGTGATTTTCACCTGAACCCATTTTGGCAAACTGATAACTACCTTGGATATCAACTCAGACTGCTAAGTCAATTCTTGAGGAACCTCCCTTTTATACCACTTGAAAGAATTGGTTTCAAGATACCCTAAACACTTAGAGGGGGGTGAATAGGTACAATTCTTATTTTATTTAGGCAGAAAAAATATATCACAGTTATACAAACTATGCTACAGTAATCACAGCACAGATCAAAACAAACACAACATACACACAGATTTATAGTGGTTCCCCAAGTGATGGGTACATCCACTTTCCCCCCTTCGCCTATCTAGCTGTATACTAGATTCAGCCTAACTTCCTTCTTTCTTCTCAGATCCTCAGATCTTATAACTCAGAACCCATAATGGTTCCTACAGCTCAGACTTCAGCAAGTCCTACAACTTAGATTCTTTTAGAGAATCCTACCTCAAAGTGAGTCCACACTCCTACACTTAGGCTAGCAAGCCCTACCTCAGCCCTTATAACCAGGCCTACAACTCATATCACAAAGATCCTACCTTAGCCCATATAACTAGGCCTACAACTCATATCACAAATATCCTACCTCAGATCTATAAAAGATCTTACATAATTGATTGAGAGAATGATTATTTCTTCACCCGAAAAGAAATGGATGAAGACTTCTTGATCAGATCTGGAATGAACTAACAACTTGAGATCCAACCTGTCTTAGCTTCTTCAAAGTTTCTTGAATCTGAACAAAGTAAGGTTGATCTTCTTGAAAAGTTGGAGTCGATCCACAATCCAGTTCTTCTCTTATTTCAGATGTGATTCTGAATTCTTTTTGCAGACTTGTTCTGGATAGATGCCTTCTCTTTAACAATGACTTGTTGATTTCAGGATGAACCAGCTACTCCGTCCTCTTTTTTTTGATAGAACAGGTCTTTATATAGATCCCATCCGAGGTTACCGGCTAATCCGGTTCATAGTTTCCTTCTGACAGCTCTAATAGGTATGACAGCTTTGTCAGTTATGACAGCTGTCAAATCTTCACTCTTGACATCTGATAGTTCATCACTTTTATCTCAGTAGAAAGTGACGAGACAAAACTTCATATGTGTCTACACAAATGGAACATGTGTCGACATAATTCTTGATGATGTCGACACAACTCATAGAATGTCGACACAACTCTTCTTTATCTTCTCGACATAGCTTCTGTAGAATGTGTCGACACAAGTTTTGTGTGTCGACACAATCTTCTTCCAGTCTCAACATAGTTGGTGTTGATAGAATTCTTGAGTGTGATGACACAAGTTTTGTGTGTCGACACAATTGGTATAGACTGAATTTCTGTGTGTCAACATAAGTCCTGTGTGTCGACATAGTTGTTGTAGACTAAATTTCTATGTGTCGACACAAGTCCTGTGTGTCGACACAATCTGGCTCCTTGTGTCGACACATGTCCTTCACAAGTGTCAACACTTGTGCTTAAAATATTTTTTCTGCATTTCTTTAACCTGTACATTGAAACTCAACATCCCATCAAATACACACTGATGTATATCATTGAATTAAGTGAGGCTTCTCCAAATCAGGTACACTGTTTCTAATGTACCCAATAATCTTCTTAGGCATTGAGTGGAGCCCTCCCTATCAATGCTATCTTCTTAAGAGTTGAGTGGATATCGCCCTATCAATGCCATCTTATTAGGCGTTAAGTGGAGCCCGCACTATCAATGCCATCTTCTTAGGCATTGAGTGGAGCTCGCCCTGTCAACTTCATCTTCTTAGGCGTTGAGTGGAGCTCGCCCTATCAACGCCATCTTCTTTGGCATTGAGTGGAGTTCTCCCTATCAATGCCATCTTCTTAGGCGTTGAGTGGAGCTCGCCCTGTCAATGCCATCTTCTTAGGCATTGAGTCGAGCTCGCTAGGGCAGTACGCCCGCTTCCGCCAGGCGACGCGAGTGAGCCATGCGAGCCAACGTGACCAGCCTGCAGTTGCTAGAGAGCTCTCCTCTAGCACGGGGTATCTCGCTTGTAGGCGTCAGACTGCCTCCGAGTGAGGTGAGCTGCGGGAGCCCGGCTCGCACTCGCCTAGAGAGAGGCAAGCTGCGAGCTTTTAGGCTGTGTCCTCCTAGTAACATGGTGGGTTGTTCCCGTTTTCCCCCTATGAATGGGGTGCAGTTATCACGTGGTTAGCTAAATTTAGCCTACTAAAATGTGATAAATTCTTCCTTTAGCTCTACAAAACAGCAGAGTTGTGTTGGTTGCAGACCAATCTGGAATGTGTATAGCCGTTTAGAACAACGGAGGTTGGCTGTTGGCAGGCCATTTTCAGGAATCTAAAAATAGACTCAAGGGGGTACCTCAAAAGGCATGCTTATTGGTGCCCTGGTATTCTTGCGCTTTCTGAGGTATCCTTAGCTCATCACTTGGCTAAGGAGGGGAAGCACTCTAAGACCTTCTGGGGGTGTGATGGGACCTCCGTGCTGGAGCCTTGGGTTTGTTCCTTGTGCTAAGTCTTTGGTTGTTTAGCTTGTGAGAGCGAAGTAAGCATGCGATCACCCCTTCCCCAAGGGTCGAACTCCAAAGGGACCGATTCTTCAGTTTCAACAAGCGAGAAGTTCTCTACGAAGCACCTATTGCAGCCGGCTAGTCCCAAGAAACTCTAGACTTCTTCCACCGTAGATAGCATGGGTCATTCTCGCATCGCAACTATCTTTGTCGAATCCACCACAACTCCCTCTCCACTAAACCCATGAACGGGGCGCATGCCGGGCCGCGCGCTGGGCAGTCTCTTGTATGCAAGGGCATGCATGTGGCCTTGTGGTAGTGTATTGAGGAGGTGAATGTAAATGCATGGCCATGCGCCCCTACAATGTCATGAGGTAGTACGGTTGTGCACATGCGAGTGTGAAGTCTAGCAATGATTGTGGTTAAGGCATTAGTGGGGTTGACTTTTGTTAACCATACTTTCCCAACCAACAGGAGGTGGGTGTTTTTACTATCCAAAGTCAGGATTTCCCATGATATTAGGATGTCCCTATGAATCTTATTTGATTGTCACTTTCATTATTTGTCTAAATTAACATTACTCTTAAATTGAGAGACCCTTACATTCAAAGTCTTATTGGTAGTTCACATCAATAAGCGGTACACTTGTAGAAAAACATGTGCAATACAATACCAACAAATGCTAATAACATGCACAAAAATAAAACACACACATGCATGATAAGAACGTGTGCCACACACATAAATTATGATAAATAAAGATAAACATAAAATAATCTAACTAAGGTTACATCAATTCTCATATGGTTGAAAGAACTCGACCCCTGTGAGAATATGATTGAACCCGCCACTAAAATATCCAAGTATTGATCTGCTAAATACTCAGCCACTACTCAGCTATAGTAGAAAGTGGGACAATAAAAAGATCTACTTTTGAAGTGTAAGTCCTGTTTGTAATCTTTGTTCTTGAAAGAGGTAGAACCAAACACCCTCATAAATTATAACAACCAGAGATAAAATCAATCCTGAAAGTATGTTTTTCCAAAAATGCTCAGAAACTGTTATCCATAACTTTATGAAAAATATTTAAGTGGTTTGCAAAATTCAGAGCAATAAAGAGACGAATATTACAAAGTGGGGAATATGGTGGATTAATAAGATAGTGTGAGAGGCAAGGCATGAAGTAAGCATGTTCAACATGTAGAATCATTAAATTATATTGCATCATACACCCTCTTGCTAGATTCCTATGAATGTTTACTAAACCATGACCAATCATCTCAATGATAACACCCATGAGAATCCGACTAGCACTATAAATTTTAAAACCGATCAAAAAATTATCATTTAGAATCAAAAAGAGGAATCTCTTAAAATGTGTCCCTATTAGGAGTAAGAAGTTTAGGGATCATCTTGATCCTCCAAATACAACTAAGCCTATCTATTTGGAATGTAGAAGAAGTGGCACAACGAGCTCGCCCATAATCATAAGATAGTGAGGTGAACCAAAAGTTATGATAGCTACAGATAATTTCAATATATGGTGGTGCTATTTAGGCATCAAAGATTAATGAGTCATCAAAGTCAAGTGCTTTTTTTGGAGCTGGGACCAGAAAGGAGTGTGGCTCTAAATAATAGTGGTATTGTGGAACCTAAGAAAAATGAGACAGAAGATGATAAGGTCCTTCTAAGTGTCTTAGGAATAAGACACTTATTTTGGGGGATAAAAACAATCTTGTACCCATGGTGATCGAAGGGTTGAGAGTTCCTCACACCATCATGCATAACATGTTAGTTGTACTGCTAGGATCAATCTAATTGGATATGACAGACATAGATTGAGGCAAAATCACATAAAACAAAATCTTGATACATGTTCCTGATAGAAAACTCTATAAGACAACGATGAGTGATAACTATAGTAAAGTTTCAATTAGTGTCCCTAAATGCACGCAATAGTGCAGAAAATTTCTTTACTCCAAAAATCACTCTCAATGGTCTAGCTAGGCCAATCCAAGTTATAGTGAAAGACAAAAAAGTAAAAGTTCATCTTACTCTCCTTTGACCTCAATCATGGTATCAGACTCGGGTTCAGGCTTTGGAACACTAAGGAATACTCTATATTTAGGCTTATGCCCATCAGTGGAATCAGTAATTAGGACAAAGTAGCACCACAGGCACTCAACTGATTTGTGACCTAGCTCAATACAATTGAAGAAGAATACTCCACTATTGGGCTTGAACCCAATGGGTTCCTTACCTTAGTGGATAGGGGGTCTAAAACACAAGATTTCACACTCTGTCCTGGTAAGCTCGAGTTAACGAGGCAAGAACAGTAATGTGGTATGGATATTTTGCAATGCGCAAAATAAGAGCAATAAATAAACATATTTCATTGATATTTTAACATCTTACAAGTACAACTTGCCATATATACATATATCGTTTGCATTTACATTTTTACGTGTTATATAATATAAAGATAGTCGTCCTCACTATGCTCTATCATACACATCTTCGTTGGAACCAAAAAATATTAGTAGGTTGATGAGCATCTTTGCTTCCTCACCTCTGGAAGAATAACACAATATTTATACATATAGTGCACATTATATCAGTCGAGTAATATAACAAAAGCAGTAAGCAAAATAAGCATATCAACATATTTTTTTATTCTTTTTATAAATATATTTTTCTTATAGAAAAATTACTCATTTTTTAGTTAAAGCTTATAGTAGACCAGTTAGCCTACCCGGAGGCTCAATAACTTGTTAGGCTCAGTTTGGACCCATCATGTCCTGTGAATAGCGAATTTGCCGACAGTTTTTCAACTCATACAATATAGGTTCAGGAATAGACCTCAAATTACTCTTTAGGGAGTACTACTCTCTCCAATTTTCATGTCTATGACCAAGACCACAAAAAAGCCTTTAGAGAGCATTACCCCTACATCCCTTGGACCAACTACTGGCTAACATACTAGTGTACATCACCACACAACATTAAAATAATGTTCAAATTAGTCATCGTATTACCCAACACAGCTTAAATTATCTTTATCTGTCAGAAACCGGTCAACTATTATTCAGTGATTAGTCTAGTCAAAATGCAAAATACTAATTCAAGACAAATTATTGCTTTCCGATCCATGGATGGGCGATAGGTGGCCCGTATGGGCGCAACATGGCACCCATTCGGGCCAGATGCGTATTTGGCATGCACAGTCGAGTGCCAAGCCATTCCTTGGGCTAAAGATAGGCTACCACGCGGGCAGGCACGTGGCTTGTTTATGCCCAAGAGCATGAAGCTCTTCTACATCCACCATATAGCACCTGGTGTTAGCGATATGGCGCTGGCAACTACCACATGGCATTAAGTGGTGTCATATGGCATTCTCTCCCTTCTTTGGTCATTTTGGGTCCTTTTTAGGTCCCAAAAAATATCAAAATACCTACCCTAGGGTGTTTTGATGTTACAGACCCGATTCCAACCTCCATTTTGCCAAATTTGAGAGATTATTGCCCAAATTGCATTTTTTCCAAATGTGCCCTGATTTTGATAAGTAAACTATGCATTTTAAATTATTTTGATATTTCAAGCTATTGACAGGCTTAGTGTCTCGAAATTCGCACCAGTTGCACTAAAAACATACTTTTTTATAATCTCTAATTTCGATAAATAATATGTCGATCCCTATCTAATTCGACATTCTAAGTCCATTGATGGTCTATGTTTCTCAAATTTTTTGTCGGTTTCTCAAAATTTGCATTGGTTGCACCAAAAACCACACTTTTTCACATAGACTCTGATTTTGATAAATAATATGTCGATTCCTATGTTTTTTTTTATGTTCTGAGTCCATCAGAGGACTCCATTTCTTGAGATTCATGTCAGCGGTGTCAAAAAATGTGTTTTTTCTTAATGATCTCATATTTTAGCAAATAATTATTGGATCTTTAAGCTCCCTTTGAGTGGGGGGGAGGGTGAATAAGACCTTTATGGATTTTAATCTTAAATAAAAATATTCAGGGTTTATTAATGAAGTTTCAGAATATTATATAGAAAAATATATTTTAATATCTCATAAAATATTATATTGAAGATTACTTTTAAAAAAGATCAGATTTCAATATTTTTTCGCTACTACCAGCGGTAAGTGTTACCATCTGCCGCTAAAAGAATTTATTTTATTTCATAAGAAATTAATTACAAAATGTTTGATTTCTATAATGCTAGAAATTGAGGAGAAATATGAAAATCTCATTTTCATTTTCTACACCGACCCTTCTCCCAAGGATCGGTTGGTTCTAGCCTATCTTTCCTAGATAAGGCCTCGAACCACCCCTAGATCTACCCTAAACTTAGTCACCACAATACACAGTGAAATACAGAATCCTCCACGGAATTAGAAGTCCTTTTGGACAATTTTCCCCTAAGTCTCGCAAGACTTAGTCGCTAACAACCATGACAAATTTCCTATGGAATCTTTCCTGAAAATCAATATTCTTCCTGAGTGATTTCTCCTCTCATATTACAAGATAAAACAAATAGATTACAAGATAAATTAAATGTAAGAGAAACTCCCCATGGATTTCTGAAGGTGAAGATGAAGGCGATCTAGACGTCAACATTCTTGATGCGTTTGCCCTTTGTATTGAATATACAGTGTAGCCCTTATGCTTAAAAATCACTTTTAGACCATCGTGTTCACTCAAGAGAGTTCTCCCAATTTTTTGAGACAAGCCTCTCTCAAAATATTCAGAGTTCTGGATTTGGAGGCAAATGATTTAATGTCATAGAAGGAGAGGAGCCTGACTTTAAATAGATCTCAGAAGCTAGTGCCAGTGGTAGTGTTACTGTCGGGTGGTAGCTTTATTTAGTAAGCGCAACCCATGGATCGTGGTAGATATGGATGTTATGCTTCCCCAATTTCAGCACGATCACTACCGCCTCACGGTAGTGGCGAACACATTGAGTTAGCAATGATTACAATCAATCATTGATCTCCTTCTCCTTTTGGTTCCGTAATTTTGTGCTGATGGATGATGTTTCCTTAAGTTACCACTGTGTAGTTGTGTTACCGCGCCATGATATAACTTGCTTATTCTGGAAGCGTTCCATATTTCGTCACTACCGCCAACATTTGTGGTAATGCCAAGCAATAGCTTACTTAAGTGAGCTTTGTCCTACGACTTGTCTCCTTGTTAATTCTATGCTTGTACCAACATGACCTATATACTATGAACACACATAAGACTAGATTAAATACATCATGATATTCGTTATTCACAAACCAAGAGATGCGGTATGTGTGTTATCATAATCTCCCCTTTTGATAATAATAAATACATGTATGGGAAATTAGTTAGTTTAAGACTTTGTGTTTATTAATAAGTGCGATAAAAGATATGCATGAATAACATGTTTATAACGTGATAGATTTAATGTACTAATGCATACTCTTCATATATAAAGGCTCCCTCTACATAAGTGTTCCCTATATACTTTTTTAACTCCCCTTAAATATAATATCTATTCCAATATATTTTTCAATTTATTCTCCCACCTTTATTATTAGCAAAAGTGGTAAGGATGAGTGCATAGTTATAAGATTAAGTTGGGTCTACTTAGTGAAGGGTTTTTATGATTGAGCAAAGAGTAAAGTATGTACCTCCTATGAATACTCCCTACATAGATGCTTCCTATGAAATTTTCAATACACTCCCCCTAATTTTTTTTTATTCGTATAAGATATTCTCCCCCTTTTTGGTAGTATCCAAAGATGGTAGAGGGAAGTGTATGCAATATGAATTAATGAGAACTATATAGAGACGATAATAGGATGCAATGTGCGTGTTCATAGATATCACTCTACCACTTATTGAAAATAATTGTAAGTATGATTGAACAAAATAGTATACTGATAAAAATAGAGCAAACACTTAAAATACCATTTATTAAGCATATTATATCACTTGTTTAGAAAATTAATAATCATGATAAAGCACAAGTAGTAAGCAAAAAATATGATAAATACTCTTAAAATAAACATCTTCTTGAAAATAAGACCATAAAAAATAATGAGTTTTTGCCCTAATTACGATATGTTTTCAATTTAGGTCCAATAGATGCATTTCATTGAAATTTTGCAAGCAAGATTTCAAAATATCAAAAAGAGATAAGAACTATAATATAAACTAATTTACATTTCATGTAAAAATAAACATTGTAGCGGTCATGCTTTGTCATCTAGTGCATTTACTTAAATTTATAAAGAATTGTGTAGGTGTGTATTAAGATCCAATTCTCATTAGTATAAGTTTTATGAAAGATAATGATGTGTACAAATAATGTTCTAATAAATTATACAAGTGAATTAAACAGAACGCATGCTATATATAATGGAATACCAAACATTAAAATACATAAATAAATTTACTTCATAATATTTCAATGCACCTGAATAATAAGTACAACTACTAAGGTGCTCCACACACATAATTCTTATTAAGAGGTATTAGGGTTCAAAGTAGTGCTTGGGGATAACATTTATTCTTTTTAACTTTTTTATTTTACTTTGTGATCTTGTGTACAAAGAGAAGTAGTGAATATTTTTGTTTGCTACAAGACACTTTATAATCCTTCCTAGGGTACTCAATCTCACATTGCTTATTAAAGCTTATCAGAAGAGTGAGTAGTGTTTCGTGGAGTTTTCTTATAATTTTTTATTTGATTTTTATTTTAGTGACTAAGGGCTCTGAATTCACTACTTTTGCAAATATAGCATTTTTATTTTTAAATCGCATTTCTCAAATGAATGAATGAAAGATAAAACGATATAATAAACAATTCAATGTTGTTTATGTAATCTATTTATGCACTTTAATCTATTACGTTATTACACTACACAATCATATAAGTATAAGATTAAAAATAGATGTAGGGTATTAAACTAAGTGAGTGAATGAATCATTATCAAATATAAAATATTACTCATACTTAGAGGCATGTTAAATATTCCTACACATATTTTCTACAATCAATTTAATTGCATAATAAGATAGGTTTCAAGGCATGATAAAATAAACCAATATTTTATGAAACTTAAAAATAAAATTAAACATTGTATTTAAAATTTAATTGATATTGGTATACAACCTTGATAATTTGATAATGAATAACAAGTAGTTTTTATAATTTTTGATTTTGCTTATAAAAAATACAAAGCAAAATAATAAAAACATATTTTGTATCTTTAAATTGTTTTGTAATTATATATTTGATTTTTGAATTTTTATATAATTAAGTGGTTTTCTGGAAAAAAATAGAATTCTTTGAAGAGCCTATTAGTGATATGATCTTCTATGCCAAAGAAAATATAAAAAAATGAAAATTTCTTTTTATGTTACTGCCAATTCTAGCACTAATGCACGATACTAGCAATATTGATTTGGTATTGAGCTTAAAAGACTTGATTTTTGATAATTTTTCATTTTGATTTTTCTTGATTCATGTTTTCTAAGATATTTGACACCAATTACCCCAAAGAGTTGTGAATAATACTGAAAAAGTTACATATTTTAGATTTTTAGTCTAAGATGTCAAAAATATATGATTTTTCAAAATACTAGTTTTTTTAAAAAAACATAAAAGCTCAAAAAGACATATTATACAAAACACAAGATAGCATGATAAAATATTATCCATGATTTTAATTATCATAAAGAGTGAACTAATGTTCATGCAATGTATATAATATGAGTATGTACATCTAAGTTCAAGGTACCATAAATACATGTCTAGACTCTAGTCTTGTACAAAGTGATAGATGAGCATGAAGAGATGCTCACATGTAGTAGGTTGGGTGTTAATCCCATATGCTTACAAAAGAGAATGTTCAACTGTAACGTCCCCTTCCACCTTTTATGATCTCAATCATTAGGCCTTGGGCGGATGGCTGTAGACTAAGCACCCCCAACCCCTCTCTAGCCCACCTGCAGGTTGTTGGTGACCACAACCTCTCTTTGATAAGCAAAACTCCCTGGTTAAGTGGATAGCACAAAGACTTCCCAGGAGGTCACCCATCTCGATACTACTCCAGCCTGAGCACACTTAACTATGGAGTTGGGGTGCTTGGGCTGGAGTAGTACCTAGATGGGTAACCTCCTGGGAAGTCCCTGTGTTATCTTCTTAACTGGGGAGTTTCGCTTATCAAAGGGAGGCTATGGCCACCAATAACCCGCCGATGGGCTGGAGTGGGGTTGGGGTGCTTGGGCTATGGCCTGGTAACGGTCCGCCTAAGGCTACAGATTGAGCTCACGAAAGGTGGAAAGGGATGTCATAATAAAAGTGCACTTTTTATGCAACATCCCCTTACACCTTTCGTTAACTCAATCACTAGGCCTTAGGTGGACCGTTACCAGGCTGCAACCCAAGCACCCTAACCCTTCTCCATACAGGAAGGTTTTTTGTGGCCACAAGCGGACAGTGTGAGGACTTCCTAGGAGGTCATCCATCCTGTTACTACTCCAACCCGAGCATGCTTATATTGGTGTTGAGATGTTGGAAAAATCCATAGTTAAGCGTGCTCGGGCTGGAGTAGTACCAGGATGGGTGACCTCCTAGGAAGTCCCCATGCTGTCTGCTTAACCGAGGAGTTTCACTCATCAAAAGGAAGTTGTGACCACCAATAACCTGCTTGGATAGAGAGGGGTTGGGGTGCTTGTGCTGCACTTTTTATGTAATGTTCCTTCTACCTTTTGTGAGCTCAATCACTATGCCTTAGGCTGACCTTTACCAGGCTATAGCCCAAGCACCCCAGTCCCTCTCCATCTAAGTAGGTTGTTGGTGTCCATAGCCTCCCTTAGATGAGTGAAACTCTCCGATTAAGCGGACAGCATGGGGACTTCCCAGGAGGTCACCCATCCTGGTACTACTCCAGCCCGAGCATGCTTAACTATGGAGTTTTCCAACATCTCATCACCAGGGTGACCTCCTGAGAAGTCTCCGTGTTGTCCGCTTAATCAGGGAGTTTCGCTCATCAAAGGGAGTCTATGGACACCAACAACCTGCCTGGATGGAGAGGGTTGGGGTGCTTAGGCTGCAGCCTGGTAACGGTCTTCCTAAGGCTTAGTGATTGAGCTCACAAAAGGTAGAAGGGGATGCTACATCAACCTAGCATTCTTTCCCCCCCATTGCCTCGCAAAACCCCACTAGAAACCTCTCCAGTTATGGATAAGACTTGACTTGGAGGTTAGGTCTCTAATGCATACAATCTTACACCCTTGCTATTACGAGACACATAATTTGGGTGAGTAATCATGGAAATACTAAGCATTTAGATCTAAGTAAAAATTCATAAAGTAAGGCTTGATGCAAGATTGATTTGGCATGACATTATGAGATAACTAGCATGAACAATGACATTTATTAGGTGATAATGCTAGAATAATGAGTTTGAATTCAATGTTATACATAGGTTTAATAAGTTATGATGTTGCATGTATTCAAATGGAGTTTTAATTTATAGACCTAGAATTAAGTGATAAGTTTACTAGATTTGGTCTTATTGCTACAACTTTGATTCTAGAGTTTTCATATAAGTGAGATATGCGCAAATAATAGTGAATCACAAACACAATACACCAAATAAAGTAAGGAAAAATACCAATAACTGTCATATGATTCATAATTCCTAAGTGTGATGCAAATAGTCAATTTAGGATTATTCTTGATAGACCATGAATTATGGTGAATTTACGCATATAATATCAATTTGAATCGTGATAGTGTATGTGTGGTTCTTATTTATCCTTTTTAATTTGTTATAATACTTTTAAGGTGAGTATGATATATATAGTAAATGGAAAATAAAATTTGGTTATTTTGAAACTCTTTGGAAGTTTTCTCTTCATTTTTGGTTTTGAAAAAAATGGAACAAAAATAACTATAAAATATATATTAAGTATTTCTGAAAGCATTAGAGAATAATAAGTATAACAGTAAGAGTAATTTTCAAAAAATGTAATTTAGAAGTAATCAGAATTTTCAAGGAAAATAGAGTTAATGCTGCAGTAATATTATCGCCCGACTCTAGTAATAGTGTTTGGATTTTTCATTTTAAAAGCATGTTTTTTAAGATTTTTTTTATTCCGATTTTTCTTGATTATGGTTTTTCATTATAAGGGATATTATATGCAGCAAATACATTAGCAAAATATTCAAAAAGTTGTGCATTAAATATTTTAGACTAGACCCCTAATAGCTAATTTAAATCCAATTTTGAAAATGATTTCATTTAATCTTTATATATCATTTAACAAATTTAGTATTCAATTTATAATGGTAATATAAAACACTTATAACCAATGAATTTAAACAGATAGATATTATAAAATAGGTTAATTTTGGCCACTTGCAAGGATATGATTTTTCTTCAAATTCATCCAATTTGGTTTGATTAATCATTAAGCTTAATGTGTGACAAGTCATATCTTATTATATATAAAGTGACCATATCGTGTTGGCTTAAGAAAAAAAAAACAAGAATAGAAATTAAGCATATCATGATGTAGAGTATTGCATATTTCATTTTGATTTATTTCTACTCCATATAATTTAATGATAACTAATGAATAAGAGATTTATGTATCCAAAGAGGACCAAGTGTGATGGTTCCTTTAAGTACCCAAATAGAAGGTGAAGCTTTATGTGGATACAAGGATGAATGGCCCCTTTCAAATGGGGTGATGCATCATTTTTAATTATGGGTCTCCATTCATACCTTGGTTTAATATTTTTATAATTCAAATCTCCATGATGATTTTTAAAAAGTATTATTTATAGAAAAAATTTTAACTTCTAATTTACAATTAGGAGAAACTAAATAGGGATTAGAATTCATCATGCTTTTATGATTAATTATTCTACTAAGTGCATGTTTTATGAAGTTTGAAATACTAGTAGATACCTTATACCATTTAAAAGGTAAACAAGAAATACCATTTTTTATTAATAGATAAATTTCTAGTTTGAGCAAAAGAGATGTTTTTCGATTCTATATCAAATAAAGGTAAGTGTACATTATCGATTATAGTATATGATATTAAAAATACCAATGTTGTATTTTCCTTGGGGGGTGATTACTTTTACTTTGAGGCTTCACTACGATTTTATCACTAAAATTTTTTGATTGGTTTTGAAATAAAAAACAAACTGCAAATTTAAATAAGATTTACATTATGATTAAAGAGCTAGCACTTAATCTTGACTCACCTCAAAATGAAAATAATTGAAAGAAAATAAAGTTTTAAATCTTTTTAACACAAATGCTGGACAATGGAGGTTCCCAAAATATAAACATACCTCTTCAAGGATACGCTCAACCGAGTTTAGGTTGATCAACTGAAGTTTCATTCTACAATCAAAACCCCTAAGCCCGCTTTATTTGGTGAATCTCACTTTTGGATTTGACTTCAATCCAAGAGATTTACGTCATCCTATTTCAAGGATTGCATTCAACTCTCTTTACCAAAGAGTGATTGATCTGTACGCACGATGCTTTCGGCTACTAGAGTAAAAAAATGACAGTGAAAGTTATATATCGATGATATTACCCCACTCAATTTTAATCAAAGATAAATTCTAAACATTTGTTTAAAAGAGAAAAGAAATTAAATATTAATATGAGAGTATCCTTTCATTCCTAGGATCGTCTCGATTCGATAGATTACTAATAAAAGTTTAGTTACTCATAGCTATTGAAAAAATGTAAAATATATATTGGAAATGAATAAGAAGAACAAGAGACTACAGGAAAAGTGCTAATTTTTTTTTTAATTAAAAGTGAATACAAGTAGGAAAGAAAGAGACAATACAAGTACTAAAAAGGGTTACAAATAGACTAAGGAGAGGATTACAAGTGAACTAGTGAAATGCATGAAAACTAGATAGAGAAATGAATTAAAACTAGAGAGAGAAATACAAAAAATACTATGAACAACAACTAGAAACCTTCAAACCACTCCAAAATTTTGAACCCTTGACCTTTGGAGGAACTAGTAATTTATAGATTTTTTTTTTCAATTTTCACACCCTAGGTCATGCCCGTGACCTAGGGCATGTTACAACTATTTGGCATCAGCTGGTGATTATGGTGTGCGGTTTATGTGATGGCACAATGAAAGTCAGAGAACATGCTTGTGACCTTCGTATTACAAGATGGGTGGTTGCATTAAATACGACATACGACTAGCGTGACAGTGTGATGTGCTGTCTTGGGTGCTGAGTCATTGAACATGGGCATGACCGAAAGTATACGGGCGTGACTGAAAGTTCATGAGCATGAACAAAAGTACACGAGCGTAACTTAAGTTGACCTAGGTGCTGAGTCAATTCAAAGTTTATTTTCAGTGGGGCTTTTCCACGCATTCACAATGAGTACGACACATCAACACCCAAAATAAGAATAAATGATAACATGAGCTAAAATTTGGCGTGTGAATAGGATTGACAATTTGACTTTGGTGATATGATGGTGGAGCTAAATCAAAGGGGAGGGGTAAGCACAAAGGGGCTAATCAAAGATAGAGCGTTAGGTACAATACAAAAGTTCAACTGGGCCAAAAAGATGGCCTACATCATGCTCGCACTATTGAACTAACCAATACCCATGCTTTGAGAGTCGCTAGGGATATGTTCTTAGCCACCAAAAAATACTATCATTCCTCCTGACTCGAGCAGTATGACTCTAACGACTATCTACACACATCCCTACGCTATCATCAGATTCACACCGAT
The DNA here is from genome assembly GCA_039513925.1 of Platanthera zijinensis. Taxonomy (NCBI): domain Eukaryota; kingdom Viridiplantae; phylum Streptophyta; class Magnoliopsida; order Asparagales; family Orchidaceae; genus Platanthera; species Platanthera zijinensis. The sequence goes on along the minus strand of CM077078.1, from coordinate 107,716,243 downwards.
TCACCAATTATGAGTAAAATAAATTATATTTATATAAATAGAAAAATATAAAACAATAAATATAAGAAAACATTAATTCTACTGGGTTTCTAAATGAGACGCGAACACTTGACTAGGAGCACTATAAGAGTCAACATTTTACTCAATCTCTCAATTCCTATGCCAACAATTTTTATTTGCAGCAATGGGGACCGATGTTCCTGAGGAAGAAGCAGCATTTGCAACATCAGATGAAGCCGGACTCCGTGCCCGAACTTTACAAATCTTATAACGCCAATTCTTACCTCCAGCCACCTTTCAGATCAACCGAAAATAAGTCATCATAGCACACGTGATCTCATAGGCCATAGCCTTCATCAACCATCATCATGGGCGATAGCGTGTCCCTTATCCCCCCACCCTTGATAATCCGAGTGATATATCGCGACCCACCGATAGACTTTAGCTGATGGTAGGTCGCATGGTGCATAAGATATCGGGCCAAAACTTGCCCGAGATGAAGGAGAACATGTTGCAACATACTAAATAGGTATAAGAGATCCTGCCACCAGACTACGTTCTGACTCTTCGTGCAACAGCTAATGCTATGTCCAATCAAATGCTACACGTAACGGAGAGCAGGCGATATGATGTACTTTGCCTTCGCAACATGACCTTCATTCGCTCTGCTACCCGTGGAGTGGTTTACCAGAATTTGTGGGGAGACACACCCTTGGGGAACTCATAAGGTAGGGATTTAACATCCAATGTCACGAGTTTCTAAAGGGTTTGTGGAAGTGGAGCATGACATCAGAAGACAGATCCGCGTGAGGAAGAAGTGATCCCCAAAGCACGCTTCATGGACTTCTTCGAACCAATCAGACTAAAGTAATGGAGTGGGAAATGGAGGAAGATGAACAGTTGGAGTGGATTTTAAGAGATCAAGAGAGATTGGAGAGGGGGGAGTGGAGGAATTGACCGATGAAAATGGCGTCGGGCGGAACCTGCAGATCGCACGCGGAGGAGAAATGGAATAGGGCAGCATGCGACTGTTCGTGAAACACCAAGTTTTATAAAATAAACATCCAACGATCTTGCAATTTCACAAATGCATGACCTCCGCCTGTGCGATTGGCAAATTTAGCCCAAATTCTAATTTTTTTCAGGAAATAGCCTGCTAGGGAATACAATGAACATATTTTGGAACAACAAGATGGAAGGATACAATAATCGCTCAACTAAGTTCTTCCCAGAACACGCAGAATGCACACAATTTTATAGAAGCGAAAAATAAACAAATTATCAGAACATAAATTGAAACTCCGTGATAGAATTGATGATCAAGTACTCCCACTCCTAAATAAGTACTAGATTAATTGTCATTCCAACATGACTTATTCAACAATAGGAATGCGCTAACTTATTGGAATATGAAAATTGAAGTTAATAGACAACTATTCCATTGTCCGTTTCGATAACGGGTACCGAAACAAAGACAGAATAGTTACCCCCATACCTATATACTAATATCTGCACTGGCCTGAGGCAATAATATGATGAAGAATTCTCTATGCATATCTCCTCATACACGTGATCCAATCCATCATCAAACATCGCAACGAGACCGACCACATATTGAACCAAATCCACAGGGGAAACATGCAAAGGATCATTCCTGATACGTTAAAGCAATAAGAAATTCTTGATATTGCCAACAATGCTGTAGAGCTCGGCATGGACTTCAGTGGCCTCCTCCACAATTTAGATTTCCTTCATCGGTGCTGAGGTAGTCTCCTCCTCACCTTGGAGAATATCATCTTCCATTCGGATCAACACAATACTGCAATCCCCTGCTTCATCCTGCATAACATCCTCAACAATACTATCAAAAATAAATGTAGTAATATGCATAAGAGGGGGCGGAATAGTGCTAGGTAAAAAATCAAGCACTAATTCCTCACAAAGAATCGACTTCACAGGTAGTGATAAATCTACAGGGGAGATGGGCTCGACCATGTCGGAACATAAATCCACCACAACTCTGTTAAGCGTATCCATAACATTCCCCTCAAAACATGAAGGTTCTATAGGTACGTAATCAGAGACTGAAGATGTGCTGCCAGAAATAGGAGTCAGGACAATCTGGAGATCTGGCTCATCATCCTCATCCAATTGACAAAGATATTTAGCACAATACTTCAGAGCGTGATCCAGGCTTCGATAAAACAAGTACTATTTTATAACCCTCTTTGATCCTTACGGGTCTGGAGATGAATTCCAAAATGGTACATGCAGCAACGACGAGTAGCAAAAATACTTTGGCACTGTGTATGAAGTATCATAGGATGTCGGTGCTCTGTACACTGAGACTCGAGAATTATAGCTATTATCTCATGTGTAGTAACTATCACTAGAGTTGGAGGAATCTCCCAACCAACGACAACAAATATTAAGTCCAGCAAACATGGTGTGAATAAAGCCAGATTCACAAAGATAAAGACCTTTGTGGGATCTACTACACCCAACAATAAATCACTAAAACAACTCTAGTATTAGAACAAGAAAAATGGAATAAAAAATAAATAAAAAAATGAAAATCTATACAACTAATTTTCCTAACAAGTGAATCACAACACCAACTATACTCCCTGACAACAACGCTAAAAACTTGATGCATTAATAAATGCTTCGAATTGATCATTGGATGCTTGGGATGACAGAGGCGGCCCAGGGCAAAGCCTTAGTGGACAATTGGTGGAGGAAAAAAGGCTGGAGCTTCTCCAGAAGGTGGGTGGCGATGTAGGGCAAAACGGAGCGGAATAGGAGAAAAATGGCGAAAGTCCCAAAGTTAGAATTAAGCATACGCTTAAACACCACGAATTGTTAAAAATGAACTCGCATGTTTAAACGCACCATCGTGCATTCGAACCATGCAGTATTTACGAGGAAAAATTACACTCCATTCCAAGGGTCCACCTATGTATTTTTTACTCACGCACAGTATAACACTACTCCCGGCACGAAGAATATAACAGAAGGTCTAGCTGGAGGCCCCATGCCATATTAAACGAACAAACAACAAGGTTACAAAATGAAACAAAACAATCATGTAACCTAACACAGAGTTACCCTCTAACCGAAGAAATTTAAAATAACAATAACCCACTACCAGGAATATCTATTATATAAAAACTGTAGAAATGAGAGTACACAAAATTTTGGCCTTAAGTCCTTACAAAATTCTTTAGTGTTTACACCATAATGTGTTTTCCATACATCTACACGTACGTTGGTAAGACATGAAAGTAGTAAACAAGCACTTGGGCCTTCGAGGACCAGCGCAACATCATGGCTCAAATACCTTCCATGAAGACATATCAAAACAAAACACTGGTTAGCTTTAGCTGACCATAATTATAATGATCCCACCCATTCCCGGGGCGGTGGTACTCCTTCCCTGTAAGCAAGTAATATGACAGTATATGTAATTGCACATTTATCACCTACATTAGCACACATAGTGTAACACCCCAAAAAGGGCCAAAAGACTCAACTTGAAGTTTGAGTAGCAGGTCAGGTTACACGGCCTGGGACACGGGCGTGTCCCAGGGCGTGTCGGGTGTACACGGCCTGGGACACGGGCGTGTCCCAGGGCGTGTTCAGGCTAGTCGACGTTTGAGAGTCGACGAGCGTCGAGCCTGGGACACGGCCATCGACACGGGCGTGTCCCAGGGCGTGTTCTATTTATTTTGCGAAATTGGCCTATGCAGGTCAGAGCCGGACACGGCCTTGAACACGGCCGGGAACACGGGCGTGTCAGGCTGGACACGGGCGTGTCAGCTGCCGTGTTCCGACCCGTGTACTGGTTGCAGCTCGATGGAGCAGGAGACACGGGCGTGTCTCAGGTTTGACACGGGCGTGTCAGGTCCGACACGGGCGTGTCGATGACCCGTGTTGGTCAGTCGGTTCAAGTTGTGTGCACCGCTTAAGGGGTACACGGCCTGTGACACGGGCGTGTCACAGGCCGTGTCGGCCAAAAAGTGAAATTTTGGGACAATCTTGGCCGTTCAGTTTCCTCTCTTTTGATCCAAAGGCTCAGGTGGTTTCTTGGGCTGGATAAGTCGTGAAAGAGGATTGAAGAAGTCATTCTTCATTATTCTTAAGGAAGAGAAAAAGAGAGAGAAAGAGAGGAAGAAGGAGGAGGAGAACAAGCCACCGGCGGAGCTCCCGTGGTTCGATTTGTGATCCGAAGCCGGCGTTGTGACGGCAAGGCTGCTGCGGTTCTTTCTCACCGGCTAGTTTTCGATGGCACCGAAGAGATCGACAAGGGTAACGATCTCCCTCCTTGGACATGTGAAGTCCTTCTTTTCTGCATTGCATAGGGAAAGCCCTTCCCCGCGAGTGTGCGGTGGGTTGTGGTGTCCCTTGGGGTAGATATGTGAAGTCCCCCTTGTTAGAGGCCGGAATTGGAGTACGGCTCTAGGCATGCTGTGTGAAGCCCATCTGGATGTAATCTGGATTGGTGATGCTTGTTTGCATATCGGAGAAGGCTCCGTGATAATGGCTTGTGATGCCTATGGCTTGTGATGCCTTGTTCCTACCTGTTGCTTGGTGCGGCAGGAAGTACTGGACGATGTCCAGGAAATGAAGAGGGTTGGCGGCAACTCTTGTGGCCGTGCGTTGCCACTTTGTGAGTAGTTGAGCCGTTGGGCTGCAACTCGATGAAAGGCAGATTGCCGAACAGGAAAGGTGAAACCGACCCGCGCCTATAAAATGCCATGGATACTTCCGTATTCGAGGTGGCTCGGCGACTTAAGCAACGGGGGGTGGCTGATCCGTACCTGCGTTAGGTCCGTCCGACTTGGAAGCCTGGTATAGGTTTTGTTGGAGCGCCTAATGAGAGTCTTAGGCCCGCGCGCCGGAAAGACTGAAATGCTCAAATACCGTGTAGACGGTGGTGTTGACCCTGGTATTCCGGTACACCGAAAATGTGCCCTGAGTGCACGGACTGTCGGGCCGGGTGGCCGATGGTTGTGATGGCTTGAATGTGCCTGCGCGCACATAGTTGCTATTGATGATGCCATGCTTGCAGGGAAAGAATGCTCATGCCCCGAGAAAGGGGTAGGATTGTTATAATTGGGTCAGCTGAATGCTGACCGTTGCATTGTTTGCCACCGGTTGGGTGGATTGTTCCCGTGCAGGTGCTGGAGAGCCAAGTGGTAAGTGATGGGCTGGCGAGCCCTCCTGCTGTTGCTGCTGCTGCTGTGGCTAGCCCTTGAAGGCTAAGCGAAGGGCTTTGTTTTGTTTTCTCTTTGTACTCATGTATGGCCGGCCTGCGCGCCGAGGTTTGTAAAACATGATGTATGTTCAGAGGAACTGTAAGGCCTTAAGGCCAAATTCTTGTGGTTGTGTACATTCCGTGATCTTTATATATAAAGGTGGTTTTATATATAGTGGACATTCCGGTTAAGAGTTCAAAGATGTAACTTAAAGCTTCCGCTAGAATGCTCTGAGTTAGGATTCGTAATTGGTTTGGTATTATCCTGTGACCTCACCGTCTGTTTGTGGCATATAGTGTGGGGCCCCGGCCGGACCTTCTACTATACGTCATCTAACGGATGGGGTCGTTACATTTTGGTATCAGCTTTTCGTCGGTCTTCCTCTTTCGAATTCGTGGTCGAATTCTTTTGTGGGGTGGCGAGCACGTGTTTGTGCGACCTGCTGTAACGCTAATGAACTCTGGAATGTCCATTAAGGAATGTACAAAATCTTGTTTGAGGAATCTGCGCGTTCCTTTTTGTGTTGTTTTGCTTGCATACGTTCACTAATGTGTGTCTTGTCCACCTATAGGTGACACGTAGTGGTGCTGGGCAGTCTGAGCCCCAGCGTTCTGATGAGAGTGCGGCACCAGCTGAGGTGCCAACACCTCCTCCATCTGCGGAAACTGTTCGCTTAGTGGCTGAGGCGCTATTTGCCATGATTCAGCCGACCGGGCAAGCGCAGCCGGCGGTAGTGCCAGTTCGTGTTGATGTAAGACCCGAGCCGGTTGAGGCTGTAGATCCACGAGCAGCTGACCGACAGTTGAAGCAATTTATGAGCTTCAGTCCTCCTACGTTTGCGGGAATGGGATCCCCAACGCAGGCGGAAGATTGGTTATCGCGTGTCAAGAGGATAATGACAGCGATCAGGGCGGAGGAAACTCTCAAGGTCACCTTAGCCACCTTCATGCTTGAAGGGGAGGCGCGGTTGTGGTGGGACGAGGTTGAGTTACACCATTTGGCGGGCAGGCAACTAACACAAGTGTCGATTGAGGAGTTCTCTCGATTATTTCTGGCGAAACATGTCCCAGCGGCGCAACGTATTGCTATGGAAAATGAGTTCCAACGGTTAAAGCAAGGGGACGATAGTGTGGATATCTACTTGCACGAGTTTACCAGGTTGGGACGATATACGGGAACAATCTTCGCGGATGACCAAAGGAAAACGAATCAGTTCTATGAAGGATTGCGGGATGAGTTACGATTCCTGCTTTCGAGTTCTGTGAGCCAAGGGTTTCAGGCGTTGGTTGATACTGCGTGCGCGTTGGAGAAGGACATGAGGCGGGTGCAAGGGAATAAGGGCTTGGTGGTGTCTAAGCCAGAGTTTCAAGCACCTCGCCCAGGCAAGTCGTTTTACCAGAAGAAAGGGGGCAAGAGGTCCAAGCCATCTGGGCAAGTGACTACGACTGTGGTGTCGGGAGCGACATCAAGGCCGGATGCTCGTACGTGCTATAACTGTGGCCGGGTGGGGCATATTGCTCGTGACTGTCGAGTTGTGCAGCCCAAAGGGGAAAAGAAGACGGGTGCGTCATATGCTGAGAAGGGCAAAGCGGTGGTGGATTCCTCTGCTTCCCAGGCGCAGCCCCGAATCTATCAACTTGGCCAACAGGAAGCGATTAAGCAAAGTGACGTCGTCACAGGTACGAGTTGATTTAGTTTACTTGCTGTGCTTTTGGTTTTGGTTTTGTTTAGCTTGAGCATGTGTGTGTGCTGCAGGCTTTGTCCTGATTCGGAATACTTTAGCGAGAGCCCTGTTTGATACGGGTGCTTCGCATTCTTTTCTGTCTGAGGATTTCGTATCTCGCATTGGGGTACCGAGTCATGTGACGGTGGATAGTACAAGGGTGCTATTGCCGAATGGCTGTGTGATGCTTGCGGATAGGGCTTGCGATGTGGATGTGCAAATAGGAAGTCGGGATTTCGGTTTGAGTGCAGCTGTGCTACCGTTTCTCGGAGTTTGATGTGATCTTTGGTATGGACTGGCTCTCGGAGCAGCGTGCCTTTATTGATTGCAACTCCAAAGAGATTACACTGGGCCAGAATACCGGGCTTGTGACGAAGTTCGCTGGTATGCGAGGAGTTGGCGGAACGTTGTTGTCTGCACTCCAAGTCGTCAATGCTGTGCGGAAGGGCGCGGAGTTATTCTTCACGCTAATTCAGGCTGTTGAGCCAAAGGCCAGTGTCGGTGAGGTGCCAGTTGTGTCAGAGTTTGCCGACGTGTTTCCTAAAGATCTTCCTGGGTTACCACCCCAGCGGGAGATTGACTTCTCTATTGAGTTGGTGCCAGGTGCGAAACCTGTGGCCCGCTCTCCATATCGCGTTGCGCCAAAAGAGATGGCTGAGTTGAAAGTCCAACTGCAAGAGTTGTTGGAGCAGGGATATATACACCCAAGTATGTCACCTTGGAGCGCGCCTGTTCTCTTTGTGAAAAAGAAAGACGGTAGCTTACGGTTGTGTATTGACTACCGCGAGTTGAATAAGCTGACGGAGAAAAACAAGTATCCGATCCCACGGATTGATGACCTTTTTGATCAGCTGGCGGGATCAACGGTCTATTCCAAGTTGGATCTGAAATCGGGATATTATCAGCTAAGGATTCGGGAAGGTGACATTCCCAAGACAGCGTTTGGAACACGCTACGGGCATTATGAGTTCACGGTAATGCCGTTTGGCCTATGTAATGCGCCTTCGGTATTTATGGACCTAATGCATCGAACGTTCCGAGAGTACTTGGATTTGTTTGTTATTGTGTTTATCGATGACATCTTAGTATACTCTCAGTCGGAAGAGGATCACGCAAACCATTTGCGGTTGGTCTTGCATACCCTGCGGAGGAATAAGCTTTTTGCCAAGTTCTCAAAGTGTGAGTTCTGGCTCTCTTCAGTAGCCTTTTTAGGCCATGTGGTAAGCGGAGAGGGTATCGCGGTGGATCCGTTGAAGATAAGTGCTGAGAGGTCTAAGTTGTTAGCCTAAATCACCTAGAGGGGGGTGAATAGGTGAAATGCGTGTCAAATGCGGAATTAAAAACTAACACAGCAAATATCAAGCAATCACAGAAGACAAGAGATTTATAGTGGTTCCCCAACCTTGGGTACGTCCACTTTCCTCACCGATCTAGCAAATCACTAGACTCGGCTACTCCACTATCTCGGATTGAAAACAATCCTACACCTCGGAACCACGTTCCTACAAATCTCGATCCCAAAACGGATCTACAAAAACTCGGAAGACAAAACTTCCTACAAGTCTCGGAGAAGAATCTCCTACAATGAAATTTGGTTTGAAAATAAAAATCAAAACAATAATCTCAGATCTGGATCTTTGACGGTCTTCTTCTTCAGGAATTTCGGCTTGATCAGAAAAAGGTTGAAGATGACCTGAGAGAGATCCACGAGTCTGAAAACTAGAACCACCTCGATCGAGAAGAGAGATCTGAAATATTTGAGGCTCGGCGAGATCGAGTGATTCACTTTGTCTGGATCGCTGGAGAGAAAGTCGTTGAAGACGAAGATCGGCGATCCAAAGTTTTTCCCGTGAACAACACTGGCGGCGGCGTGAGAATTAGGGTTCACGGAATTTTCTCTTTCCTTTAAAAGTATATCTCTGTAATCTCTTGATAATAAGTCAATTCTGAAAAGACTATTTATAGGTGGGTTCCAACGGTCATAACGTTGATTAATGATGACACGTGGACCAATCAGATTTGACAGATTCAAAATACTTATGATGAAAAAGGACTTAGAATAATTCTGGAGAAGTTGACTGCGATACTCGAGTAATAGAGGATATACACGAGTATGGAGAGATGGATTACTCGAGTAGCAAGAGGCAGTATACTCGAGTATAGAAAGAGAGAATTACAGGAGAGAAGAAAGAATTACTCGAGTATCAAGAATGGTATACTCGAGTATCAGAAGTGTATACTCGAGTAATTAGAAAGGTATACTCGAGTATCAAGACGATATACTCGAGTATCAAAAAGGCTAAACTCGAGTATAGAAAATATAACTGAGAAATGTTTATATCAGAGTCAGAAGATATGGAAGATATACTCGAGTATCAGAAGATATACTCGAGTATCAACAGACTTACTCGAGTATCAGAAAACACTTACTCGAGTATAGACAGACTTACTCGAGTATTAGAAGATATACTCGAGTATGGAAGAAATTACTCGAGTATCAGAAGATATACTCGAGTATCAACAGACTTACTCGAGTATCAGAAAATATTTACTCGAGTATAAACATACTTACTCGAGTATCAGAGTATATACTCGAGTATCATAAAGTACTTACTCGTGTATTACAAGGAAATACTCGAGTATAAAAGACTTAGGAAAATTCTAAGAGGAAATTTGCTCCAATGCTTCTGTCCATCAATCCAAGTGCATGAAGGAAGTGTATCCCAATAGAGAGGCTATACATGGGCCAACACTTTGGATCACACAATGAGGAATTACATTGTATGGTCCTGTGTTTGGTGACCCATTATAGACTGACATTGGTCTACACTTGGCAATCAGAACCTGCACACATACAACTTAAACACAGCATCAAATACACCTTAATTCATCTTAGTTCAAGGTCTGACCTCCTACAAATCTGAGGCATTGTGGAGACAAATCCCAACAATCTCCCCCTATTTGTAGATGTCAGCACTCTCTATACTAAGGTGAATTACTTAAGAGTAAAAGAACAGCAAGCATATAACAGGAGAATAAGCTTAACTAGAGCAGAGTAAACAAAATATGGCCATAATCAGAATTAAATATATATATATGAGGCAATGTTTTTTAAAACACATAAACAAAATAGTCCAAGTCCACTTTCTCATATCCACTCAAGAAGGAGCATCCTTGTGCATCCTTTCCCTTTTGAGCTGTTGCCTCTCCAGATAGCTGTAAGGCTTTGGGAAATAGGTTCTGGGCCTGGGAGGAGCAGCAGGGTTGTTGTGTCCCCAGTTTCTGTCATGGAGTCTGATTTTAATCTGAGAAGCTTCATATGCTTTCCACTCTGAATAGCTGTAATGATTATCTCTGTTTTCACCAAGGTCTGTCACTAATTTCAGGGTATCAAGAATAAGGGATTTGGAGGTTGGACTCCACACCTCTGAGTGAACAATTGCTGGATCTCTTCTGGGTTCAGAACGACTTGCAGAAGTACCTTCACCATACTTTCTTTTCCTTTTAGATGGACCTTGAGAACTGGAAACAAAATCATCTTGCCACAAGTCAGAGTAGTTAAGAGGAGGCTCAGTCAGATCACCTTCAGGTCTAGGAGAGAAGACTGGCACACCACTTTCTGGAATGGAAGCTTGGACAGGGGCATCTGCAGAGGGTTGCTCTTCAAGAGGATTTAGGTGATGAGGAATGATGGCTGGGTTGAGCTGAGCATTGGGGAAGTTCATATTATGCAGCCACACAGCAGTATCATAGGTATAAAACTTTACAGATTGTAGTTGAGAGAGAATGTCTGCTTTCATTTCCTTCACAATTCCATCCACTGTTGTTTGAGCCTGTTTAGAGAGAGTTTCAACTTGTTCCTTTACAGCTATTTGAGCTTGCTCAATTAGTTTGTCCACTTGTTCTTTTACAACCTTCTCCCCCTTGCTGATATCTATGTTTAGCTTTGCAATCGCTTCATCTTTGAAGGTGCTCACTTCATTACACACTTTCACAACATTCAGTTCAGCTCTCTCATCTAGCTTGAGCTGGTTATGAGCTACTGTCTCAGCCTGATTTCTTAGCTCACCAATGCTTGTAATGGTGTGGTCTATGGCCTTGCCTCCAATTTGAAACAGCCTTTTTAACTCATCAGTATTTGCTTGAATCTCAGCAAAGCCTCTGCTCATCTCTGTTTCAAGAGCAGAGACCTTGGATGTTACTGATTGCAGAGAGGCATCAAAGTAAATTCTCTGTTCTTTGAGCATAAGCTCAATCTTGCTGATAATATCTGAGGATGAAGAGGAGGGAGCTGAGGTTGTATCAGGAGCTGAAGCAGCAGGGGCAGGAGCAGAAGTAGAAGCAGAAGCAGTCCAAGGAGGGATTTCTGAAATTACCACAGAGCTGACTGCTCTCTTGAATGGAACTGGTTCAACATCTTCTTCTGAGGGTAGGAGAGAGGGCATGGAGAAATTCAAATTCTTCAGAGGTGCCTCCACAGGATCTGGAGACATCTCATCATCAGACAGGAGAATATGAGCTGATGTACTAGGCTCATTCTCAGGAGAATGGACTGGAGATCTTGCAGGAGATGGAGCTGGGGTTCTAGCAGGAGACTGAACTGGAGTTCTAGCAGGAGAGTCATTCTGGAAGAGTGGGGCATCTGAGCTGAGCTCATCAATAAGTTTGTTGATATCTTCAGATGTAGACAGAAGGGCTGCTGAGTCTGGAATCTCTGAGTCTGGATTTGCTGAGTGAATATCTGCTGGAGGAGGAGAGATTGGAGGAGTGGGAATTCTTACTTCTTCTGTTTCTGGAATTACTGATGCTGAAGAGACCTGATTCTGAGGAAGAGAAGAGGCAGGCTCCCCCTCAATTGCTGCACCCAGAGTGTCAGCAATTTGCTGTTGAGGAGGAGATTGGGTCCTGATGACAGCTTGCTGTCTGGAAGTTTGGGCAGGGTTCATGATCTTGAGGTCATACCTCTGAATGGATGATATTGAGACTTTCTTCATGTGGTGCAGAGGAGTCCCTTTAGAGAAGTCAAATACTGTAGGATTTATCTCATGGAGGAGGAGGGAGATAATCCTGGCAAAGCTGGGATGTTTGACGCTTTCTTTGATCTTATCTAGTATCATCATTCCAAATTGAAACTTCTTCCTGCAGACTATAGCTTGCATAACATCAAAAAGATTTTGTGATACATCTCGAATGGAGTAAGTCTTGCACCAGAGGATTTTGGCAATGATGTCAACTAGAAACTTCCCTTCTGGATTGAACAGAGAGCGGTTCAGGGTTTCACCTCCACCTTCTGGATCTCGACCACAGAATAAGGAGGTGCGGTCGGCATCTGCCTTGTCTAAATCATCTTCTTCGTCGACCACTGGCATCCGAAGCAGAGTGGCGACAGAGGTTTTATCTAACCGAACATCAACTCCCCTTACCTTTGATTTCAGAACTGTACCATTGTGCCTAATCTTCAAGTTTTTGTAGAACTCTTCAACATCAGAAAGCAAAAGGCGGCAAGGTTCTTGAAGAACGAAGGTTAATCCGGCCGTATCCAGGAGAATCAGAAGGTTCTTGAAATCATCGGAGATATCTTCAATGCCATCAGTCACTAATTCCGAGCCGATTCCAAACTTGGAGGAGGGAGGAGCCATCAGCGATTCTGCAATGAGGAAGACGGAAATCTGCGGCGACGGAAGATGAAGAACAGGGTTTCGGGAATACGAACAGCCGACGGCTACTCGAGTGAATGAGAAGTGGAAAGGACTTTGTCGTTTTGAATATATATATAAATAATTCTAATTAGGTTTAAAAACGAATTAAGGAAAAGACATACCTGAAGAGGCGGCAAATTAGTTGTGCGAATAGAGATTTTGAAAAATTCCAGAGAAATTCGATTACACGAGAGGAGTTTACGGCATACACGAGTAATCCTTAACATATACTCGAGTATGGACTGAGTATACACGAGTATAAGAAATTCATACTCGAGTATCAATCTGATTACCCGAGTATATGAAGTTCAATACACGAGTATTAAATTCTGAAGACTTTTCATGCTCGAGTATAAGGAGTGCATACACGAGTATTGATTTGATTACTCGAGTATTTTTGACTTGTTACTCGAGTATTCACTATTTCACTCGTGTAAATGTAACTATTCTCGAGTCTCAAATTTCTTGAAGGAATTTTCACTAAGCAAAAGAAAAATGTACCTCAGAGTATCCAACATGTCTGACTTCTTCTAAATTTCTGAGTCCATCATTGGTCTTCTTTGTTAAGCAGTCCAAGCTCAGTTTTGAAGAATGAAAACTTGGACTCATCCAGCGGCTTGGTGAAGATATCTGCAACTTGCCTGTCTGTGGAGACATACTGTAGATCTATATCTCCATTTTCCACATGCTCCCGGATGAAATGGTAGCGAAGCTCTATGTGCTTGGTCCTGCTGTGGGAGACTGGGTTGTTGGCTATTGCAATTGCGCTGGAAGAATCACAGAACAGTGGAATGTTCTGGAACTTCATGTTATAATCTTCAAACTGATTCTTGATCCACAAAAGCTGTGCACAACAGCTCCCTGCAGAGATGTACTCTGATTCAGCCGTTGAGATGGCTACACAGTTTTGCTTCTTACTGCTCCAGGAAATGAGTCTCCTTCCGAGGAATTGGCAAGTCCCGGAGGTGCTTTTCCTGTCGTCTTTGCTTCCTGCAAAATCTGCATCTGAAAATCCAATTAGTTCACTATCATTACTTCTTGGGTACCATAAGCCAAGATTTGGTGTTCCTTTGAGGTATCTCAAGATTCGCTTTGCAGCGATGTAGTGAGATTCCTTAGAGTTCACCTGAAATCTAGCACATACACATGTCGAGAACATGATGTCTGGCCTACTTGCAGTAAGGTAGAGCAAGGACCCAATTATGCTTCTGTACTTGGTTTCATCAAAAGGTTTCCCTTTCTCATCCTTGTCCAGAGACATAGCTGAGGCCATTGGAGTCCTCATAGAGGTTGCATTCTCCATTCCGAATTTCTTAAGCAGCTCTTTGGTGAACTTGGTCTGAGAGATGAAGATTCCATCCTCAGATTGTTTCACTTGTAGCCCTAAGAAATACTTCAGCTCTCCCATACTGCTCATTTCAAACTTCCCTTGCATAAGTTTAGAAAACTTCCTGCAGAGGTTGTTATCTGTAGAGCCAAAAATGATGTCGTCGACATAGATTTGCACTAGCAAAATCTTGCCTTTTATTTCCCTAAGAAATAATGTCTTGTCTATCTTTCCTCTTGTGAACTTGTTCTCAAGAAGAAAGGTAGACAGCGTCTCATACCAAGCCCGAGGGGCTTGCTTGAGACCATATAGTGCTTTTTGTAATAAATACACATAGTTAGGAAGGGTTGGATCAACAAAACCTGGGGGTTGCTCTACGTACACTTCTTCCTTAATGTTACCATTTAGGAAGGCGGACTTCACGTCCATTTGATAGACGGTAAAGCCCTTAAGTGCAGCGTAGGCAAGAAATAACCTGATTGCCTCCAGTCTTGCTACTGGAGCATAAGTTTGGTCGAAGTCGATCCCTTCCTCTTGACGATATCCCTTGGCGACAAGTCTGGCTTTATTCTTTATAATTGTTCCGTCTTCATCCATCTTGTTCCGGTAGACCCACTTTGTCCCGATGACGTTCTTATGCTTGGGTCTAGGAACAAGTGTCCAGACTTTGCATCTTTTGAACTGATTTAATTCTTCTTCCATGGCTAGAATCCAGGATGCGTCGGAGTTGGCTTCCTCAAATTTCTTTGGTTCAACCTGTGAGAGAAAGCTTAAGTGTAAATTCTCGTTAGTTGTACCTCGACGAGTTCTGACACCATCCCGAGGATCTCCTATGATTTGGTCAGCAGGATGATCCTTCAAGTGTCTGAACTCTAAAGTCCTTGCATCTGGGATCTCTTCAGCCACTGGAGTTATATCTTCAGCTGGGATGTCTTCTTCATCTTGATCATCTCCCTCTCCAAAGGTGGTTGTAGAGGGGATCTTGATGAACGTCTCATCTTTATCTTTAGTAGGTTCATCCAAGCTGAGTTCTTTCAACTTTGTACCTGCATCTACAATAGGCACACTAGACGAGTTGCTTTGCAACAGACTCGTCTCATCAAATACAAGATGTATCGACTCTTCCACAACTAGAGTTTTTCTATTGAAAACTCTATAGGCCTTACTATGGCTACTATAACCTACGAAAATACCTTCAAAGCTTTTCTCGCTAAACTTTGTAGTGTGATACTTGCCATTGTTAAGTACGAAGCACTTACAACCAAAGATTCTAAAGTATGAAATGGTTGGTTGCCTGCCTTTTAGAAGTTCGTAAGGAGTCTTATCATGGTCTTTGTTGATGAGTGCTCGATTTTGCACGTGACAAGCGGTGTTGACGGCTTCAGCCCAGAAATACTCCGGAAGTGAGGCATCACTCAACATGGTCCGACAAGCCTCTATGAGTGTTCTGTTCCTTCTCTCAGCCACTCCATTTTGCTGTGGAGTGCGGGGAGAGGAAAACTCATGAAAGATACCTTGACTTTCACAAAATTCTGTCATGGCTCCAGACTTGAATTCCGTTCCATTGTCACTTCTGATTTTGACTACGGAACAGTTGTATTCATTCTGGATTTGCCTGACGAAGTTAGTGAAAATACCGAAGGTATCTGACTTGTGTTTCAGAAAGAACACCCACGCAAAGCGCGAGTAATCATCCACAATAACCAACGTATATTCCTTACCTCCCAAACTTCTAACCTGCAGTGGACCAAACAAGTCCATATGAAGAAGCTGTAAACTTCTATTGGAATCCTTGCCTATTATGCTTTTGAACGAGCTTCTTGTTTGCTTGCCTTTGATACAAGCGTGACAAGGACTGTCTGTAACGCACTTGACCTTGGGTGCATCACGCACTAAGTTTTGAGAGAATAATTTATTAATAGTTTTGAAATTAATATGTGCTAGTCTCTTGTGCCATTGGTCAGCGAGAGATGCACTACTTTTTGCCAAAAGACACACTGGTGTCGAAGAGTCTATACAAATAAAATTTAAACAGAAAATATTTCTGCTTCGAGTGCCTGATAAAATAGTTTCCATATTGTTAACCGACTTTATCAAACACTTGTCAGCATGAAATTCAACTACGTATCCTTTGTCGCATAGTTGGCTTATGCTGATGAGATTGTGTTCCAATCCTTCAACATAGGCTACATTCGAGAAGGATACGCTACCGTTAGAAATCATACCATAGCCTTTAGTGATTCCTCGATCTGAACCTCCAAAGATGACCTTTGGTCCGTCGCAGACTGAGGTGTAGTTCAGTAGTAGGCTCCTTGTCCCGGTCATATGCCGAGAACATCCACTGTCCAAGTACCAGATTGGCATTTTGGTGGCCTTTGGACATACCTGCAATTACAATCATTTAGCCTTAGGAACCCAAACAAGTTTGGGTCCTTGGTCTCGAGTTAGAATACTCCCCCTACGAGTATTAGCCTTATGAGTGGTCACTCTCACGTTGCTAACCTTAGGGGTTGCAGCATTTTCAGGATTGAACCAACAATCACTGGCAAAATGACCAATTCTGCCACAACACCAGCAGTTGAACCTGTTGTATCTTTGCCTTGTGTAGTCCTGCTTGACTTTCTGGAATGAAGGTCTGGCAGGACCCTTACTTTTGGAGGAAGAGGCTTCATGATGATTGCAGTTGCATGAAGTCTTCTCTTTCATAGGCTTTTCTACAACGGGTTTTACTTTTGGTGTCTTCTTAAAGTTATGACCATGAGCATAAGGTCCATAGCTTTGAAGCTGAATCTCCTCATATGGTGCCTTGAAGACACTCTCGCCAAAGTTACGAGGACGAGTCCAACCTTGGTATCTTGACTTAGGCTTCTCAGGGATCGGCCTAGAAAAGTGTCCATAGGTGGACTCATAATCGAGTTCATTCGTGGGAAAGATAACTTTCTTGAACACAACAGGTTCCAAGGGAGCTTTCCCTTTTTCCTCAGCTAGAGCCTTCCGGGCAGCTTTATTCTTCCTCTTGGCCTTGTTTCTCCTAGAGGATTTACTAGAAGACCCAATGTGGCCTAAACCAGCACCCTTGGCCTTAGCAGAGAATTCAGCAACGATTGGAAGAACTGTCTTAGGCTTAGAGAAGCTCTCAACAAGCTTCTTTTCAGCCTCGAGCTGTTTTTCCAGTTCTTTGATGATTTCCTCTTTAAGGTCGAGGTGCTTGAGAGCTTTATTGTATTCCTCCATAGCTTCATTTAGGTTCTCTTGAAGAGAGTTAGTCCTACTGACTTCCTCTCTCAAGTTGCTCTCACTGGCCTGTAGAGAATTGATCTCTTTGGCTTGACTTCTCACCATTCTACGACATTTCTCGTAAGCGGTGAGTAATTCCTTATACTGTCCCATGAGTTCAGATTCATCTTCAGAGGAGTATCCCTCTTGCTCATTGTCATTTTCAGAATCAGAGAGAGGAGTGTGAGATTTTACCTCCCCAGTAAACTGGGGGACTTGTTCATCATCCGAATGAGCCATGAGCCCAAAGTAAGCTTCCTCTTCTTCACTCGACTCAGATGAGTCAGAGTCGCTAAGAGTTTTGCTCTTCTTGGCTACTAGGCTTCTCTCTGTCCTTTTCTTGGGGTGTGAGGATTTCTTTTCCTCTCTTCTTCCACCCTCTTTCTTTTTGTGAGGGCAATCAGCGATGACGTGACCTGGCTTATTGCAACAGTAACAAATGATGTCAGTAGAAATCTGTTTGTTCGGTTTAGGATTATACCTGTCATGGCTACTTGAGCCTTTCTTCCGATGATCACTGTCATGTCGTGACTTTCTATATGAGGCATCCTTGCCTCTCCATTGCTTCTTCTTGTTCAAGAATTTCTTGAACTGCCTTGAGAGTAGGGAGAACTCTCCATCAGATAGTTCTGAGCCAGATGAGCTAGGCTCAGATGATTCTTCTTCATCAGCTTCAGGAACTGGGGCAGGAGAGCTAGCCTTTATCTTCCTTGAGCTATCTGCCTTTAGAGCGACAGATTTCTCCTTGGATGCAGACCTGCTCGTCTCTTCTTCAGCTTTTCTTGAGTTGATTTGCAGCTCGTAAGACATAAGCTTTCCGAACAGATTCTGCGGGTCTGTCTCAGCTAACCTTCCAAACTCCCGAATGGCACATACCTTATTATCCCATTCCTTGGTTAGGGATCTTAAGAATTTGTCATTGAGTTCCCCGTTGGTGAAGACACGGCCATACACTCTTAGGCCATTTACTATCTTGAAGAAGTTCTCAAAGGTGTCAGCTATGGCCTCCTTGTGACCTTGCCGGAAGGCTTCATACTTTTGATTCAGAAGGGATCTCCGATCATCCCTCACTTCTTCAGTACCTTCCATTAGAGTCACAAGGGATTGCCACATCTCCTTGGCAGACTGGCAATGAATTAGATTCTGCAGCATTGAGTCGTCGACTGCACTTGCTATAATATTTTTAGCCTTCTTGTCCAGAGAGACAAGTGCAATCTCATCCTTGTCTAGATCCATCAGCTTCTTGGGAACTTGCTTGGTGGGATCTATGGTGGATGCAGTCATAGGAATATGGGGACCTTCTTCAACAATCATGAAGATCCGGGGATCTACCGCTTCCATGAAGAACTTTACTCTTTCCTTCCACATAGGAAAGTTGTTCTTGGTGCAGATAGGGAGTTTAGCAAAATCCTTGGTCTTACTCATGCTTGATACTTTACAAGAAACAACTTAGAAGGATAAGATCAAGGTGTTAACCTTTTAACGATCAACCTCCCTCTGATACCAATTGAGAGGTCTAAGTTGTTAGCCTAAATCACCTAGAGGGGGGTGAATAGGTGAAATGCGTGTCAAATGCGGAATTAAAAACTAACACAGCAAATATCAAGCAATCACAGAAGACAAGAGATTTATAGTGGTTCCCCAACCTTGGGTACGTCCACTTTCCTCACCGATCTAGCAAATCACTAGACTCGGCTACTCCACTATCTCGGATTGAAAACAATCCTACACCTCGGAACCACGTTCCTACAAATCTCGATCCCAAAACGGATCTACAAAAACTCGGAAGACAAAACTTCCTACAAGTCTCGGAGAAGAATCTCCTACAATGAAATTTGGTTTGAAAATAAAAATCAAAACAATAATCTCAGATCTGGATCTTTGACGGTCTTCTTCTTCAGGAATTTCGGCTTGATCAGAAAAAGGTTGAAGATGACCTGAGAGAGATCCACGAGTCTGAAAACTAGAACCACCTCGATCGAGAAGAGAGATCTGAAATATTTGAGGCTCGGCGAGATCGAGTGATTCACTTTGTCTGGATCGCTGGAGAGAAAGTCGTTGAAGACGAAGATCGGCGATCCAAAGTTTTTCCCGTGAACAACACTGGCGGCGGCGTGAGAATTAGGGTTCACGGAATTTTCTCTTTCCTTTAAAAGTATATCTCTGTAATCTCTTGATAATAAGTCAATTCTGAAAAGACTATTTATAGGTGGGTTCCAACGGTCATAACGTTGATTAATGATGACACGTGGACCAATCAGATTTGACAGATTCAAAATACTTATGATGAAAAAGGACTTAGAATAATTCTGGAGAAGTTGACTGCGATACTCGAGTAATAGAGGATATACACGAGTATGGAGAGATGGATTACTCGAGTAGCAAGAGGCAGTATACTCGAGTATAGAAAGAGAGAATTACAGGAGAGAAGAAAGAATTACTCGAGTATCAAGAATGGTATACTCGAGTATCAGAAGTGTATACTCGAGTAATTAGAAAGGTATACTCGAGTATCAAGACGATATACTCGAGTATCAAAAAGGCTAAACTCGAGTATAGAAAATATAACTGAGAAATGTTTATATCAGAGTCAGAAGATATGGAAGATATACTCGAGTATCAGAAGATATACTCGAGTATCAACAGACTTACTCGAGTATCAGAAAACACTTACTCGAGTATAGACAGACTTACTCGAGTATTAGAAGATATACTCGAGTATGGAAGAAATTACTCGAGTATCAGAAGATATACTCGAGTATCAACAGACTTACTCGAGTATCAGAAAATATTTACTCGAGTATAAACATACTTACTCGAGTATCAGAGTATATACTCGAGTATCATAAAGTACTTACTCGTGTATTACAAGGAAATACTCGAGTATAAAAGACTTAGGAAAATTCTAAGAGGAAATTTGCTCCAATGCTTCTGTCCATCAATCCAAGTGCATGAAGGAAGTGTATCCCAATAGAGAGGCTATACATGGGCCAACACTTTGGATCACACAATGAGGAATTACATTGTATGGTCCTGTGTTTGGTGACCCATTATAGACTGACATTGGTCTACACTTGGCAATCAGAACCTGCACACATACAACTTAAACACAGCATCAAATACACCTTAATTCATCTTAGTTCAAGGTCTGACCTCCTACAAATCTGAGGCATTGTGGAGACAAATCCCAACAAGTGCCATTCGAGATTGGCCAGTGTTGTCTTCAGTGGCCGAGGTCAGGAGCTTCCTTGGACTTGCGGGCTACTATAGACGGTTTGTGGAAAATTTCTCACGGATTGCTTTACCTCTCACCACGCTGACGAGAAAAGATCAAAAGTTCATATGGACGCCGGAGTGCGCGCGAGCTTTTGAAGACTTGAAGAGTCGTTTGACCACGGCGCCGGTGTTGACATCGCCATGTGGTACCGATGGGTATGAGATCTATAGTGATGCATCTGGGAGCGGCTTAGGCTGCGTTCTTCTGTAGTTTGGGAAAGTGATTGCTTATGGCTCGCGTCAGTTGAAAGTGCATGAGCGGACTTACCCCGTCCATGATTTGGAGTTGGCGGCGGTAATCTTTGCGCTCAAGTTGTGGCGGCACTATCTATATGGCGTGAAAGTGGATATCTATACAGATCATAAGAGCCTAAAGTATTTGTTGGATCAGAAGGATCTGAATATGCGACAACGAAGATGGATGGAGTTCCTCGGGGACTACACCTTCGAGATTCACTATACCCCCGGGAAGGGAAATGTGGTCGCTGATGCTTTGAGTCGACAGACTCCGGTACGGGCAAGCTGGTTGCAGAGGCATGATCAGCGTTTGATCCAGGAATTGGAAGCATTGGAGATATCGTGTGTTGACAAGGGTGCGTCAACCGATGCATGTTTGAACTGGACGGAGGTGCAATATGACCTTGCGGACAGAATTCGGCGAGCAACGGAGCTTGATGAAAGTCTCCAGCGCTATGCTAAAGATGGGCCGGATGATCAATTCTCTTGGGATAACGGGTTGTTACGGAGAAATGGTCGAGTGTGCGTCCCAAGTGTGGGTAAACTGAGGGAAGAGTTGATGTACGAAGCTCACTTTGCAAAGTACTCAGTTCACCCAGGGAGCACAAAGATGTACAGGGACATGAAAAAGCTGTTCTGGTGGCCCGGATTAAAGAAAGATGTGGCTTGTTATGTGGCTAAATGCAACACCTGTGCGTTGGTGAAAGCAGAATGCCAGAAGCCTGGCGGTTTTCTGAAGTCGTTACCTATTCCGGAGTGGAAGTTCGATGATATTTCGATGGATTTCGTGCACGGATTGCCGAGATCTCAACGCGGTCATGATTCAATCTGGGTGATTGTGGACCGGTTGACGAAAGTGGCGCACTTCCTTCCAAACAGAAGAGACGATTCAGTGGAAACCTTGGCCAAGCTGTATGTGGAGCAGGTTGTTCGACTGCACGGTGTTCCCCGGAGCATCGTTAGTGACCGTGATGGGCGGTTCACATCGAATGATTGGCGGCTCGTTCATCAAATGTTGGGTACAAAATTGGCGTTTAGTACGGCCTTTCATCCCCAAACGGATGGCCAGACTGAACGAACCAACAGGACGATGGAGGACATGCTCCGCATGTGCGCCCTAGACTTTGGTAAGAGATGGGAAGAGTATATATTTCTCGTCGAATTTGCCTATAATAATAGCTACCAAGCGAGTATTGGTATGGCACCATTCGAGGCGTTGTATGGTCGGAAATGCCGTACACCCTTAGCTTGGGCAGAAGCAGGCGAATCGAAGCTGAGTGGGAAAAAGGAAGTCGAAGAAGCTACTTCGCTCATACGCTCTATTCGGGAGAGGCTATTGATAGCCCAAGATCGTCAAGCAAAGTACTACAATGCCAAGCACCGGAACGTGGAGTTCGCGGTGGGTGATTGGGTATATTTGAAGATCAAACCCTTCAAAGGCGTGTCCAGGATTCGGCGTTTGAAAAAGCTAAGTCCGAGGTATCTTGGTCCGTTTGAGGTGGTGGAGCGTGTTGGGGAGGCTGCTTATCGACTAGCACTTTCAGCAGACTTGGGTGGATTACATGATGTGTTTCACATCTCAGTCCTTCGTAAGGCGGTAAAGGATCCAGCTCAAGTCGTGGAGGCTGATCGGGTACCGGTCGAGTATGGGCTAACGACGAGGGTTAGACCCATTCGGATCGAGGATCGAGCCGAGAAACAGTTGCGGAACAAAGTAATCGGGATGGTCAAGGTCCGTTGGGACAATTGTGGCCGTGAAGAGCTAACATGGGAGCGAGAGCAGACCATGCGAGCTGAGTTTCCCGAGTTATTTGTATGAACTGTAGACCGTGTACTTTTTGTTATAACAGTATTATAGCATTGCTGGTTTTGTTTCCTTACCGTGCAAATTTCGGGACGAAATTTCGTTAAGGGGGAGAGGGTTGTAACACCCCAAAAAGGGCCAAAAGACTCAACTTGAAGTTTGAGTAGCAGGTCAGGTTACACGGCCTGGGACACGGGCGTGTCCCAGGGCGTGTCGGGTGTACACGGCCTGGGACACGGGCGTGTCCCAGGGCATGTTCAGGCTAGTCGACGTTTGAGAGTCGACGAGCGTCGAGCCTGGGACACGGCCATCGACACGGGCGTGTCCCAGGGCGTGTTCTATTTATTTTGCGAAATTGGCCTATGCAGGTCAGAGCCGGACACGGCCTTGAACACGGCCGGGAACACGGGCGTGTCAGGCTGGACACGGGCGTGTCAGCTGCCGTGTTCCGACCCGTGTACTGGTTGCAGCTCGATGGAGCAGGAGACACGGGCGTGTCTCAGGTTTGACACGGGCGTGTCAGGTCCGACACGGGCGTGTCGATGACCCGTGTTGGTCAGTCGGTTCAAGTTGTGTGCACCGCTTAAGGGGTACACGGCCTGTGACACGGGCGTGTCACAGGCCGTGTCGGCCAAAAAGTGAAATTTTGGGACAATCTTGGCCGTTCAGTTTCCTCTCTTTTGATCCAAAGGCTCAGGTGGTTTCTTGGGCTGGATAAGTCGTGAAAGAGGATTGAAGAAGTCATTCTTCATTATTCTTAAGGAAGAGAAAAAGAGAGAGAAAGAGAGGAAGAAGGAGGAGGAGAACAAGCCACCGGCGGAGCTCCCGTGGTTCGATTTGTGATCCGAAGCCGGCGTTGTGACGGCAAGGCTGCTGCGGTTCTTTCTCACCGGCTAGTTTTCGATGGCACCGAAGAGATCGACAAGGGTAACGATCTCCCTCCTTGGACATGTGAAGTCCTTCTTTTCTGCATTGCATAGGGAAAGCCCTTCCCCGCGAGTGTGCGGTGGGTTGTGGTGTCCCTTGGGGTAGATATGTGAAGTCCCCCTTGTTAGAGGCCGGAATTGGAGTACGGCTCTAGGCATGCTGTGTGAAGCCCATCTGGATGTAATCTGGATTGGTGATGCTTGTTTGCATATCGGAGAAGGCTCCGTGATAATGGCTTGTGATGCCTATGGCTTGTGATGCCTTGTTCCTACCTGTTGCTTGGTGCGGCAGGAAGTACTGGACGATGTCCAGGAAATGAAGAGGGTTGGCGGCAACTCTTGTGGCCGTGCGTTGCCACTTTGTGAGTAGTTGAGCCGTTGGGCTACAACTCGATGAAAGGCAGATTGCCGAACAGGAAAGGTGAAACCGACCCGCGCCTATAAAATGCCATGGATACTTCCGTATTCGAGGTGGCTCGGCGACTTGAGCAACGGGGGGTGGCTGATCCGTACCTGCGTTAGGTCCGTCCGACTTGGAAGCCTGGTATAGGTTTTGTTGGAGCGCCTAATGAGAGTCTTAGGCCCGCGCGCCGGAAAGACTGAAATGCTCAAATACCGTGTAGACGGTGGTGTTGACCCTGGTATTCCGGTACACCGAAAATGTGCCCTGAGTGCACGGACTGTCGGGCTGGGTGGCCGATGGTTGTGATGGCTTGAATGTGCCTGCGCGCACATAGTTGCTATTGATGATGCCATGCTTGCAGGGAAAGAATGCTCATGCCCCGAGAAAGGGGTAGGATTGTTATAATTGGGTCAGCTGAATGCTGACCGTTGCATTGTTTGCCACCGGTTGGGTGGATTGTTCCCGTGCAGGTGCTGGAGAGCCAAGTGGTAAGTGATGGGCTGGCGAGCCCTCCTGCTGTTGCTGCTGCTGCTGTGGCTAGCCCTTGAAGGCTAAGCGAAGGGCTTTGTTTTGTTTTCTCTTTGTACTCATGTATGGCCGGCCTGCGCGCCGAGGTTTGTAAAACATGATGTATGTTCAGAGGAACTGTAAGGCCTTAAGGCCAAATTCTTGTGGTTGTGTACATTCCGTGATCTTTATATATAAAGGTGGTTTTATATATAGTGGACATTCCGGTTAAGAGTTCAAAGATGTAACTTAAAGCTTCCGCTAGAATGCTCTGAGTTAGGATTCGTAATTGGTTTGGTATTATCCTGTGACCTCACCGTCTGTTTGTGGCATATAGTGTGGGGCCCCGGCCGGACCTTCTACTATACGTCATCTAACGGATGGGGTCGTTACACATAGCCACATGCTTTGTGCTCTCATGACACACTTTTGGTAGTTACTCTCTTGCACGATCAATTCCACCAACCAAATCTGAGTATTGATATTTCAGGCTCTTTTTGAGCATTCACTAGTCAATTTTAATAACCTTTAACTCTCTCCCATACCAACAGTGACTGCCAATTACTTTTGGCAAGCTCAAGCTGAATGACCAGGTGTTGGTTCGATTCAGCTAATACTCGTTGCTCAAGTCCCCATCTCAATACAAACACAAGGCGAGACAAATTCTTCTCGACTTATTCTCTGCTCTTTCGACCGACACATAAAGCCGCCAAGCTAGATATATCAAGCCTTACAACTTAATGCTACACACACAATCCTCAAGACCAGAGCTTCACATACATCACAACAAAGCTCAGTGGGAGCTATCGACAGCGATATAACTATCGCTGGGCAATATTGACAGAACCTTAAACCTATCAGTCTTGGGGAACTTCGCACCCAACACATACAACTGCTTAGAGATCTCTACTAGAAGAGCTATCGCAAGCGGAAATGCTATCTCAGGTGATATCAACAAAACTTTGATTTCATTAACACTTTGGTTGTTTCTTTGAGTAACCATCTAGAACTTCCCGCAACAACTTACAATACCCCAAAACCCCGTAAACCTACACGTTTTTCCATAGAGACTTCTCCGGCACACAAATCAACATTACCAATCCAGAGCAACTTGTTACAGATAGACTTTATATAGGATGCCTATGCCCGTACCTCGATCCAGACTCTAAATGCAATTTCTATTAGGGATAAATCATATCAACCTGTAGAAAGTATCTTACTCCACGAATTGCTAGGAACCTCTGCATGAATATGCCAAATAAAAATACTTAGCATGTCCTAATATTTAGAAGAATAATTGTTACCCTTGAAGATCATTTTGGTACCATGCTTTCGTAGTGGATTCGGATAGAAAGGTTCATAACGCTTTCCTCTCCGCGGATCTACGATCGGCTCACGAATCCAGGCTCAAAAACTCCTCCAATAATCGCCTCCAACCCTCCCCTTTCTTCTTTTTCTCCTTTCTTTCCTCCTTACCTTTCTTTTCTTAAGCTGGAGGAGAGAGAGTAATAAAGAAAAATGAGAAGAGAAAATCCCCCAAACCCTTATTAATCGTGGGATATAACCTAGCCATCTGATCTCCAGGCCAAAAGAAATGGACGGCCCAATTTAATCTTAGTATTCATTAAAAATTGATATTATCGGGCGATACCGCAACCACCGAGCGATATATCTGGCAGTGGTCGCTTAACCAAGGCAACGACGCTTATCAACCGCCTCACAAACAACTAACATGTGGTTGTCTGCCACGTAGCACACTATCGCCTGACAATATCACTATCGCCAACGGTGGCAAATCGACTATATCATTTTGTCGACTATATCGTTTTGTCGACTGTATTGTTTTTGTCAAATGTATCATTTTGATCACTATTGCCAGTGATATTGCTATCTCCATAGTGAGCTCCAAAATATAGATTTCATTGGGGAAAACTGGAGTGTTATAAATATACCCTCTTTTAAGAAATTTCTTCCTGAAATTTTATAGTACAAAAAAACAACGTAGAAGTACATAACACACAAAATGCTCCTTAATGGAATAACTCGGGGAATTCCTCCATCATGGTTTGATCATGCTCCTATGAAAGTTCCTCACGACCATAATTGACTCAACAGACTTTGACCATTCTAATCGCTTTGTTCCGCAATTGTTTGACCTCTATGTTTTTAATACGAATGGGTTTGACTTTTGTATTTAACCCACTATCGACTGACACCTAATCCACAACACCTATTTGAGTAGCCTCTTGCGCAGACTTCCTTAGTAGTGATATCTGAAACACATCGTGTAAACCGCTCAATTCTGCTGAAAGAGCCAACCTATAGGCAGCTTCACCAATGCACTCCACTATCTCAAACGATCCAAGGTATCTCGGACTTAGCTTTTTCAAGCGTCAAATACTTGATACACCTTTGAAAGGTTTGATTTTAAGATATACCCAGTCGCCAAGAACAAACTTGACATCATGATGCTTGGTGTACAACCCCGTGTTCGTCAAGTGGGTCCATCAGGTTAGGCGAGCTAGCCAGAACGTCCGACTCACATCAGTGCAGTATGCGGGCGAACCCAGATGGTCAGATCGCTCCTACCAAGAAGGCGAGCGAGCTGAGCAAGACAACTCATCCGGCTCACGCTCTCCACTGATCCTTGCCGACTCGCCCCCGTATATGGGGCAGGCAAGCCACGACAGCCCGGCTCGCGTTCGCCTTGAAAGATAATGCAAGCAGCGGGAGCGAGACCGCATCCGTCTAGTATAACCCCGTATTCGATGAGTAGGGTCCGCTCCCCACGGGATATCAGGGAGTGAGACACTTACAGTGTTTGTCGGGCAAGCCGCGCGAGCCAGCTCCTTGGCATCGAGTGGAGTTTAGCCTCTCAGCGCCTTCTGTTCCTTGGTTTTGAGTGAGGCGAGTGCACTCAGCGCCTTCTATTCCTTAGCATTGAGTGAGGCGAGTGCACTCAGTGCCTTCAGCTCCTTAGCATCAAGTGGAGCTTAGCCTCTCAACACCTTTTCTTTCCTTAGCGTTGAGTGAAGCCCAGACACTCAACGCCCTTCTTTCCTTGGCGTTGAGTGTAGCCCACCCAGTCGATGCATTTTGTTCTTGGGCGCTAAGTGAAGCTTGACCCATAGTGGGGTGCTAGGGAGGCGAGTGCCTGGCTTGCCCAACACTCGCACCTTTTGGTAAGTGGGGTGTTTCTGGCCCGCACTCGCCTAGGGCCGAAGGGAGGAGGCGAGGGCAAGCACCATCGAGCACTCACCACCCCATTCGAGTGGAGTCTTTTAAGGGCCACTCGCCCAGTGCTGAATTATGTATTTTTACCATTTTACCCCCACTGGCCTGCCCATACCCTTTTAGAACAACGGAGTTACGATGTTGGCAGGCCAACTGGGGCTGCATATAGCTATTTAGAACAGCGGAGGTTGGCTATTTATAGGCCATTTTTCAGAAAACTATAAATAATACCCAAGGGGTGCCTTAGTAGACAGGCTTCCATACTCTTCTACTTGTGTCCTAGTCTTCTTGCGCTTTCTGAGATATCCTTAGCTCAGGACTTTGCTAAGAAGGGGAAGCGCTATAAGATCTTCCGGGTGTGTAGTGGGACCTCCATATTGGAGCCTGGGGTTTGTTCCTTGTGCTAAATCTTTTGTTGTTTGGCTTACGAGAGAGAAGTAAGTGTGTGATCACCCCTTCCCCAAGGGTCGAACTCCACAGAGACCGATTATTTGGTTTCAACATTTTGGTGCAGTGAGCCTTGAGTGTGATCAACACCAAAAATCTTCTGCAAGCTTGATGATTGGAGGAGAAGGACAAGGTTCGGGCAAGGCCGACTTGCCACCCCCTCCCCCTCTCACCACCGTCAGGATGTTCGAGCAGTTAAGGCAGGAGGTGCTTAGCCCGTCAAGTTCACACTCAGCACGCGCACCAAGTGCCCGACGCCGATAGTCCCTGTCACCGCTAACCCAGCCCTATGCGAGGATTCCCCAGCTAGGCGAGCCAGGAAGGAGGTATCAGAGGAAGGGAGTGGGCGAGATCTCCCCGGGAGAGTGTTGTTACCCGGCTCGGCAGGTGGAAGCCGGATTGGCGAGATGGGTGGCCGAGATCCTTCGGCTCGCCAAGTAGGGGGAGGCAGCCCCTTCAATGAGTTGGTTTTAACCGCCCCAGTTCCAGAGGGGTTTCGAGACACAGAGATGTCCTACTATACCAGGAACGATGATCCGGTTCAGCACATCCAGTGGTTTGAGGATGTAGTCTCGATTTGACAGATGTCAGATGCGTTCAAGTGAAGACTCTTCGCCATCACCCTCAAGGATAAGGCAAGAGATTGGTCCCACCAGTTGCCGGCCAGCTCTGTCTACTATTTCGAGGACCTGCTCACGCGTCTTCTCCCTCGCGACTGCTAGGCGTGCTCACATATCTTCTGACATTAACATCGTTCAGCTACACTACGCAAGGAAGGATAAAGAAAGAGGACGAGATTTTCCCATAGGATCGGTGGCACATTTATAGCCAATTGGTGGGACCCACCAAAAGATTCCCTCCAGCTCAGCAATGCACTCACCGTGTAACGTCTTCATCTGTTAAATGAAATATAATAGAGGGTCCGGCCGGGGCCCCACACCATAGTTCACAAACAGGAGGAAAGGTTACAGGTTAATACCAAAAACTATTCACATCCTAACTCAAAGCATGATAATGGAAGCTTTAAAGTTATTTGAACTCAAACTCATTTGAATGTACACATTATATAGACTACCATTTATATATCAACAAAGAAATGTCACTTTATACATACATAAAAGTTGGCCTTACGACCTTATAGTTAACCTTCACAAGTGTGGATTACATACATCGGCACGCAGGCCAGCCACACATGAAAACAGTAAAATTTTCTTCATTCGGCCCTCGAGGGCCAGTAGCAGCAGCAAGGAATTCAGCCCGCTATTTCCCGCTTGGCTCTCCAGCACCTGCATGGGGACAATCCACAATAATGGTGGTAAACAAGGCAACGGTCAGCATTCAGCTGACCAATTTATAATGACCATACCCCTTTTCAGGGGCAGTGGTATTCCTTGCCTGCAGGCATAACATTTTCACAAGCAGATATAAAACAAGATATGCACTCACACACAATCAATATATCACAAACGTTGAGCACATGGCCTAATGCTTCGTGCACTCAAGGCACATTATCGATGTATCGGAAAACTAGGGTCCCACCACCGTTCTTAGGTCTCGAACCGAATGGTAAACTTTGAGCATTCATGCTCCATGGCCCACGGCCGGAGACTTTAGTCTTGATGGTGAACGACCCAAGACTCTCATTATGTGATCCTAACGAAGCCAATAACTTAGGCACTCAGGTTAGACAAACATAACGCGGATACAGTTCAACCCTTGCCTGTTGCTCAAATCGCCAGTTCAATGTCTAGACTGATGCGGGTCGGCTTCCCCTTGTTCGTTTGGCTCACCGGCCTTTAAGAGCGCATATCTCACAATAGCCACAACGTCCCCAAAGGACTGGATTCACAATCAATGCGGGAGTCAATGTCAGCGTTCGTCACGATCGCTTGGCGGGGTCAAGAGAAGCTCTCTTTCTTCGCCCAAACTAAACCCAAATCCCGTAGCATCCTACTGTGCCAGCATATAACACACAAATTCGAGGGTATTTTATTGGAACTACATTCTAGTACTTCCTGTTACTCCACTTCACAGGCATAACCCACCGACTCCACAAAATACTCGTTTATACGCGGAGTCATCTCTAGTGCACAAAATAAAATATCATCAATCCAGACTAACCTGTCCAGATGGGCTTCACAAATCATGCCTATTCCGTACTACACATTTCTGGATCTATATGCAAGACTTATTGGGGATTTCAAGAATCAACCCAATAGAAATCCCTTAACATTCCACCTTTTGGTGGGGGAAATCCATGCACATGCAAAAATAAGGACTTCACATGTCCAAGGAGGAAGATCGTTACCCTTGACGTTCTCTTCGGAGGCATGATATAGCTTTTCTACACGGATGGAAATGAGTGCCTCACTTTCCCTTCTGTGAATCTAGCTTTGGATCTTGATTCCAGCCCCAAGATCTCTTCCAACAACTCAACAAGCCCTAGCTCCAGCTGCAAGTTCTCTACTCCAGAATTGGAACACAAAGAAGAGAGAGATAGATAGAAAAGGAAATAATGATTTCCTCAATCCCATTCCTCTGTAGATAAGTCCCCGGGTTTTACCCCAACCATATGATTTCTTCACATCAAAACAAAGCAATGGCTCGAGTTTGAGCTGACAAAGTCCACAACCGCTCAGTGGCCGCACACCAGCCACCTAACATGAGTCGCCACTTCGGCGATAACTTATTTTGATAATTCGTCGAACGGGATCATATTCGTCAAATGCAATTCATCGAACATGAGGGAATTTGTTGAATGGAGTCTGAGTTTGTCGAACTGGCTATAACACCAGGCAGCGCTATTTTCATCGAGCTCTGCTCGACGATTTCCGTCAAGCTCAAGTCAACACTTAGTCTGACTATTTGGGGTGTTACAATCCTCCCCTCCTTACTGAAATTTCGCCCAGAAATTTAATACCGTGTGCAGAAATAAGTAACAAATATGTTACAACATATATTTTCTGTACAACATATAACAGTTTATAACAAAAATTTTATAACAGGTTATACAAATAACTCAGGAAATTCAGCACGCTTGGTTTGCTCCCGCTCCCATGTTAGCTCCTCACGGCGACAATTGTCCCACCGGACCTTGACCATCCCGATTGTCTTATTTCACAGTTGCTTATCTGCTTTATCCTCGATCCGAATGGGCCTAACCTTCGTCGTTAGCCCAAACTCGACCGGTACGTGATTAGTCACAATGACTTGAGTTGGATCTTTCACGGCTTTTCGAAGCACTGATATGTGGAACACATCATGCAATCCACTCAATTCTGCCGAAAGAGCTAGCTGATAGGCAGCTTCTCCAACTCGCTCCACCACTTCAAACAGATAAAGATACCTCAGACTTAACTTTTTCAAGCGCCGAATCCTGGAAACGCCTTTGAATGGCTTGATTTTTAAATATACCCAATCACCCACTGTGAATTCCACGTTCCGATGCTTGGCATTGTAGTACTTTGCCTTCCTATCTTGGGCTATCAGTATCCTCTCCCGGATAGAGCGTATCATCGAATTAGCCTTTTCGACTTCCTCATGCTTATATAATTTTGACTCGGCTGTTTCTGCCCAAGCTAATGGTGTATGGCATTTCCTACAATACAAAGCTTCAAACGATGTCATATTTATGCTAGCTTGATAGCTATTATTGTAGGCGAACTCCACCATATAGAGATGGTCTTCCCACCTCTTCCCAAAATCCAAGGCGCACATTCGGAGCATGTCCTCCATCGTTATGTTGATCCTCTCCGTCTGGTCATCCGTTTGTGGATGAAAGGCCATATTGTACGTTAATTTTGTCCCCAACAACTAATGGATTAGCCTCCAATCATTCGACAAGCAGCGCCCATCTCGATCACTTACAATGCTATGGGGCACACTGTGCAATCGTACTATTTGATCAACATAAAGCTTAGCCAAGGCTTCCACGGAATCGTCCCTGTTGTTTGGAATGAAGTCAGCCACTTTATTCAATCGGTCTATGATCACCAATACCGAATCGTTACCGCATTGAGATCTCGGCAAACCGTGCATGAAATCCATCGAAATATCATCAAACTTACACTCTGGAATAGGTAGTGACTTCAGGAAACCTCCAGGATTCTGACATTCTTCTTTCACTAAGACACATGTCTGGCATTTCGCCACATAATGTGCTATGTCTTTCTTTAACCCCGGCCACCATAACAGCTTTTTCATGTCCTTGTACATCTTTGTGCTCCCTGGGTGAATTGAGTATTTCGTAAAGTAAGCCTCATACATCAATTATTCTCTTAGCTTACCCATAATTGAGACGCACAAATGACCATCTTTTCGCAAAAGGCCGTCATCCCAGGAGAATTGGGCATTTGACCCATTCACTGCATAGCGTTGTAGACTTTCATCCAGTTCCGTTGCTCGCCGAACCCTGTCCGCAAGGTCATACTGTACCTCCGTCCAGTTTATGCATGCACTTGCGGTGGAATTCTTGTCAACAGAAGAAATCTCGAATGCTTCCAGCTCCTAGATCAGGCGCTCATCATGCATTTGCAACCAATTTACCCTTATCGGAGTCCTACGACTCAAGCAATCTGCAACAATGTTTCCCTTCCCGGGAGTATAATGAATATCAAAGGTGTAGTTCCCGAGGAACTCCATCCACCTTCATTGTCGCATATTGAGATCCTTCTGATCCAATAGGTACTTCAGGCTCTTATGGTCCGTGAATATATCCACTTTCACGCCATATAAATAGTGACACAATAATTTAAGTGAAAAAATCACCGCCATCAACTCCAAGTCATGAACGGGATAATTTCGCTCGTGCACTTTCAACTATCGCGAGTCACACGCAATCACTTTTCCAAATTGAAGAAGAACGCAGTCTAAGCCGCTCCCTGATGCATCATTATAAATCTCATAGCCGTATGTACCACATGGAGACGTTTTAAAACATGCGTCGTGGTCAAACGACTCTTCAACTCTTCAAAAGCTCGCGCGCACTCCAGCGTCCAAACGAACTTCCGATCTTTCACGTCAGTGTGGTGAGGGGTAAAGATATCCGGGAAAAGTTCTCTATAAAGCGTCTGTAGTATCCTGCAAGTCCAAGTAAACTCCTGAATTCAGCTATGGTAGACAAAATCGGCCACTCCTGTACTGTAGCGACTTTCATCAGATCCACTGCTATACCTTCACCACTAACCACATGGCCAAGAAAATCCCTCGATGACAGCCAAAATTCACACTTGGAGAACTTGACGAAGAGTTTGTTTCTTCTCAGGGTGTGCAACACCATCCTTGAATGGTTCATATGGTCTTCTTCAGTTTGAGAGTACACCAAGATGTCATCAATGAAGACAATCACAAATATATCCAAGTACTCTCTAAAAGTGCGGTGCATTAAGTCCATGAACACTGATGGCACATTACATATCCCAAATTGTATTACAGTGAACTCATAATGACCGTAGTGTGTTCCAAATGCTGTCTTGGGAATGTCAAATTCCCGAATCTACAACTTGTAGTAGCCAGATTTCAAATCAAGCTTTGAGTATACCATTGACCCAGCCAGTTGATCAAACAAGTCATCTATCCGTGGAATTGGATACTTGTTTTTCTCCGTCAGCTTGTTCAATTCACGATAATCGATACACAATCGTAGACTACCGTCCTTATTTTTCACAAAGAGAACAGGTGCGCTCCAAGGTGACATACTTGGGCGTATATATCCCTGTTTTAACAACTCTTGTAGTTGAACTTTCAGTTTTGTCATTTCCTTTGGCGCTACACGATAAGGCGAGCGGGCCATAGGTTTTTCACCTGGCACCAGCTCAATAGCGAACTCAATCTCTCGCTGGGGCGATAACTCAGGAAGATCTTTAGAAAACACATCAGCAAACTCCGATACAATCAAAACGTCACTAACACTGGCCTTTGGCTCAACAGCCTGAATAAGCGTGAATAATAACTCCGCGCCCTTCCAAATAGCATTGATGACTTGGAGAGCAGACATCAATATCCTACTCGCTCCTCGCATACCCGCAAATTTAGT
This sequence comes from Platanthera zijinensis, assembly GCA_039513925.1. Classification (NCBI taxonomy): domain Eukaryota; kingdom Viridiplantae; phylum Streptophyta; class Magnoliopsida; order Asparagales; family Orchidaceae; genus Platanthera; species Platanthera zijinensis. Next base: position 107,682,092 of record CM077078.1, on the reverse strand, counting down.
CTCAAGATCGGTATTTTGATCTCGTGTGACTTCCTTTGAGTTGCAATCAATACAAGCACGCTGCTCCAAAAGCCAGTCCATACCAAATATCACATCAAACTCAGATATTGGCAGCAAGGATGCATCTAACCCAAAATCCTGACTTCCTATTCGCACCTTCACGTAGCAAGCCCTAACCCCACGTATTACACATCCATTAGGCAACAACACATTCACACTATCTACCATCATAAGACTGAGTACTCCGATTCATGCTTCGAAGTCCTCAGATAGAAATGAATGTGAAGCACCTGTATCAAATAGTTCCCTCACGGGACAGTCCTGAATCAAGACAAAGCCTAAGACAAACACATCATACACAAGCTATACACAAGTTATGAAGTATGAAAAGTAATAAACCAATATCTTAGTTCATACATGTTGTAACACCTCTACCCGTCAAGAAGAATATAATAGAGGGTCCGGCCGGGGCCCCACACCATATTCCACAAACAGGCGGAGACGCTATGAAATAATATCAAAACCAACGCATCCTAACACAGAGCATTCTAGAGGAAGCTTCACGGTTGAAAATTTGAACTCAAGAGTAACAAGAACTGTCCACTATAACATAGGAATGTATACAACCAAAGTATCTGCCCTTAAGGCCTTACAAATTTCTCTTAACAAGGTGTGGGTTACAAACATCGACACGCAGGCCGGCCACACATGAACAAGAAGAAACAAAATAAAGTCTTCTAGGGCAGCAACGCAGCTTGGGCTTCAGCCCGCTAAGTCCCGCTCGGACCAGCACCTCCTGTACCTGCAAGAACCAATCCACCAAGCAGTGGTAAACAGGGCAACGGTCAGCATTCAGCTGACAATTTATAACGATCCTGCCCCTAGCACGGGGCAGCGGAATTCCATCCCTGCAAAGCATGTTTCAACAGTATGTATAGCAACCCACGCAAGACGTGCACGACCACACAGTCAATACATATCACAAATGCCGGCACGATGGCCCGACGCTCCGTGCACTCAGGGCACATTCGGGTGTACCAGAAACACCGAATCCCACCAATGAGCATTTAGTCTGGCACGCGGGCCCAAGACTCTCATTATTCCGCTGACGAAAGCCCAATGCCTTGGCGCTCTCATGTCCAGCCTACATAACGCAGGTACGGATCAGCCACCCCCCGTTGCTCAAACCGTCTTGCCACTACCAAGTACATCGTACCTGAGGCCACAAATAAAGGCGCGGGTCGGTTTCACCTTGCCTGTTCGGCACAAAGCCTCATTTTATATAGTTGCAGCCTAATGGCTCAACACCACGTAAAGTGACACTCACGGTCAAGAGAGTTGAACCAACTCTCACAATTTCCTAGACTTCCTCCAGTACTTCCTGCTGCACCAAGCGACAGGTATGCACCACAGATTGCACACAAACAATCAAATACTCGGAGATTCCTCCGAATGCAAACAAGCATCACCAATCCAGACCAGCACGTCTTGATGGGCTTCACACAGAATGCCTAGATCCGTACTCCAATTCCGGACTCTAACAAGGAGGAATTCACATATCTACCCCAAAGGACACCACAACCCACCGCACACTCGCGGGGATGGGCTTTCCTTATGTAAATGCAGGAAAGTAGGACTTCACATGTCCAAGACGGAAATCGTTACCCTTGGAAGTCGCCTCGGAGCCATGGAGAGAATTGAGACGGATGAAAGCCTTCGCAGCAGCTTTGCCTTCGTAAATCCGAACTCGGCTCGCGATTTGGACCACCGCAGCACCACCAGCGGCCGGATTCCTCTTCTTCTTCCTTGCCTTTCTCTCCTCTCTCTCTTTACTTTAGAAAGAGAATGATGAAACTCAAATGAGCTTTCTCCTCTTCAATACCGGCCTTATCAACCCAGGGAAGAGCCCAGACCATTGGATCTTGGTCAAAGAAAATGAACGGCTCTGATCAGCCCTAAATTTGATTTCCTGGGCCGAACACGGGTTGTGACATGCCCGTGTCACAGGCCGTGTTCCTGAAGCGGTGCACAATCGACTGCAAATAAATAAGAACATGAGCATTGACATGCCCGTGTCAAGCCTGACACGCCCGTGTCACCCAGTACACGGACATGTACCTGGCCGTGTCACCCCTGTAACACGATCTCCAAAATCACCAGAGCAGGACACGACTAAGACACACGCCAGTGTCCCTAGCCGTGTGCCAAACACGCCCCTGTGACACGCCCGTGTCACAGGCTGTGTTCCACACTCGACGATCAGTTCTCGAGTACTTGTCGAGAATAGGGACACGCCCTGGAACACGCCTGTGTCCCAGGCCGTGTACACCTGACACGCCATGAGACATGCCCGTGTCTCAGGCAGTGTCAGCCAACCTGAATCCCACTTTAGCTTTTGAGATTTTTGGGGTATTACAACCCTCCCCTCCTTAATAAAATTTTGTCTCGAAATTTGGATGCAGTAGGGAGATACAAGCATGACATAAAAAGTGATACTTTTATATATATGTTGCAACACCATACATACGAGCAAACAGTTTACACAAATAACTCGGGGAACTCAGCTCGCCTGGTCTGCTCCCGCTCCCATGTTAGCTCTTCTTGGCCACAATTGTCCCACCAGACTTTGACCATCCCGATCGTTTTGTTCCGCAACTGTTTCTCGGCTCGATCCTCGATCCGAATGGGCCTCACCTTTGTCGTTAGCCCATACTCAACTGGCACCCGATCATTCTCAATCACTTGAGCTGGGTCTTTGACTGCTTTTCGTAGTACCGAGATGTGGAACACATCATGCAATCCACCCAATTACGATGAAAGAGCTAGCCGATAGGCAGCTTCCCCAACTCGCTCCACCACTTCAAACGGACCAAGGTATCGCGGACTTAGCTTTTTCAACCATCGAATCCGAGATACGCCTTTGAAGGGTTTAATCTTTAAATAGACCCAGTCACCCACCGCGAACTCCACGTTCCGGTGCTTAGCATGTTAATACTTGGCTTGCCGATCCTGGGCTATTAGTAGTCTCTCTCGAATAGAGCGTATTGTTGAGTCAGCATCCTCGACTTTCTTTTGTCCCAAAAGTTTGGATTCGCCAGTTTCTGCCCAAGCTAACAGTGTACGACACTTGCGACCATACAAAGCTTCAAACGGTGCCATTTCGATACTCGCTTGGTAGCTATTATTATAGGCAAACTCCACCATAACAAGATGATCTTCCCATTTCTTACCGAAGTCCAGGGCACACATAAGGAGCATATCCTCCATTATTTTGTTTGTTCGTTCAGTTTGGCCATCCGTTTGTGGATGAAAGGCCGTACTGAATGCTAACTTCATGCCCAACAGTTGATGAATTAGCCTCCAATCTTTCGAAGTAAATCGCCCATCTCGGTCACTTACGATGCTCCGGGGAACACCGTGCAATCGAACAATCTGCTCCACATAGAGCTTTGCCAACATTTCCACACAATCGTCCCGCTTGTTCGGTAGAAAGTGAGCCACCTTTGTCAACCGGTCTACAATCACCCAAATTGAGTCATTCCCACGTTGAGATCTCGGCAATCCGTGCACGAAATCCATAGAAATATCCCCAAACTTCCACTGCAGAACCGACAACGATTTCAGGAAACCACTCGGCCGTTGATATTCTGCCTTTACCAAAGCACAAGTACGACACTTAGCCACATACGCGGCTATGTCCTTTAAACCGGGCCACTAGAACAATTTCTTCATGTCCTTGTACATTTTTGTGCTCCCAGGGTGAATTGAGTACTTTGTAAAGTGTGCTTCATATAACAATTCTTCTCGCAATTCACCCGCACAAGGGACGCACAATCGGCCATCCTTCCGTAATAAACCGTCATCCCATGAGAATTGGTCACCAGACCCCTCCTTTGCATAGCGCTGGAGACTTTCATCAAACTCCGTTGCCCGCCGAACCCTATCCGCAAGGTCATATTGAACCTCTTTCCAGTTCAATCATGCATCGGTCGAAGAATCCCTTTCCACACAAGATATCTCCAACACTTCCAACTCCTGGATTAAACGCTCATCATGTATCCACAACCAACTTGCCCGCACCGGAGTCCGACGACTCAAGGCATCAGCGACCACATTTCCCTTTCTGGGAACATAGTGAATGTCGAAGGTATAATCCCCTAGGAATTCCATCACCCTCCTTTGTCATATATTCAAATCCTTTTGATCGAGCAAATACTTTAGGCTTTTATGATCTGTATAAATATCTACCTTCACGCCATAAAGATAGTGCCGCCACAACTTTAGCGAAAAGATCACCGCCGCCAATTCCAAGTCATGGACGGGGTAATTACGTTCATGCACTTTCAATTGACGTGAGCCATAAGCGATCACCTTGCCAAACTACAGGAGAACGCAGCCTAAGCTGCTTCCTGACGCATCGCTGTATATCTCAAAACTGTCTGTACCACATGGCGAGGTCAAAACAGGTGCCGTGGTCAAACGACCTTTTAGCTCCTCAAAAGCTCGGGCGCACTCCGGCGTCCAAACGAACTTCTGATATTTTCTCGTCAACGTAGTCAAAGGCAAAGCAATCCGGGAGAAGTTCGCCACAAATCATCTATAGTAGCCTGCCAGTCCAAGAAAAGTCCTGACTTCGGCCACCGAAGACATCACTGGCCAATCACGAATGGCACTTATCTTTGCCTGATCCACCGCTATGCCATCTCCACTTACCACATGGACAAGAAAAGCCACCGACGAGAGCCAGAACTCACACTTAGATAACTTGGCATACAGCTTATTTCTCCGCAAGGTATGCAATACCAACCGCAAATGGTTTGCATGATCTTCCTCTGACTATGAGTACACGAGGATATTATCAATAAACACAATCACAAACAGATCCAAGTATTCACGGAATGTTCGATGCATGAGATCCATGAATACCGAAGGCGCATTACATAAGCCGAATGACATCACTGTGAACTCATAGTGACCGTAGCGTGTGCCAAACACTGTCTTGGGAATGTCACCTTCCCTAATCCGCAATTGGTAATACCCGGATTTCAAATCCAACTTGGAATAGACGGTTGAGCCCGCTAGCTGATCGAACAAGTCATCGATCCGTGGAATCAGATACTTATTTTTCTCCGTCAGCTTATTCAGTTCAAATCAATACATAGCCGCAAACTACCATCTTTCTTTTTCACAAAAAAAACAGGCGCGCTCCAAGGTGACATACTTGGGCGTATGTATCCCTGCTCCAACAGCTCTTGCAACTGAACTTTCAGTTCAGCCATCTCTTTTGGCGCTACCCGATACGGCGAACGGGCTACAGGTTTCGCACCCGGCACCAGCTCGATAGCGAAGTCGATTTCCCTTTGGGGAGGTAACCCCGGAAGGTCCTTTGGAAACACATCAGCATACTCCGACACAATCGTCACTTCACTCACACTGGCCTTCGGCGCCACCGCCTCTACGAGTGTGAAGAACAACTCCGCACCCTTTCGAACTGCCTTAATGACTTGGAGAGCAGATAACAACATCCCACTCATCCCTTGTATACCAATGATCTTGATCTCTTGTTCGGTATTCTGCCCGAGTGTGACCTCTTTTGAAGTGCAATCTATACAGGCATGCTGCTCTGACAGCCAGTCCATACCAAAGATTATATCAAATTCCTTGATCGACAATACTAATGTTTCCACCTTGAACTCCCGACTCCCTATCTTGACCTCAAGACCGCAAGATTTATCCGCGCACATAAAACATCCGTTAGGAAACAACACCTTTACACTATCTATCGTGGTTCGGATAGGCACCCCGACACGAAAAACGAAATCTTCAGACAGAAACGAATGTGAAGCACCTGTGTCAAATAGTGCTCGCACCGGATACTCTCGTATAAGGACAAACCCTAAAACATCACAATCAAAACAAACATAGCACACAATATAAAATAACATTAAAAACTGCGCGCACCTGTGACGACATCCGCCTGCTTAATGTCCTTCTGTTGTCCAAGGTTGAAGACCCTGGGCTGTGTGTGCGAGGCAGAAGACTCCACCACAGTCTTCCCTTTCTCCGCATAAGACGCTCCCGTCTTCTTGTCACCCTTTGGAGGACCAACTCAGCAATCACGTGCGAAGTGTCCCAACTTCCCGCACGTAAAACAAGCGCGTGATCCATTCCCAGATGTCTTTGCCACAGTCGCAGAAGGAGCTTGTCCAGTAGACTTGGACTTCTTTCCCCATCTCTTACGGTACCCAAACTTCTCCGGACGCGGCGGCTTGAACTCTGGCTTTGTCACAGCCAAGGTCCCTTTTGCCTGCCCTCTTCTCATGTCCGTCTCCAAAGACCGAGCCGTACAGACTAAGGCTTGAAATCCCTGACTCACAGAACTCGAGAGTAAATACCGCAGCTCATCTCGCAGTCCCGCATAAAACCTACTAGTCTTACGCTCTTCTTCAGCGAAGATTGTACCCGCATATCTTCCCAACCGTGTGAACTCATGCAAATAATCATCCACACTATGATCTCCTTGGGTTAACCGTTGAAATTCCATTTCCATCGATATCCTTTGCTGCATTGGTAGATGTTGTGTCAAGAACAACCGAGAAAATTCGTCCATCGGGACCTCTGCAAGTTGTCTACCGGCCAAGTGATGCAGTTCAATCTCATCCCACCATAAATGAGTCTCTCCTTCCAGTAGGAAAGTGGCCAACATAACCTTCTGTCCCTCCTCAACCTTGATCGCTCTGATGATCCTCTTGATCCTTGCAAGCCAATCATCTGCTTGGGCCGATGACCCTGCCCCAGTAAATTGTGGAGGATTGAAGCTCAAGAATTGCTTCAATTGTTGATCTGCTGCCCGCGGATCAACTATAGCTTCTACCGGTTCTTGCCGTACCCCAGCATGCGTTGGCATCACTGCAGGACATGCCTGCCCAGCCTGCTGAGCATTCATCATAGCAAGTACCGTTTCCGTGATGAAACATACCGTTTCAGCGGATGGAGGAGGTATGTGCACCTCAGCTGGTGCCGCACTTTCCACAGTATGTTGAGGTTCAGAATTACCCGCAATACTTCTAGTCACCTATATGTGTAAAACACACAATTTAGCGATCAAGTAAAACGACAAACATAAAAAAAGAATACACAGGTTCAACAAACAAGTGTATTTGCATTCCTAAGTGGACATTCCTGAGTTCAAGTTAAGTGTTATAATGACAGCACTGACACGTGCTCGCCACCCCTCAAAAGAATTCGTCCGCGAATTTAGAAGAGATCGACCAAAAAGCTGATACCAAATTGTGACACCTCTATCCGTCAAGAAGAATATAATAGAGGGTTCGGTCGGGGCCCCACACCATATTCCACAAACAAGCGGAGATGCTATGAAATAATATCAAAACCAACGCATCCTAACACAGAGCATTCTAGCGGAAGCTTCACGGTTGAAAACTTGAACTCAAGAGTAACAAGAACTGTCCACTATAATATAGGAATTTATACAACCAAAGTATCTGGCCTTAAGGCCTAACAAATTTCTCTTAACAAGGTGTGGGTTACAGACATCGGCATGCAAGACGGCCATACATGAATAAGAAGAAACAAAATAAAGCCTTCTAGGGTAGCAATGCAGCTTGGGCTTCAGCCCGCTAAGTCCCACTCGGACCAGCACCTCCGGCACCTGCAAGAACCAATCCACCAAGAAGTGGTAAATAGGGCAACAGTCAGCATTCAGCTGACCAATTATAACGATCCTGCCCCCGGCACGGGGCAGCGGAATTCTATCCCTGCAAAGCATTTTTCAACAGTATGTATAGCAACCCACGCAAGACGTACACGACCGCACAGTCAATACATATCACAAATGCCGGCACGACGGCCCAACGCTCCGTGCACTCAGGGCACATTCGGGTGTACCGGAAACACCGGATCCCACCAATGAGAATTTAGTCTGGCACGCAGGCCCAAGACTCTCATTATGCCGCTGACGAAAGCCCAATGCCTTAGCGCTCTCATGTCCAGCCTACATAACGCAGGTACGGATCAGCCACCCCCCGTTGCTCAAACTGCCTTGCCACTACCAAGTACATCGTACCTGAGACCACAAATAAAGGCGCGGGTCGGTTTCACCTTGTCTGTTCGGCACAAAGCCTCATTTTATATAGTTGCATCCCAACGGCTCAACACCACAAAAAGTGACACTCACGGTCACAAGAGTTGAACCAACTCTCACAATTTCCTGGACTTCCTCCAGTACTTCCTACTGCACCAAGCGACAGGTATGCACCACAGATTGCACACAAACCATCAAATACTCAGAGATTCCTCCGAATGCAAACAAGCATCACCAATCCAGACCAGCACATCCAAATGGGCTTCACACAGCATGCCTAGATCCGTACTCCAATTCCGGACTCTAACATGGAGGACTTCACATATCTACCCCAAGGGATACCACAACCCACCGCACACTCGCGGGGACGGGTTTTACTTATGCAAATGCAGGAAAGTAGGACTTCACATGTCCAAGACGGAAATCGTTACCCTTGGAAGTCACCTCGGAGCCATGGAGAGAATTGAGATGGATGAAAGCCTTCGTAGCAGCTTTGCCTTCGTAAATCCGAACTCGGCTCGCGATTTGGACCACCGCAGCACCACCGGTGGCCGGATTCCTTGTCTTCTTCCTTGCCTTGCTCTCCTCTCTCTCTTAACTTTAGAAAGAGAATGATGAAACTCAAATGAGCTTTCTCCTCTTCAATCCCGGCCTTATCAACCCAGGGAAGAGCCCAGACCATTGGATCTTGGTCAAAGAAAATTAACGGCTCTGATCAGCCCTGAATTTGATTTCCTGGGCCGAACACGGGTCGTGACACGCCCGAGTCACAGGCCGTGTTCCTGAAGCAGTGCACAACCGACTAAAAATAAACCAGAACACGGGCATTGACATGCCCGTGTCAAGCCTGACACGCCCATGTCACCCAGTACACGGCCGTGTACCTGTCCGTATCACCCCTATAACACGATCTCCAAAATCACCCGAGCAGGATACGGCTAAGGCACACGCCCATGTCCCTAGCCGTGTGCCAAACACGCCCCTGTGACACGCCCATGTCACAGGACGTGTTCCACACTCGACGATCAGTTCTCGAGTACTTGTCGAGAATAGGGACACGCCCTGGGACACGCCCGTGTCCCAGGCCGTGTACACCTGACACGCCCTTAGACACGCCCGTGTCTCAGGCCGTGTCAGCCAACCTGAATCCCACTTTGGCTTTTGAGATTTCTGTAGTGTTACACATATGACGACGTCACTTTGCTTTATGGCCTCATATTGGCCAAGATTATACACTCGGGGTTGTGCCTGGGATGCAGAGGACTCCACCACTACCTTTCCCTTATCAACATATGACGCTCCTGACTTTTTTTCAACCTTTGGCGGACCAACACGACAGACACGGGTTAGATGCCCCACCCTACCACATGTATAGCAAGCACGAAAATCTTGCCTCGAAGTTTCTCCCGATGCAACTGTAGAAGGATCCTGTCTAGAAGACTTGGATCTCTTACCCCACTTCCTTCGGTAGTTCGATTTTTCAGGATGCGGCGCTTTGAACTCGGACTTTATCACAACCAAGTCCCTTTTCCCTATACTCGCTTCATTTCTTTTTCCAACGCACAAGCCGTATCCACCAACACTTGAAATCCTTAGTTCACCGACCTCGAGAGCAGGAAACTCAACTCATCTCGCAGCCCTTCATAGAACCTATTGGTTTTACGCTTTTCATCAGCGAAGATAGACCCCGCATAACGTCCCAACTGTGTAAACTCATGTAGTAGGTATCGACACTACTTTCTCCCTGATTTAGATGTTGGAATTCATTTTCCATGGCGTTACACTGTGCTGATGGCAAGTGCTTAGTCAGGAAGAGTCTCTAAAACTACTCTATCGAGACTTATGTTAGTTGTCTACTCGCTAAGTGGTGCAACTCTATCTCTTCCCACCATAGCCGAGCCTCCCCTTCCAGTAAGAAGGTGTCCAAGGTGACTTTATGTTCTTCCTCCGTCCTTATCGCCATCAATATTCGCTTGACGCACGACAACTAATCCTCCGCCCGTGTTGGGGATCCCACACCCGTAAACGTAAGAGGATTGAAGCTCATAAACTGCTTCAGCTACCGTTCAGCTGCTCGAGGATCAACAACAGCCTCAATAGGTTCTGGCCTCACACCAACCTGTTCTGGCACCATTGCAGGCTGCGCCTGCTGATGATGATTTTCTATAGTTTTAAAATATTATCCAAACTAAAATCTCAAATAGGCAAGTGTACCTATCGAAATATAGTATAGGAAATGTCGTATTAGACTCAGGGCCTGTTGAGTACTTCTACTCACGCAAATTAATATTATTTTATCTAAATATAAAAAGAGATTATTTTAACTAAATGAAGAATATTAAATAAAAAGTAGAACTTGATCTAGACTCACTTTGAACTAAAATAAACCTTCATGAAATAGCAAAAGTGCAAGCTCCTAATTACTTACTTCGACCGTGGAGGTTCCTAAAGTACAAAAGCGTCTCTCTCGAGCTCATGCTTCTGACTAACCTTAGGTTGATCGATTAAGACCTCTCGGCCAGTCGAAACCCCTAAGCTTGCTTTAGGTGGTGAACCCCTCTATTGGATTTGACTCCAATCCGGCAGATTTATGTCGTCCTCTCTCGAGGAGTGCATTCAACTCCTTTTATCCTTGAGCGATCTACTCGTATCCGCAACCTCTCGGTCATTTAAGATACGGATCTAGGATCGAATAACAAATCTGCGAAATATGAATTCGAGACAGAATAAATCAAAGATAAATCGATAGCGATCAAAAATAGAGAGCTTGACACGTTTTTGAGAAAATAAATAAAGTTAGCTTTATTCAAAGTTTGTCTTGATCAAGTGCTGAGAAAATTAGCTACATGACATGAAAAGTGAGGTACATAAACAAGAAAACATAATTGCTAAAAGTAAATTGCTTGAAAACAAAACTAAGTTATAAATGAAAAGTACAAGAGAGAAATGCATAAAAAAAGGTAAACTAAGCTACAACAAAAGCCTAAAACTTGCTCCTAATCTTCCTCCTGAGCTTCTGGACTCATCTGCTATTTATAGATTTTTCTGCTTGGGAGTTACGCCCTAGGTCACGCCCGTGACCTAGGGCGTGTCAGGCTCGGAAACTGCAGTCTTGAAAGCCCGGGAATGTTGGAGAAAAACCGCCAAAAATCGCCGTTTTGTGGGTCACGCCCCTAGGTCACGCCCGTGACCTAGGGCATGTCTAGTCTATTACAGGAAACGGCGGGAATGGGAACGGCGCGAAATAATTTTGGCGTTTCTGAAGTGGTCACGCCCTTGGTCACGCCCGTGACCTAGGGCGTGTCTGACTGGGTCAGCAAAACGGTTGGAAACGGCGCAATCTGGCATTAATCTGGCAGTTTCGGGTAGGTCACGCCCTAGGTCACGCCCGTGACAGGGGGCGTGTTCTTAGAAAAAAGTCCCAAAATTGTTCAGGGAAGCTTTTTGGAAAAATCAGTTTTTTTTGACCTAGACACGCCCGTGACTCAAATGTCACGCCCGTGTCACGGGCGTGTACTTGTGAAATTTTCCAGAATTGTAGAGGACGTCGTCCTCTTTCCGTTGACTGGTTGCACGTCCCGTAACTCTTCCTGGTTTGAAAGTTATGACCATTTGAAGTTGAGCTATCCGTTATCAAAAATGTTCATTTTCACCGCTTCAACTTCTGATCAGTCCTGCAAGCTCCAAATTGCTATTCAAAGCCCAGATTGACCTAAAATATGAAAATAAAGCAATTATAATCATAATTACTAAAATATAACTATAATCTAATTATTAATTAAATAAAAACTATATGAAAATAACTATAATTAGTGAGTTATCAAATACCCCCATACTTAATCTTTTGCTATTCCAGAGCAAAACTTTGAGAAGTACTTATAAAAAATTTATATTTTTTTAATTTAAACTAAAAATTCATTAAATCAAAAGAAAGTTAAAAATAAAATTTAGTGATTTAAATATTAAATCCTAAACTATGAAATTAAAATGTACAGAGAAAGGTATTTAGCAAAAATTTCTCATATAAATTAATTAGAATTCAAAATTAAGTAATTTAGCAAACAAAATTAGATTAGAATTATTCACATTATTACTAAAAAGAAACTTGTAAGAAATTTTTAACTACTACTTATGCTCTCTTAGTATTTTAATTTACTTCTAAAACCATTTTTTTAGGATTTGGGGAAAAGGAAAATGAAGAGTTTTTGGATTGGGGGCGATGAATTTTATCCTCTCACCCCACACATTTTTTTCTTTTGATATTTGCATATGTTTACCAAGAAAATGATAGATTTTATCCTCTCATTTTCCATGACATATGAACAAATATTTTTTCTCTTCAAATCAAAACAGTAATTAAATGGGAGTAATGAATCTTATTCTCTTACTCCTATTTTTATTTGGGGATTGCATATGTGTACCAAGGAATTTATAAGTCCCATGACATATGATCTAACCAAAATAAAAAATTGCATATGTGTACCAAGGGATGATGAATTTTATCCTCTCATCCCTATGACATATGATCTAACAAGAAAATTTAAAACAAAGGGAAGGTTACACAAAATTTAGATTAAATTAAAATAATTAGAGAGCAACTATAGTAAATGTAGAATTTCCTAAGAATCTTTAAGCATAAATGATTATAATTAAAATCAAAAGATTGTTAAACTAAACACTATAAAATTGAAACTAATTAGAATTAAGAGAAAAAGAAGTAAATAAGGTTCTCTAAACAAAATTAATTCATAAGTTTATTTATCAAAATTAAATCGCTAAAAATTAATTTAACTAACTATGATAAAATAAAAGACTAGCAATTTAAAAATTATAAAAATTCTATAAATAAACTCAATTAAATTGATGAAAATCACATAAAATTAAGTAGGGGTTTATTTATATTTTTTTGAATTTTTTTATAAGATAACAATACTAAAACAAAGAAAAGATAAATTAAAATCCTAATTTTTTTTTATTTCTTGGACTTCCCAAGGGCTACCCAGTGACGGGTTCGCAAGGTACTAGGCGGTTTTGTGGGATGAAAGCCCAACACGGCCCTTTCCAAGAAATTAATTTTCGATTTTCTATTTTTTTTGTATTTTTGATAATAAAAAGAAAACAATTTTTTTTGTATTTTTAAAGATTTTCTTCAATTGTTTTTTTTTGAAATAAAAGCCTAAAATGGATTCCACCCCCATACTTAAAAATAAACATTGTCCCCAATGTTTTCAAGCCAAGTAGGAGGGGAAAAAAAGCAATAAAAAAAAATTACAATAATTTAAAGATAATTAAGGGGTGTCTCCCAAGAGCGCTTTTCTTTTTCCCGTCTTTAAGCTAGACGGTTTTGGTTAGGAAAAAGGGAAATAAAAATTGAAGTGTAAGGGCAACTCCCTTAATTCCCGCTTTGGCGAAGAAGCAAAAGTCGCTCGCCCGACTACTCCTCCGCTGTCTTCTTGATTTTCCTTGTTAAAGCAGTTGACTTGAAAATGTAAATTCAAATCACCTATCCATACCTGAGGTGATTTGAATTTTTGTAGAGGAGCGGCAAATGGATCGTGGATGACGTTTAATTGCAACTGCTCCTCTTCTACAGGAAAATCGTTAGTATACGGAAAATCAAAAGTAAGCATTTCAGAAAAATCTTCGCAAGGAGGAGGCTCTTGCAAAGGTATAAGATTAGGCTCCGGTTGTTTATTTTCTAAAATTAATTTTTTATCCAAAATTTTACTGGAAATAAAATCATTGGACGCATCAGGATCAAAAATTTTTGCTCCTAAAAAGTCATAAATTGTGCATGGAGGAGAAAAAGTGGAAGTCGTAGGAGGAGACGCATGTTCTTCTTCTACTTCGTCCATAGCGTCCATACACCTAACAAACTCTTGAAATAAGAGTTTTTCCTCTTCTTTGGTATAAACAACTACGGGGGTACATGAAGAGTCATGTTCCGCCAAAGGTAAAAGTTTTAAAGGAGAAAAATTCTTAGGACAAGCAATAATTTCTTCTAAAGTTTTGGGAGGATCAACTTGAAATTGTGTAAAGTCCCCAAGATTAGAAGAAGTGGGTGGTGTGATAAAAGAAGAACAAGAATTAGGATCTAAATAATTGTTCTCATAACTCGGAAAATTTTCCGGTTGATCTTGCGAACAAGAAAAACCAATAGCCGAGGTGGAAGAAGAATTATTTAAATCAAAATAATTATTCGTATTTAAATTCGAAAAAGTATTTTCATGGAAATTAGAAGAATAGGAAAAATTATTTTCATGAAAATTAGAAAAAGAATTATCATAAAAGTGAGAATAGTTATTTTCATAATTATTATAAAAATTATTTTCATAAGAAAGATTTTGATAAAAATTATAATGATAACAATATTCACTTTGATGAGAACCACCACAATAATAACAAACAATTTGGCGTTGTCTTGCGGCTTTCAAAAGATTTAATTTGTGTGTAAGCTCGGTAATTTTAGCGGCCAATTGTGATAATATTTTTTTTATAAAAGAAAATAAAAACAACCGTTAGCTAATTGAAATGAATTTGAAAAAGAAAATTAAAAAGAGAAATGGTGATAGAGAAAAGAGGGATAAAAGTAATACAATTCGCGTTTTCCAAATATCAACAAAATACTCCCCGGCAACGGCGCCAAAAACTTGATGATGATTTTCTATAGTTTTAAAATATTATCCAAACTAAAATCTCAAATAGGCAAGTGTACCTATCGAAATATAGTATAGGAAATGTCGTATTAGACTCAGGGCCTGTTGAGTACTTCTACTCACGCAAATTAATATTATTTTATCTAAATATAAAAAGAGATTATTTTAACTAAATGAAGAATATTAAATAAAAAGTAGAACTTGATCTAGACTCACTTTGAACTAAAATAAACCTTCATGAAATAGCAAAAGTGCAAGCTCCTAATTACTTACTTCGACCGTGGAGGTTCCTAAAGTACAAAAGCGTCTCTCTCGAGCTCATGCTTCTGACTAACCTTAGGTTGATCGATTAAGACCTCTCGGCCAGTCGAAACCCCTAAGCTTGCTTTAGGTGGTGAACCCCTCTATTGGATTTGACTCCAATCCGGCAGATTTATGTCGTCCTCTCTCGAGGAGTGCATTCAACTCCTTTTATCCTTGAGCGATCTACTCGTATCCGCAACCTCTCGGTCATTTAAGATACGGATCTAGGATCGAATAACAAATCTGCGAAATATGAATTCGAGACAGAATAAATCAAAGATAAATCGATAGCGATCAAAAATAGAGAGCTTGACACGTTTTTGAGAAAATAAATAAAGTTAGCTTTATTCAAAGTTTGTCTTGATCAAGTGCTGAGAAAATTAGCTACATGACATGAAAAGTGAGGTACATAAACAAGAAAACATAATTGCTAAAAGTAAATTGCTTGAAAACAAAACTAAGTTATAAATGAAAAGTACAAGAGAGAAATGCATAAAAAAAGGTAAACTAAGCTACAACAAAAGCCTAAAACTTGCTCCTAATCTTCCTCCTGAGCTTCTGGACTCATCTGCTATTTATAGATTTTTCTGCTTGGGAGTTACGCCCTAGGTCACGCCCGTGACCTAGGGCGTGTCAGGCTCGGAAACTGCAGTCTTGAAAGCCCGGGAATGTTGGAGAAAAACCGCCAAAAATCGCCGTTTTGTGGGTCACGCCCCTAGGTCACGCCCGTGACCTAGGGCATGTCTAGTCTATTACAGGAAACGGCGGGAATGGGAATGGCGCGAAATAATTTTGGCGTTTCTGAAGTGGTCACGCCCTTGGTCACGCCCGTGACCTAGGGCGTGTCTGACTGGGTCAGCAAAACGGTTGGAAACGGCGCAATCTGGCATTAATCTGGCAGTTTCGGGTAGGTCACGCCCTAGGTCACGCCCGTGACAGGGGGCGTGTTCTTAGAAAAAAGTCCCAAAATTGTTCAGGGAAGCTTTTTGGAAAAATCAGTTTTTTTTGACCTAGACACGCCCGTGACTCAAATGTCACGCCCGTGTCACGGGCGTGTACTTGTGAAATTTTCCAGAATTGTAGAGGACGTCGTCCTCTTTCCGTTGACTGGTTGCACGTCCCGTAACTCTTCCTGGTTTGAAAGTTATGACCATTTGAAGTTGAGCTATCCGTTATCAAAAATGTTCATTTTCACCGCTTCAACTTCTGATCAGTCCTGCAAGCTCCAAATTGCTATTCAAAGCCCAGATTGACCTAAAATATGAAAATAAAGCAATTATAATCATAATTACTAAAATATAACTATAATCTAATTATTAATTAAATAAAAACTATATGAAAATAACTATAATTAGTGAGTTATCACCTGCCCAATAGGTTGTGCATGAATCATTGCAAACAACGCCTCAGCAACTAAACAAACTATCTCCACAGAAGGAGGATGTGTAGACACCTCAACTGGTGTCGCACTCTCATCAGAAAACTGGGGATAAGACTACCCCGCACCACTTCGAGTCACCTATATGTATAAAAGACACACTTTAGCGACTTTGCAAAAGCAACAACAACTTTATAGGAATGTGCAGGTTCCTCAAATAGGTGTATTTGCATTCCTTAGTGAACATTGTTGAGTTCATTTATGTTATAGCGGGTCGCACTTACATGTGTTTGCCACCCCACAAAAAAATTCGACCACGAATTAGAAAGAGGAGGACCAAGACAAGCTGATACCAGATTTTAACGTCTTCATCCGTTAAATGAAATATAATAGAGGGTCCGGCCAGGGCCCCACATAATAGTTCACAAACAGGCAGAGAGGTTATAGGTTAATACCAAAAACTATTTACATCCTAACTCAGAGCATGCTAACGGAAGCTTTAAAGTTATTTTAACTCAAACTCATTTGAATGTCCATAGTATATAAACCACCATTTATATATCAACAAAGGAATGTCACTTTATACATACATAAAATTTGGTCTTACGGCCTTACATTTAACCTTCACAAGTGTAGATTACATACATCGGCACGCAGACCGATCACACATGAAAATAGTAAACTTTTATCATTCGGCCTTCGAGGGCCAGTAGCAGCAGCAAGGGCTTCAACCCATTATTTACCGCTTGGCTCTACAACACCTACATGGTGACAATCCACCACAACGGTGGTAAACAAGGAAACAGTCAGCATTCAGCTGACTAATTTATAACGACCCTACCCCTTTTCCGAGGCAGTGGTCTTCCTTCCCTATAGTCATAGCATTTTCACAAGCAGATATATCACAAGATGTGTACTCACGCACAATCAATATATCACAAACATGACCACGTGGTTCGACGCTCTGTGCACTCAGGGCATATTATCGGTGTACCGGAAAACTAGGGTCCCACCACCATTCTTAGGTCTCGAACCCAACGGTAAAATTTGAGCATTCATGCTCTACAACCCACGGTCGGAGACTTTAGTCTTGATGGCGAACAGACCAAGACTCTCCTTATGTGATCCTATAAAAGCCAATAACTTAGGCACTCAAGTTAGAAAAACATAATGCAGATACAGTTCATCCCTTGCCCGTTGCTCAAATCGCCAGTTCAATGTCTAGACTGACGCGGGTCGGCTTCCTCTTGTCCGTTCGGCTCATAAGCCTTTAAGAGCGCATAACTCACAATAGTCACAACGTCCCAGAAGTACTGGCTTCACAATCAAAGAGGGAGTCAATGCCAGCGTTCGTCACGATCGCTTGGCGGGGTCAACAGAAGCTCTCTTTCTGCGCCCAAACTCATCCCAAACCCTGCAGCATCCTGCAGTGCCAGCATATAACACACAAGTTCGAGGGTATTTTCCTGGAACTCCATTCCAGTACTTCTTGTTACTCCACTTCACAGGCACAACCCACCGACTCCACAAAATACTCGTTTATACACAGAGTCTTCTCTGGTGTGAAAAATAAAACATCACCAATCCAGACCAACCTATCCAGATTGGCTTCACACAGCATGCCTATTCCGTAATACATATTTCCGGATCTATATGCAAGACTCCTTGGGGATTTCAAGAATCAACCCAACGGAAATCCCTCAACATTTCACCTTTTGGTGGGGGAAATCCATATACATGCAAAAATAAGGACTTCACATATCCAAGGAGGAAGATCGTTACCCTTGACGTTCTCTTCAGAGCAATGATACATCTTTTCTATGCGGATGGAAATGAGTGCCTAACTTTCCCTTTCGCGAATCTAGCTTTGGATCTTGATTCCAACCCCAAGATCTCTTCCAGCAACTCAACAAGCCCTAGCTCCAGCTGCGAGTTCTCTACTCCAGAACTGGAACACAAGGAAGAGAGAGAGAGAGAGAAAAGGAAATAATGATTTCCTCAATCCCATTCCTCTGTAGATAAGGTCCCGGGATTTACCCTAGCCTTACGATTTCTTCACATCAAAACAAAGCAACAGCTCGGGTTTGACCTGACAAAGTCCACCACCGCTCAGTGGTCGCACACTAGCCACCTGATACGAATCGCCACTTCGGCGATAACTTATTTCGACAATTCGTCGAACGGGATCACATTCGTCGAATGTAAATCGTCTAACAAGAGAGAACTCGTCGAACAGAGTCGGAGTTCATCGAACTAGCTATAATACCAGGTAGTGGTCGAGCTCTGCTCGACGATTTCCGTCGACCTCTGCTCGACGATTTCCGTCGACCTCTGCTCGACGATTTTCTTCGAGCTCTGCTCGATGATTTCCGTCGATCTCTGCTCGACGATTTCCGTCGATCTCTGCTCGACGATTTCCGTCGAGCTCTGCTCGACGATTTCCGTCGAGCTCTGCTCGACGATTTCCGTCGAGCTCTGCTCGACGATTTCCGTCGAGCTCTGCTCGACGATTTCCGTCGAGCTCTGCTCGACGATTTCCGTCGAGCTCTGCTCGACGATTTCCGTCCAGCTCTGCTCGACACCAAGCGTCCAGCTCTGCTCGACACCAAGCGTCCAGCTCTGCTCGACACTAAGCCTTACTATTTGGGGTGTTACACACCAAACACGTGGGGTTGGATGATTTTTTCCGAGCTTTGTCAAGCTCAAAAAGAGAGGGGATTGTGTACAACCACGTGTTCGCCAAGTGGGTCCACCAGGCTAGTCGAGCGAGCCAAAATGACTGACTAAAATCAGTGCAGTATGCGGGTGAACCCAAATGGTCGGCTCGCTCCCTCCAAGAAGGCGAGTGAGCTGAGCAAGCCAGCTCATCCCGCTCGTGCTCGCCACTGATTCCTACCGGCTCGCCTCTGTATATGGGGTAGGCGAGCCACAACAATCCATCTTGTATTCGCCTTGAAAGAGAATGCGAGCTATGGGAGCGAGACCATGTCCGCCCGGTACAACCCCGTATTCGATGAGTAGGGTCCTCCCCCCGTGGGATCTCCAGTAGCGATAACCTTCTAGTGTTTGCTGGGCAAGCCATACGAGCCATCTCCTTGGCATCAAGTGGAGCTTAGCCTCTCAGCGCCTTTTTTTCCTTAGCGTTGAGTGAGGCGAGTGCACTCTGCACCTTCTTTTCCTTGGTGTTGAGTGAGGTGAGTACACTCAATGCCTTCAGCTCCTTAGCGTCAAGTGGAGCTTAGCCTCTCAACGCCTTTTCTTTCCTTGGCATTGTGTGAATCCCGGACCCTCAACGCCCTTCTTTACTTAGCGTTGAGTGTAGCCCACCCAGTCGATGCTTTTTGTTCTTGGGCACTAAGTAAAGCTGGACCCATAGTGGGGTGCCAGGGAGGCGAGTGCCTGGCTTGCCCAGCACTCACACCTTTTGGCAAGTGGAGCATTTCTGGCCCACACTTGCCCAGGGCCGAAGGGAGGTGGCGAGGGATAGCACCATCGAGCACTCGCCGCCACATTCGAGTGGAGGTTTTCAAGGGCCACTCGCCCAGTGTTGAATGATGTATTTTAACCATTTTACCCCCACTGGCCTGCCCATAGCCATTCAGAATAGCGGAGTTATGCTGTTGGCAGGACAACTGGGGCTGCACATAGCTGTTTAGAACAACAGAGGTTGGCTATTTGCAGGCCATTTTTAGAAAGCTATAAATAAGACCCAAGGGGTACCTCAGAAGGCAGGCTTCCATACTCTTCTACTTGTGTCCTAGTCTTCTTGTGCTTTCTTAGGTATCCTTAGCTCATCACTTGGCTAAGGATGAGAATCACTCTAAGATCTTCCGGGTGTGTGGTGGGACCTCCGTACTGGAGCCTTGGGTCTGTTCCTTGTGATAAATCTTTGGTTGTTTGGCTTGTGAGAGAGAAGTAAGTGTGCGATTACCCCTTCCCCATGGGTCTAACTCTACAAAGATCGATTATTCAGTTTCAACACTTGGTGTTATAGTATTTAGCCTGCCTGACTTGAGCAATCAGTAGTCTCTCTTGAAACGCTCATATTGTTGAATTTACATCTTCAACGTCTTTCCTTTTCTAGTTTGTTCTTTTACATCATGGCACAAAATAAGGAGTACTCAAGCACCAGACTTCCAGTGTGCAATCTTAACAAGTTTGCACTTTGGAAGGCAAGGATTAGGCTGTATATGAATTCCATTAATGAAGAAATCTATAATTCCATTTTGACAGGTCCCACTACACCAACTGCAACAACAAGCACAAGTGCAGTTCCACCATCTGAGTGGACTGATGCTCAGAAGAAACTGAAAATTGTCGATGCCAAAGCCATTAACATTTTGGCCCAATCAATGTCTGATGAAATTTTTCAGGAAGTTGTTGAATGCTCTTCAGCAAAGGATATTTGGAACTCCCTCACAGCAATGGTTGTTGAAATATGGAGTGAATCAGATTCAAAAACTTCATCCTGTACAACTGAAGATGAAGAAGAATCAAGAGCAAGAGAATTCTGTCTGATGGCAATAAATGCATCCTGCAACAATTCTGATTCAAAATCTGAGTCTGAAGAAGACCATGTAATCTCATCTTATGATTTCACTTCAGAATATTTTAAAACTAATTTTAAATTATTATGTGAAGATTTGATTCAATCTGAAGAGGAAATAAAACTTCTCGGAGAGAAATTAACTGAACAAAAAAAATCTATCTTCTGAAAACATAAAACTTAAAGAAGATTTAAAAAATGCTCTTGAACATATAGTTTCTTTAAAATCAGCTAAAGAGAAAGAAAAAGATTTAGATAAAATAACTGAAGTTTTATATAATATTAAACCAAAACAAATTAAGAATTTTCAGAAAAATTATGTTCAAAATATTTCGTCGAACCGAGATCGACAAACGTGGAACACAGAAAACATATATTATCATTCTGTGAATAGAGCTCGACGAACTCACTCCCATTCATCGAACTCAGATCGACGAAATCAATATGATTAGTCGAACTCAAATTTTCAAAATAGAAAATTCAATTTCTTTCAAAATTATAATCAAAGACAAAAATCTGTAAAACCCTTTACTTAGTGGATAATCCCTCCTATGAGATATCATCCATTAGGATATAAACATCAACCTGAGTGTTCTTTTATTTCAAATTATTATTATGAAAGAAAACTAGGACCCAAGGTAACCTGGGTCAAGAACACCTAACCTTTCTTTTCAGGAAAAAAACTATCTTACCATAAAGGTACAGTGGTATTTGATAGTCTCCAAAAGCTGTTATTTCTACACACTCATTCCAGAAGATTATAAACTCTCAAATTTCAGATGAGCCATAAGGAAGCTGAAGATCCAATCAGTTTCAGATTATTCTTCAGCTGCTCCTAATAAGGACTCTTAGTTTAGTTTAAATGTTGTTGTTATTTTTCTCTCAAAGCACCTTTGTATATCTGCTAAAAATTTATAATTCAGTCAGACTTTTTATGCTTTGTTTTTATTTTGTGTGAATAGTATCCTCACCCAAATATGGGGAGATTGTTGGAACCCTAGTTCTGATTTGGGCAAAGATTACTATTAGGATGCCTAGGTTGACCCAATATGCATAGTCAAGGGTCATAGGATTATTTCTAGGACCATTACTTCAGAAGAATTCCAGAGAAATTCAGATTTCAAGTTCAATGATTTAGTTCGACGATAGTCGAACTCAGCTCGACGATCATTGATCTCAGATCAACGAACTCAGAGTTCCTTATCTGAGTTGAGCTCAACAAAAGTCCAGCTGAGATCGACGAACTGTGAGCTAATATTAGAGTCTAAGCTCGATGATCTATGATCTCAGGTTGACGATCAAGCATCTTCAGCTCGACAATCTCCAAGCTCAGGTCGACAAATTTCTTGCTCAGTTTGACGATTTCTAGACAGAGTTTTAAGCAGTCATCTCTTTCCAGAAACGAATTATTTTCAAGGCTTAATTTCAGGCAAATTATTCTAAAGGCAGAATACTCTAATGGGATTAATTTCAGGCAGATATGGCTCTGACATTTAATGCAATATATTCTCATGAAAATAGCTGTTTAGAGGCAGCATTAAATGTGGATATTATCAAAGAGTCAAATGCTAATCTTTTTCCAAGGCAGTTACCATTCTAGGAAATGCTCCAACTGTTCAGAATGAATTAAAATATTTGAATTTCTCAAATATACAGATATAGAGCATCATCAGACGATTGTCTGTAAAAAAAGAGTCACACACTGATAGTTACAGACTTTCAGATTTAGACTTTCTGCCTCAAGCTTTTCTTCCAGCAAACAATCAACATTCTGAGATCAACTTCACAATCACTCAGATACATATACTGGAAGGAGAAGTTTTCTTTGAAGGCCTACACCCTGAAGCAAAGCTTCCATTCTCTTGAATAATTATACATCTCAGGGGGAGCTTTGACAACATCAACAAAATCCACTAGACTTCTCTCAGATTGTTGACAGAGAAGAACATCATCTTTATTTCCATTTCCTATATAAAAGGATTTTTAACTCCCTTCAAAAGTTAGTCTTTGGTTATCAAGTCTCTTGATCAAAAGACTTGGTTTGATTTTTGGGCACCTAGTCAAAAGCTCAAAGGGTTGCTAGATCTCCCTTGAAAATAGATCTTGTGGTGACAGGGCACCTGAGCAAAAACCTGTGGTGGCAGGGCACCTGATCAAAAACCTGTAGTAGATTCCTACCAGGGTGGTAGAAGAGTGGATGTACACAAGTTTTAGGGGAACCACTATAAACTCCGTGTGTCGTCTAGTTTGCTTTTTTGCTTTCTATTTCTGTGCTGAATGTTTCCTTTATATATACATATATATAAACTCTAGAGTAAAGATAAGATCTATCCCTTCACTTTCATATGGGTCACACTGTGCAATCATACTATGTTATTAACATAGAGCTTTGCTAACTTTTCCACTAAATCATCCCTCCGGTTCGGAATAAAGTGTGATACTTTGTTAAGCGGTCTATGATCATTTAAATGACATCATTCCTATGTTGCAATCTCGACAAGCCATGCACGAAATTCATCAAAATATAATCAAATTTCCATTCTAAAATTAGCAATGACTTTAGAAATCCACCAGGCTTTTGACATTCTGCCTTCACAAGTGTGCAAGTGTGCAAGTGTGACACTTCGCCATGTAGAGGGCTACGTCTTTCTTCAATCCCGACCACCAAAATAGCTTCTTCATGTCTTTAAACATCTTTGTGCTCCCTAGGTAGATTAAGTACATCGAGAAATGTGCTTCGTACATCAATTCCTCCCAAAATTTGCCAAAATTTAGGACACAAATGACCGTCCTTCCACAAAAGACCGTACTTGAAGGTAAACTCAACATTCAACCCTTCCATAGTCTTTGTTGCATAGCGCTTCATGCTTTCATCAAACTCCAATGCCTGTATAATTATATCCATAAGGTCATATTATACCTCTGTCCAGTTTAAGCATGCATTTATGCATGCTCTCGTGTCCAGTCAAGAGATCTTTAAGACCTCCAAATCATGAATTAGATGCTCATCATGCATCTAAATCCAGTTTGCATGTGTTGGAGTCCTGCGATATAACGCATCAGTGACAACATTTCACTTCTCGGGAATGTAATGAATCTTGAAGGTGTAGTCCCCAAGAAAATCCATCCACCTCCTCTGTCGCATATTCAGATCCTTTTGATTCAATAGATACTTTAGGCTCTTGTGGCCCGTAAAGATATCAATCTTCACACCATATAAATAATGCTTAGATAGCTTAAGGGAAAATATCATGCCCGCCAATTCTATGTCATGAACCAGATAATTACTCTCATGCACATTTGGTTGGAGAGATCCATACACTATGACCTTTCCAAACTGAAGAAGAATGCAGCCTAAGCCGCTCCCTGAGGCGTGACTATATATCTCATAGCCTTCTGTACCACATGGCGAACACAAGATTGGCTCCGTGGTCAGACAACTTTTCAACTCTTCAAAAGCTTGTACACACTCTGGTGTCCAAATGAACTTCCGATCCTTCCTTGTCAAGGTTGTGAGAGGTAAAGATATCCTCGAGAAGTTTTCTACAAAGTTCTTATAGTAGTTGGTAAGTCCAAGAAAACTCCTAACTTTCGCTATAGTAGTCAAAGCAGGCCACTCATGTATTGTAACAATCTTTGTCGGATTCACATCAATACTCTCTCCACTAACCACATGACCAAGGAATGCCACCGATATTAGCCAAACTCAAACTTAGACAACTTGGCATAAAGTTGACTACTCCTTAGTGTATCCAAAATAACACAAAAATTGTCTGCATGTTCCTCTATTGACTGAAAGTATACCCGTATATCATCTATAAAGACTATCACAAACTGGTCTAAGTACTCTTAAAAGGTTCTATTCATCAGATCCTTGAAGACCGATGGTGCATTCGTTAGCCCAAACGGTATTACGGTGAACTCATAATATTCATATTACGTACTAAATGCTATCTTGGGAATAACACTTTCCCTAATCCTCACTTCATAATAACTGAACTTCAAATCCAATTTCGAATGCACAGTTGACCCAACTAACTAATCAAACAAATTGTCGATTCTTGGAATCAGATACTGGTTATTCTCCCTCAGCTTATTAAGTTCACAGTAGTGTATACATAGATGCAAACTTCAATCCTTATTCTTTGCAAAATGGACTGGTGCACTCCAAGGAGATGAACTCGAAAGTACATAGCCTTGCTCTAGTAACTACTGTAACTAAACTTTCAATCCCGCCATTTCATTTGTCATAAAACGGTACCATGAGCGTGACACGGGTTTCACACCTGACACAAACTCAATAGTGAAGTCGATCTCTCGTTGAGGTGGAACTCTAAGGAGATCTTTTAGAAACACATCCACATACTCTGATACTATAAGAACATCAATCAAACTAGGTCTGGGCCCTATAGCCTACAATAGCATGAAGAATAACTATGCGCCTTTTCAAACCTCCTTGACCACTTGGAGAGCATACATCAATATTTTACTCAATCATTGTATATTAACAAACTTAGTCCCGTGTTCGGTACCTTGCCCTAGTGTGATTTCCTTTGAGTTGTAATAAATTCATGCACGCTACTCCGAAAGCCAATCTATGCCAAAGATTACATCAAACTCTGATATTGGTAGCTCTGACGCTTCCATACCAAACTCATGACTTCCTATTCACTTTAACACTACTCTTCTTATCTGCGCTCAACCTCTACCCATACAGTAGTATTAACAAAGACACTCCGCTATATCTTACGAAGTCCTTAATTATAAAGGGGTAAATTGCTCCTGGTTAAAGAGAGCTCTTGCCGAGCAAGTAAGTTTGAGGACTTAGCCTAATTATAACCATGGAACACATTTATTCATATACAAGGTATAAAGTATCAAAGCTACAACCGATACATACTAACTCATACATGTAACATTTTTTCACTAAAAGGCCTCATACTAGCCAAGGGAGTACACTCTCGACTGTGTTAAAGTGTATTTGGGCGCAGTTGGCTTCACAACTTTCCCATTTCTGAATACGTTGCACCCATCTTTTTCTCCATCTTCGGAGGACCACTGCATCACTCTTAGGCCATATGCCCTTTCCTGCCACAAGTGTAACACGTAAGAGGACCTCACCCAGTATCCGCTCTAGCAACAGTAGAGGAACATGGCTCTGAACCCCTCGATTTCTTCTTACACTTGCGGTACCAAGACATTTTAACACCCAAGGATTCCTTTCATTGGACTTTCCCCAAGTTCATCTCCAATAATTTAGCCGACATCACCAATGCATGGAATCCAAATAATGTTGGATGCAATAGTAGTAGACGTAAATTATATCGTAGACCATTATAAAATCTATTGACATTGGTTTCCTCATCTTCTAACATGGACCCCACATAACGGTTCATCCTATTGAACTCATATAGATATTCATCTATTGATTCTCTCCCTGTTCCAGATGTAGGTTCAATTGTTGATTTGAAGCATTTCTCATTGTTATCTGCTTAACTACCCCAACCGACACCAGGGCAATCACCGAAGCAGGAGGCTATACCGACCTTCCTGGTTGAGTATTGATCATATCACACATAGCTTCAACAATCAATCGAATAGTTTCAACAGATGGAGGCATTGTATGCACATCAACTGGTGCACTACTCTCCATAGAGTGTTGGGGTTGCGACTGTCCCACACCTCTCATAATCACCTATATCATGAAACACACAACTAAGTGACTACTAATGTTTGCAAACAACAATCATAAGAAACACACAGGTTCCTCAAATGTGTATTTTTCATTCCTTAGTGGACATTCATGGGTTATTGCATGTTTTAACTACGACACACACCTGCTCACTACCCCCTAAAAAGAATGCTCCTACAAATTTGAAGGATGAGGGATCGAGACCATAAGTGGATACCAAATTGTAACATCATGCCCATCACAAAGAATATAATATAAGGTTAGCTCAGGGCCCCACACCATATTAAAGGAACAGATAACAAGGTTATAAAATGAAACCAAACAACCACATAACCTAACACGGAGTTACATTTTACTGGAAACAATTTAAAATAATAATAACCCACTACCAAAAATGTCCACTATATAAAAACTATAATAAGGAGAGTACACAAATGTTTGGCCTTAAGGCCTTACAAAATTCTTTAGTGTTTACACCACAATGTGATTTCCGTACATCGGTACGTAGGCCAACAACACATGAAAGTAGTAAAAAAGCACTTGGGACTTTGAGGGACAGCACAACATCAGGACTTCAACCCACTATTTCCCGCTCGGCTCGCCAGAACCTGCACAAGTATATTCCACAAATATGTGGCAAAACAAAACACCGGTCAGCTTTAGCTGACCATAATTATAACGACCCCACTCAATTCCCAAGGCAGTGGTACCCTTCCCTACAAGCAAACAATATGACAATATATATAATTGCACATTCGTCACCAATGTTTGCATGCATGGCCACATGCTTTATGCTCTTATAGCACACTTTTGGTAGTAACTTTCTTGCACGAGCAGCTCCACCAATCCGATATGAGTATTTTCAACTCAGACACTCTTGAACATTCACTAGTCAAGTTTAATAACCTTGGCTCTCTCCCATGCCAACATTGACTGTCAATTACTTTAGGTGTGCTCAAGCTGAATGGCATGGTGCAGGTTTGGTTCAGCTAATACTCGTTTCTCAAGTCCCCATGTCCAGACTAACATAAGGCGAGACAACTTCCTCTTGAATCGCTCTCATCTCTTTCGGTCGGCACACAAGGCCGCCAAGCTAGGCCCAATAGGCCTCACAGCTTAATGCTACGCACCCAATCCTCAAGACCTGACATTCACATCCACAACAAAGCACACTGGGAGCTATCGCCAATGACATCACTATTGCCGGGCAATATCGACAGAACCTCAAACTGTCAGTCTTGGGCACTTCACACCCAACACATACAACTGCTCACTGGTCACTACCAGAAGAGATAGCGCAAGCGGTAAAGCTATCGTAGGTGATAGCAACAAAACTTTGATTTTGTCTCCACTTTGGTGTTTCCTAGAGTAAACCTCTAGTACCTCCTATAGCAACCTGCAACAACCCAAAATAATGTAAACCTAAACATTTTTTCACAGAGAATTCTCCGGCATGCAAATCAACATCACCAATCTAGACCAACTTGTCATAAATAGGTTTCGTACATTACGAATTCCAAGTAAAATTTCTACTGGGGATAAATCATATTAACCCATGGAAAGTCTCTTACTCCACCAATTAGTGGGAACCTCCAAACGAATATACCAAATAGAAGGACTTAGCATGTCCTAGTATTTAGAAGGAGAATCATTATCCTTGATGATTATCTTGGAGCCACGCTTTTGCAATTGATCCAGATAGAATGGTTCACAATGCTTTCCTCTCCATGGATCTACGATCAGCTCACGAATCCAACCTCAAAACTCCAATGACCGCCTCCATCCCTCCCCTTTCTTCTTCCTCTCCTTTCTTTCCTCTTACTCTTTATTTTCATAGAAGAGAGAGAGAGAGAGAGAGTTTAAGAAAAATGAGAAGAGAAAATTCCCCCTCAGACCCTTATCAATTGCGGGATTTAACCCAACCATCTGATCTCCAGGATAAAAGAAATGGACGACCCGATTTAATTTGAGCATTCATTAAAAATCGCTATCCCCTGGCAATACCGCTACCACTGGGTGATTTCTCTTGCAGTGGCCACTTTACCAAGTCAGCACCGCTCATCAACCGCCTCACAACCAACTAACATATGGTTGTCTGCCATGTGGCACACTTTTGTTTGGTGACATCACTATCTCCATCAGTTGCAAATTGACTTCATCATTTTGTCGACTACATCATTTTGTCGACTGTATCGCTTTGTTGACTGTATCGTTTTGATCATTATCACCAGCGATATTTCTATCGCCAGCATTAGCTCCAAAAGTTAGACTTCAATGGGGAAAAACTAGAGTGTTACACACGGTTACAATAAGTATGCACAAACAAAAACGCATGGGCAGAAACAAAACTCTGATTTTATGGTCAAACACCAGCTCGTGCAATTTTCTTCTTGCAAGGTTGAATCCAATCGTGCGTGAAGAAAATGCTCGAGCAATAAAAACATAAAATTCTTAGACAAAGTAGGTCGCTCATGCGATTGGTTCTCGCACAGTTGAAATCAACCGTGTGGGACCAAATCACAGGAGCAGAGGAAGAACTCAGAATTTTAGCATATTGGTCACTCACGAGCAAAACAACCAATGTGCGAAGAAAATCACATAGTCATGCGATAGACTTTCAAGAATATCAAGCCAATAAAAGAAAATGCACGGGAAGAACGCTAGTGCGAGAAGGAAAATCGCATGACCGTCCGAAATACACAGATTTCCTAGAGGTTTAAGCTCTGCCCCTCATGTCCAAAACTGCAATAAGAGAAAAAAACATCGGGGAGCACTATGTGCTTACCCTCAGCAAAGTAGAGCGCAATTGCGCACCACAACATGCAAATTTTGCACTTCGTGTACGAATGAAGAATAAGTGAAATATAAGCGATTATGAGCAATATGTGAAGTACATATGCATGAAAATAATTCTAGATAAGTCTGAAAACCTATATAAATCAGACTCATCAGCTACTAGAGTAAAAAATGGTGGTGAAAGTCATCGATCAAAATATGACCCAGTCAATTTTGATAAAAGGTAAATCCTAAACATTCCTTTAAAAGAGAAAAAGAACTTAAATACTCAGAAGATATTATTATTTCATTCCTTAAATTGTCTCGATCGAGTACTAATAGATGTTTAGTTACTCATAGCTATGGAGGAAAAAAAATATATAAAGGAAATGCGTAAGTATAAGAGGTTAAGGCTTCGTTTGGGAGGACTTATTTTCACTGGTCAAGCGGTCACAGACGTATGAACCAGGCCTTAATTATGGTCCGGTTCATGTGGTCGTGACCACTTGACCGGTGAAAATAAGTCCCTCCAAACGAAGCCTAAGACAAAAGAGCTAATTTTATTATTAACTAAAAGTGAATACAAGTAAGAAAGAAAGCGAAATTATAATTACTAAAAAAATGTTACAAGTAGATTAAAGAGAAGATTATAAGTGAACTAGAGAAATGCATGAAAATTAAAGAGAAATGCATGCAAACTTGAGAGAGAAATATAGAAACACTAAGAACAACAACTAGAAATCTCCAAAACACTCCAAAATCCTGAACCTTTGACCTATGGAGGAGCTGGGAATTTATAAGGAAAAAATTCAATTTGCATGCCCTTGTTCAAGCCCGTGACCTAGGACATGTAACAATTATTTGGCATCAACTGGTGATTATGGCGTATAGCTTGCCTGATAACACGACGAAAGTCAGAGAACACGCCCAAAACTTTCATGTCACTAGCGTGCATGTGGGCGGTTGTATTAAATGCAACATGCGGCTGACGTGATGGCACGACGAGTTATCCTGGGTACTGAGTCAGAATATTGGAGTTCCCGAAGGTACATGAGTTTGACATGAGTTGAATTGTCCAGATGGATACGATACGATGAGAGGAGGGCTTGATCGGGCAACCCGAACACTGCATGGACATGACATGGGTATTGTACAGCCTCGGCCTTGCGAAAGCAAAAGGCCCAAGATGTAACCACCTCGCTAGGCGAACGGATCCCAGGTGAGAGGGGCCCAGACAAGAGGGGCACAGGCGAGAGCTGCGCCATGGTCCGGGAGAGCGGATGCCTGAGAAGGTGCACTCGCAAGGCGAGCGCCAACTCTCTAGGCGAGAGGACTTCAGGGGGAGCTCTCGCCCGCGAGACGACCTAGTACCGGTTCGGCGAGAGGCCTAGTATTGGTTCGGTGTTCTGTCAAGGGCCGGTTCAGGTAGGGCTGGGTTTATCTTTTTATCCCTATGGGATTTTACGCTTTTATCCTGCATGGTCAGCATATAACCCTTCAGAACAGCGGAGTTTGGCTGTTGGTAGACCAGACTAATGGTATTATGGTAACTTTAGGTCAGTTCAATTTGATTATTGACAGTTCTGGTTCAGAGGCCTATAAATAGACCAGTAAGGTGCCTTGTACAAGCAAGCTGACCCTTCTTCTTTTCCACTAAGGCACCTAGCTCAGCATTGGCGAGGGAGGGGAAGAATCTCTGATTCTTCTAGGTAAGAGGCAGGACCTTTGCACTGAAGCCCACGGTCTTTTTCTTTTGAGAATCTTGTCAGGAGAGAGGTCCAAGAAGAGTAAGTGTGAGCTTAAATTTTAGATCCGAGCTTTATGAGGGACCGACTTTGTTGGTTCCAACATTTTTGGTGCGGTGAGCGTGGATTTGCAGCCTACACGGAAGATTTTTGGGCTACCTCATGGCGGGAGATCTAGAAGGAGGAGATGAGGGCGGGTCCCAGAACCCGGGGGGATATGTTGGGAGGGAGGAGTTCATGGCATCCATCGGGGGGATCATGGACATGCTGAAGCAGATCTTGCAGCGAGGAGATTGCGAGACCCCTCCACCCCAGATGTCTGGTCTCGCACCCCACGAAGGGATCATCCCGGAAAGGATAGGTAAGGACGCGCCAGGGAGGCGGCCAGGAAAGGAGGTAGCGGTAGAAGGAAGTCGGCGAGACCTAGAGGGCAGGGAACTCTTCGCCAGTCCCGCGAGTGTCGTCTCGCCAGGGGAGATGGTCGCGCGAGTGGAGGTGGAGAGACCCCTGGCGAGAGGGTCACCTTTTTGCGAGCTGGATCTTTTGGCTCCCATCCCGGAGGGGTTCCGTGAGCCCGAGATGACCTATTACGTGGGAAAAGACGAACCCCTCCAATACTTGCATTGGTTCGAGGACGCGGTCTCCATCAGACCAATGATAGATGAATTCAAGTGCCGCCTCTTTGCCATCACTCTGAAGGATAAAGCCTTGGACTGGTTTCATCAACTCCCAACAGGGTCGATATATGGTTTCGAAGACTTGAGCAGGAGTTTCCAATTATGCTTTTCAACCTCAAAGAAGAGGAAGAAGAATCCAAAATCCATTTTTCTGATCAAGCAGAAGGCAGACGAATCGTTATCCCAGTACGTGGATCTCTTCCAAGAGGAATTCCTGGATATTCAGGAGGTGCTGGGATTTGCTCTCTAGATGACCTTCACAGTAGGGTTGAGGGAAGGCTTCTTCAAGATGAGCCTAACCAGGAAGGCGCCGTTATCATTCGAAGGGTTGATGGAGAAGACAGCAAAAGAGATAGCGATGGAGGCAGCAAACCCGGCATTTGCTAATAAATTTGCAAGGTTGACGGAGGTGGAGTCGAGGGAACTAGGAGGAGTGAGGTAGAAGGAAGGGAGGAGGAGGGAAGAGCTAAGAGGGCTTGTGCATTAGGAGTTGGGTTGGAGGCAGCCGGGAGGCCCCATTCAAGGGAAGGGAAGAGGTTTCCCCCAGGGGGAAGGAACTACTACAATGGAGGACCAGGGAGGTTCCATCAGCTGGGGTGGGGACATGGTCCTAGACTGCTCCCACCACCACCTCAGCAAGCTATGGCCATTGGTCGGGGAAGAGGAAGAGGAAGAGAGCGAGGAAGAGCAGGAGCAGGAGCAGGGAGAAGGAGGAACCCCCAAGAGGGGAGGCAGGATGGGGAGGTAGCCTTGCCGTATTGTGACTTCCACGAGGAGGAAGGCCACGCGACGGCTACCTGCCCAGAGTTTCTGGAATTGAAGGGGAGAAGAGGGGCAGGTGAGCAGCAGCTACCAGTGCAGATTAGGTGACTGGAATTGGAGAAGAGGATCGATGCGTGGACCGATCGGACATTGGAGATCGAGGAGGGATCGGGGGGATCCATGGGGGGTAGGGATTGAGGCTACCCGCAAGGCCAGACTTCATACTATGTACTGTCGGAGTGTTGCCTCGACGTCGCAAGCCCCTCCCCTGGATGAGAAGATCACTTTTTCCAGGAAGGACCTGCCGGATCACAAGGATCCCTTCTGTGATGTGTTGGTTATTCGGACCGCCATTGAGAACTTCACGGTGTCAAGGATCTTAGTAGATAATGGGAGCTCCGTGAATGTCATCTTCAAAAAGGAATTCAACGAGATGAGAGTGGAAGCCAGAAGGGTGTTGGCAGCGGACGGACCATTATTCGGGTTCTCAGGAGTGCGGAAGGAGGTTGAGGGAGGAGTAGGGCTCCAGGTAACTCTGGGGGGGGGGGGCTGTCAAGGAATTGCCATTTTGTGATAGTGGATGCCCCCAGTAGTTACAACGCAATCTTTGGGCGCCTTTTGATCAGCGCCTTCATATGTGTGCCGTCTTCTTTCAATCAGTGCTTGAAGCTCAACTCAGGGGGGACTTAGATCAGAGTGCGGGGAGATCCGAATGCAGCCAGAGAGTGCTATATGACGACAGTAAACACCATTTCATGGGAGGGTGATGCGAAAGAGCTCGAGAAGAGTATAGAGTGAAGGGAGAAGGTGGAGAGAGAGGTGGCAGAAGTGGAGAGAGGCATTGCAGTAGATCCAGAAATGGTGGGAGAGCAGGTGGATGGAGGTGAGGAGTAGGAGGAGAGAGAGGTTGCAGGAGTGGAGAGAGGCATTACGGTGGAGCCAGAAATGGCGGGAGAGCAGGTCGATGGAGGTGAGGAGCAGGAGGCGAGAGAGGTGGCAGGAGTTGAGAGAGGAATTGAGGTGGAGACAGAAATGGCGGGAGAGCAGGTTGATGGAGGTGAGGAGCAGGAGGAGAGTGAGGAGAAGGAGGAGAGAAAGGTGGCAAGAGTGGAGAGAGGCATTGCGGTGGAGCCAAAAATGGCAGGAGAGCAGGTTGATGGAGGTGAGGAGCAGGAGGAGAGAGAGGTAGCAGGAGTGGAGAGAGGCATTGCGGTGGAGCCAGGAATGGTGGGAGAGCAAGAGGATAGGGGGGAGGTAGAAGGGGCCGGAGGAAGGAAAAGGAAGATAGGTGTAAATGGGGGAGTCGACCGGAATGGAGGCTCAGCCGGAAGGAAGAGGGGGATCATCGCTGGGAAAGGATCTCGAGAAAGAGAGGGAGCGGGATGAGAGTCTGAGGAAGCAGGAGGAGAGCCATAGGGAACAGGAGGGAGAAGAGGAGCCCTCGAGGCTGAGGGCATCAGTGGAGATTCTGGAGATGGACATCCTCACAAAGGATAAGAAAAAGAAGATCAAGGTCAGTAGGGAGCTCACCCCCGAGGACCAGGAAGATATCTTGAGGTGCATGCAAGAGAACATTGATGTCTTCTCCTAGAGCGCAGCTGATATGACGGGGGTCGACGCGGATGTGGCGTGCCATCATCTCAAACTTGACCCCAAGGTCCGTCCCATTCAACAGAAGAAGAGGGCCATCGCTTCCAAGATGGCCAGGCCCATCAGAGAGGAGGTGGAGAAGCTGCTCCAGGCGGGGTTTATATCGCAAAATAGGTATCCGGGGTAGGTAAGCAATGTTGTAATGGTGAAAAAAGGGGAAGGAAAATGGAGAATGTGTATCGATTTCTCTCTTTTGAATAAAGTGTGCCCTAAGGATTATTACCCTCTGCCTTGAATCGACGCGCTGGTCGATTCAGCCATCGGTTTTCCACTAATGAGTTTTTTAGATGCCTTTTCAGGGTACCACCAAATACGCATGCACCCCCCGGACATCAAGGATGGCACCTTCGTCACTGAGGATGGGTGTTTCAGCTATAATATGTTGCCCTTCGGGTTGAAGAATGCGGGGGAAACCTACAAAAGGATGATGGACCGGTTATTCCGGGAACAGAAGGGGCGGAACCTTGAGGTCTACGTAGACAACCTGATGATTAAGAGTCGGGATCTCGAGTCCCATATTTTGCATATAGAGGAAACCTTTAGAACCATAAGGAAGTATAAGATGAGGCTCAACCCTCTAAAATGCATATTCGAGGCCAGCAGGGGAAAGTTTTTGGACACCTCCTCACCTCATCAAGAGTTGAACCTAATCCAGACAAAGTAAAAGCAATCTTGGAGTTGGAATCTCCGAAGGATGCCAAGGAGGTCCAACGTCTCACCGGTAAGTTGGCTGGGTTAAGCAGGTTCCTTTCAGGGTGGGAGAGAGGTGCTCTCCCTTCTTTCGAATTTTGAGGGGAGGGAAGAAATTTGAATGGACCCCAGAATGTGAGAGGGCCTTTCTAGCTTTGAAGTAACAGCTTACCCAGACGTCGCTACTTCAAGGGCCACGAGAGGGAGAGAGTCTGTTCCTTTACTTGGGAGTAGGGATGGGGGCAGTAAGTTCGGTCCTCGTACGAGAATAGGGTAAGAAGCAGTTCCCAATATATTACGTGAGCAGGGTCCTCAAAAAGGCAGAGCTAAAATACCCTATCCTTGAAAAGCTTGCCTTTGCCCTCATCATCTCAGCTCAGAAGCTCGGGCCGTACTTCCAAGCCCATTCTATCTAGGTCATGACGGATCACCCTCTTCGCCGCATTCTAGAGGGGGTGGAGAATTCGGGGAGGTTAGCCAAGTGGTCGATAGAGCTTAGCGAGTTCAACCTCGACTTCATCCCCCGAGTGGCCATCAAGGCGCAGGTGATAGCAGATTTCTTGGCGGATTATGCGGTCGAGGTCGAGGAGACGGAAGCACCTCCCATGGTGGCTTGGGAAATGCTCGTGGATGGGGCCTCGGGAAGAAGTTCTTTTAGGGGAGGGGTAATCTTAATGAGTCCCGAGGGGACCAGGATCGAGCAGGCATTGAAGATCCACTTCGCCTTCACGAACAATCAGACAGAGTATGAAGCCATCATTGCAGGGCTAAAGCTGGCTCGTGAACTTGGTGTACAGGACGTCAGGGTTTCCACGGATTCTATGGTGGTCACGGGGCATATCAACGGGGTGTTTGAAGTGAGGGAGCCCACCCTCTAACTGTACCTAGTAAAGGCAAAGGGTATCATCGGGCAGTTCCGCAGCTTCTCAATTCGACATGTTCCAAGGGAAGAGAACACTCGGGTGGATCTGCTCGCTAAACACGGCCCTCAAGCCAGAGGGACAATGATGGAGCTCTTCAGGCCTTCCATAGAGGATGGAGAATTGATGGAAATTGACCAGGAGGGGTCCTGGATGGACCCATTTGTGACTTTCTTGACATCAGGACGTCTACCCGAAGGGGACCTTGAGAGGAAGCGGGTCAGGTACAAGTCAACGTATTACCTATTTAAAGAAGGAATCCTCTACCAAAAGACGTTATCTTGCCTACTAGCTCGATGCGTGCCCAAAAAGGATGCCTCAAGGGTACTGGAAGAAGTTCACTCGGGAGAATGCGGAAGCCATTCAGGAAGTCGGACCTTGGAAGGGAGGGTGTTGAGGCAGGGCTACTTATGGCCTACTCTTAGGAGGGATGCTGAAGAATTCGCAATGAGATGTAGAAAATTCCAGGAGTTCGCCCCACTTCAACTCTTCCCGGCTCAGAAATTGCGCACAATTACGGCTCCATGGCCCTTCATCATATGGGGTCTGGATCTGGTGGGCCCATTTCCCCAAGCCAGTGGCCAAAGAAAGTTCCTGCTAGTCATGGTGGATTACTTTTCAAAATGGTTAGAAGTGAAGGCATTATCAAAGGTGGCGTCGTAGGTAGTCAAAAACTTTTCGTGGGGAGAGATTATCTGCCGGCATGGGCTCCCTTTGGCTATTATCCCGGATAACAGACCCCAGTTCGCTAGTAGAGAATTTGTAGACTTCTGTGTCCAACTTGGCATAGATCTTCAGTTCGCCTAGGTTCATCACCCCCGAAGCAATGGACAGGTAGAAGCCGCAAACAAGATCATCGTGAACTTATTGAAGAAGAAGGTAAAGAACTTGAGGGGAAGTTGGGTAGAGCAGCTCCCCTCGGTTCTATGGGCTCTGAGGACTACACCAAATACCACCACGAGAGATATGCCCTTCAAACTCTCCCATGGCTCGGAGGTCGTCATACCTATAGAGTTTGGGGTTGAATCCCCCAGGGTGGCAACAACAAGGATGGGAGATGAAGGGTGGCAATAGGACAATGGATAGGAGCAGAGTCTCTCTCTCGACCAGGTAGAGGAGATCAGGGAGGTAGCGTCAATCCGGTAGGAGGAAGTCAAGCGCCGAATGTCCAAGTACTTTGATAAGCACATCAGGATTTAGTAATTCCAGAAGGGGGACTTGGTCCTCAAGAAGGTAGATGTCGCGGGTAGGGTGCCTCCGTAGGGAAACTAAGCCCCAACTAGGAGGATCCCTTTATAATAAAGGAGGTCTTGAAGTCAGGAGGGTACCACCTCCAGGATGTGGATGGGATACCACTCGATCGCGCCCGAAGTGGCGATGATCTGAAGCGATTCTACCCCTAATGTTGTCCTTTTTTATACTTATTTGAACAATCTTCCTATTTGTAAGCGTGGCGCGATTTTCTAATACAATTCATTTCTGGGTGACTTTCATAAGATGAGATCGTTGTGGTTGAGGAGAGGAGACCCCGAGAAGACCCGCTGATCAGGCTCTCATCAAGCTGGCAGGGTTGTAGGCTCACTCGGTGGTTTGAGTTGGTTGAGGAGAGGAGACCTCGAGAAGACCCGCTGACCAGGCTCTCATCAAGCTGGTAGGACTGTAGGCTCACTCGATGGTTGGAGTTTGTTGAGGAGAGGAGACCCCGAGAAGACCCACTTTCTAGGCTTCCATCAAGATGGCAGGGCTGTAGGCTCACTCGGTGGTTGGAGTTGGTTGAGGAGAGGAGACCCTGAGAAGACCCGTAGTCCAGGCTTCCATCTAGCTGGCAGGGCAATAGGCTCACTCGGTGGTTGGAGTTGGTTGAGGAGAGGAGATTCCGAGAAGACCCGCTGTCCAGGCTCCCATCTAGCTGGCAGGGTTGTAGGCTCACTCAATGGTTAGAGTTGGTTGAGGAGAGGAGACCCTGAGAAGACCCGCTGTCCAGGCTTCCATCTAGCTGGCAGGGATGTAGGCTCACTCGGTGGTTGGAGTTTGTTAGGAAAGGAGACCCCAAGAAGACCCGCTGTCCAGGATCCCATCTAGCTGGCAGGGCTGTAAGCTCACTCGGTGGTTGGAGTTGGATGAGGAGAGGAGACCCCAAGAAGACCCACTGACCATGCTCTCATCAAGCTGGCAGGGCTGTAGGCTCACCCGGTGGTTGGAGTTGGTGGAGGAGAGGAGACCCTGAGAAGGCCCGCTGATCAGGCTCTCGTCAAGCTAGCAGGGTTGTAGGCTCACTCGTGGTTAGAGTTGGTTGAGGAGAGGAGACCCCGAGAAGACCCACTGTCTAGGCTTCCATCTAGCTGGCAAAGCTATAGGCTCACTCGGTGGTTGGAGTTGGTTAAGGAGAGGAGACCCCGAGAAGACCCGTTGTCCAGGCTTCCATTTAGCTGGCAGGGTTGTAGGCTCACTCGGTGGTTGGAGTTTGTTTAGGAGAGGAGACCCTCCAGGCTCCCATCTAGCTTGCAGGGCTATAGGCTCACTCGGTGGTTGGAGTTGGTTGAGGAGAGGAGACCCTTAGAAGACTCGTTGTCCAGGCTCCCATCTAACTGGCAGGGCTGTAAGCTCACTCGGTGGTTGGAGTTAGTTGAGAAGAGGAGACCCCGAGAAGACCCGCTGACCAGGCTCTCATCAAGCTGGCAGGACTGTAGGCTCACTCAGTGGTTGGAGTTGGTGGAAGAGAGGAGACCCTGAGAAGACCCACTGACCAGGCTCTCGTCAAGCTGGCAGGGTTGTAGACTCACTCGGTGGTTGGAGTTGGTATAGGAGAGGAGACCTCAAGAAGACCTGCTGTCCAGGCTTCCATCTAGCTGGCAAGGTTGTAGGCTCACTTGGTGGTTGGAGTTTGTTGAGGAGAGGAGACCCCGAGAAGACCCGCTATCCAGGCTTCCATCTAGCTGACAGGGCTGTAGGCTAACTCGGTGGTTGGAGTTGGTTGAGGAGAGGAGACCCCAAGAAGACCCATTGTCCAGGCTCCCACCTAGCTTGCAGGGCTGTAGGCTCACTCGGTGGTTGGAGTTGGTTGAGGAGAGGAGATCCCGAGAAGACCCGCTGACTAGGCTTTCATCAAGCTTGCAGGGTTATAGGCTCACTCGGTGGTTGGAGTTGGTGGAGGAGAGGAGACCCCAAGAAGACACGCTAACCAGGCTCTTGTCAAGCTAGCAGGGTTGTAGGCTCACTCGGTGGTTGGAGTTGGTGTAGGAGAGGAGACCCCAAGAAGACCCGTTTTCTAGGCTTCCATCTAGCTAGCGGGGCTATAGACTCACTCGATGGTTAGAGTTGGTTGAGGAGAGGAGACCCCGAGAAGACCCGCTGTCCAGACTTCCATCTAGCTGGCAGAGCTATAGGCTCACTCGGTGGTTAGAGTTGGTTTAGGAGAGGAGACCCCGAAAAGACCCGCTGTCCAGGCTCCCATCTAGCTTGCAGGGTTGTAGGCTCACTCAGTGGTTGGATTTGGTTGAGGAGAGGAGACCTCTAGAAGACCCTCTTACAAGGATCTCATCAAGCTGGCAGGGCTGTAGGCTCACTCGGTGGTTGGAGTTAGTGGAGGAGAGAAGACCCCGAGAAGACCTGCTGACCAGTCTCGTCAATCTGGCAGGGTTATAGGCTCACTCGGTGGTTGGAGTTGGTTGAGGAGAGGAGACCCCGAGAAGACCCGCTATCCAAGCTTCCATCTAGATGGCAGAGCTGTAGGCTCACTCGGTGGTTGGAGTTGGTTGAGGAGAGGAGACCCCGAGAAGACCCGCTGTCCAGGCTTTCATCAAGCTAGCAGGGCTGTAGGCTCACTCAGTGGTTGGAGTTGGTTGAGGAGAGGATACCCCGAGAAAACCTGTTGACCAGGCTCTCATCAAGCTGGCAGGGTTGTAGGCTCACTCGGTGGTTGGAGTTGGTTGAGGAGAGGAGACCCCAAGAAGACCCGCTGACCAGGCTCTCATAAAGCTGGCAGGGCTGTAGGCTCACTCGGTGGTTGGAGTTGGTGGAGGAGAGGAGACCCCGAGAAGACCCCTTGACCAGTCTCTCTTCAAGCTGGTAGGGTTGTAGGCTCACTCGGTGGTTGGAGTTGGTTGAGGAGAGGAGACCCCGAGAAGACCCGCTGACCAGGCTCTCATCAAGCTAGTAGGGTTGTAGGCTCACTCATTAGTTGGATTTGGTTGAGGAGGGGAGACCCCAGTCATGATAGGTAGGGTAAGGAAGTTTCCTGCCTAAAGAAAAAGAAGAGGGGAAATCGACCCCTCGAGGCCACTCGCGCCGGGAGGTATCCGAAAAAGTGGTCAGGAAAAATGAGACAGTCCCACACTCAAGAGCGATGGGAGTACGATGACTCGTGCTCTGGGCAAGGTTTTATACCTCATCCAGGTGGCGAGACGAGGGGTGACCCCGTCTCGCAAATATGAGTAGATCTTCATATGGTCCAGCGAATAACAAGAAAGCAAAGGTATAACTTATCTGGGAGCACGACACATTATCCAAAAAATATATATATATACATCACATCCATTAAATATCATGTCCAGTACAAAATCAGATCCAGAACAGGAATGAAAGGTACACTGGCAAGATGGCGAGAAAATAGTGATATAATATTCTGGAAGCCTTCTACTCCTCGTTGGAAGACGAGCCCTTTTCCTCCTCGCCATAAATCTCTGGTACGAGGTCGCGGGCAGTGTCGTCCTCGCAACCTTCCTTAACGACTCCCATTTCCTTTATCATCTTCAAGATAAACTCAGCAGTCCTGACATTAGCAGCTCGACAGAGTTCCTCGACCTCCTCATGAGAATAATGAGGAGGTGGGGTAATTGCCGAGCGATAGAGTGAGGGAGCAGTGTCCCGAAGCTTGGTGATCTGGGACTCGAGGTCTTTTACCTCCGCCTCC
Organism: Platanthera zijinensis; assembly: GCA_039513925.1. Taxonomy (NCBI): domain Eukaryota; kingdom Viridiplantae; phylum Streptophyta; class Magnoliopsida; order Asparagales; family Orchidaceae; genus Platanthera; species Platanthera zijinensis. Next base: position 107,641,282 of record CM077078.1, on the reverse strand, counting down.
AGCTCCGTTATGCTCGAGTGCAATCTATCCTCCATCTCGACATCCTACAGGAACCCTTTGTTAAGTCGGTACCAGTGTGCGGGAAATGAACTAAGTAGGGGAGGAAACTCACCACGCCTCCCCGAGCCTTGGCAAGAAGGTTTTCGGCCATAGCCAGCCTCTTTGCAAGGTCTCCAAACTTTTCGCGTTCCGCTTCCAGATTCACTTCGAATTCTTTCCAGTTTTGGTTGATGAAGATCAGGCAGCGCGAGAGCCTATGCGAAAGCTCCAGGGTACGTATTTGGGAGTGTGCAGCCTTTAGAACTAAGTCTCGCGAGGAGGCCCTATCGACGGGATCTGGCTCAGGATCCCCATAAAGGACAAAGCCCAAAGAGAAGGCATGATCCGTGGGCTGGTCTTGCTCTTTCTAGGAGGGAAGGAGGGTGGAAATGGATACTCAATTCGCCCCCTTGTCCCATATCAGAGTCGGGTTGTTAACTGCATCTAGAACCACAGGGCCCATATTGAAATTCTGATGGGCAGAGAGGGCTGGGGGATTGGAAGAGCCCACCTCGCGAGATGGAGACTTGGATAGTTGACGCATGGTGCTGTCTTGCTGGGCGAGCAGTGCCGCCTCGCCAGTCTGCGGAACGGCCTGTTGGGGAGATGCCCGAGGTGACCGGGGAGACTGGGACCCTTGGGAGATAGGGCTCAGAGACCTCGACACCACCACCGTCTCCTTGGGGGCCTTCCTCGTCTTCTCGGTCGGGAGGGAAACCACTTTCTTCATATTCATCTTCATCTTTTTTGAGGGGCTGAGGTGAGATGGGGCATAGCCTTCAGCATGCCTTTTCTTGAGGGAGGGGGTCAAGGATTCCTTAGCCTCCTCGGTCGCCATGTTGGCGAGAGTGATATCTTTAGACGGTTTGTTGTTGCTTTTGTAGGGAGGATGAGCGGGCATGTTCCTCTCTCCTAATAAAGGCGAGACGAAGGGTTAAAGGCGAGAAATGGCGAGATGAAAATATTAAAGGTGAGATCAAAGGGGGGGGCGAGCATACCTTTGCTAGGAAGTACGGGGAGGAGGGAGTCGAGGCCGCTCCTCAGGAACTGGACCTCAAAGTTATTTCCGATGAGGTAGTCGCAGAGTAGCTTGTCCGTGTCGCCGACTTAGATAGTTACGTAGAACACTTCAGCAGGAGAGATGGGCGCGAGCGGGACGCCCCCAAGTTGTCGCGGACAAATACGAAGCGCGTGAGCTAGTGGTGGTTTTTGTTGGGCATCTTGCAGACCTTGAGACCTTGCCCTGTGAAGTACGGCACCCCATCATGGTTGGCGTGGTAGATGAACAGCTTACGGAAAATGGTCAAGCTAAACTCGATTCGCTCTCGCCGCGTGTAACTGGAAAAGGCGACCAGTATCGAGATGGCATTGGGGTTTAACTGTGTGGGAACTGTGCCAATGTATTTCAGGACCTTTTTTACCTTCGGCCAGAGAGGCAATCTCAACCCCTCCTCGAAGTGCGAGACAGGGAAAGCGAGTTCCCCAGAGTAAAACGTATTGATGGACTCGCCAACTTTAGGAGGATGTGACTCGAATCCCTCTGTCAGAAACTCTCGGGTGAAGGCGTCATATTCATCTGCAAAAATGCGGCCGGGGGGGGGGAGTCGTGATCGGTGAATCGCCTCCCGCATCGGCTGCGCCCCTCGCCCTCCTCAACTCTCTTCTTTCCCATGATTATGCGAGACGGCTGGGGCAGGAAATGGAGAGGACCGGCGAGACCATCTAAGGTTGAGGAGTCAGACCGCAAAGAGAAAATCGGTACACGAGATGGACGGGAAACGAGGATGAGTACTGGGGCGAAGCGGGGAATGAGAGCGTAAGATTGACCCGGGTAAGTGGATATTTATAGCAAGCATATGATTTGGAGAGAGTGAACAGGCGAAAAAAAATTTATGCGGAGGAAGGCGAAGAGGCGGCTTACTTTTTCTCTCTTTGGGCCTCGATTTGCGCAGCCCCACGTGGGCCCTCAGCACGGCGAAGAGGCGGAAAAAGCGGAATTAGGATTAAAAAACTGAGAAAAATTAGCATAAATGTATGATCTAAGTGATGTGTTATGATGAATCAAATAGTCATAAAATAGCAAATAATTATTAAATTAATAAAGCCTTCATCCCGCGCGAAGCAGGCAGCTAGTTTGCAGGACATATAGTTTGGGCAAGATAAAAGCATAGAACATATTATTACAAAGACATGAATAAAGGAAAGAGAGGCGAGACGGGACGAGAGTTCTTCAATTCTTGTGCCACCTCCAGCGTCCTCCGCCATGAGATCTCGCACAGGGAGGTCGACTAGGGAGGTGAAAGGCGCGAGCGGCATCAACACCACGGCGCGCGAGACAGAGCTGTTGATCGACCTCATTCAGAATCGCTTGGCGGTAAGTCTCGTCTATTTCAATATCAGCGTCAATCTCTGAAGTCAGGAGGGCGCACTCCACTTCTAGCCAGTCAATCTGATGGTCAGCTGCTTTCTTGTCCTTTTCCAACTCATGGATGATGCGCGCATGCTTCCGAAACATCTCGGCTACCCTGCGTTTCATCTCCACCGGATCTATGGGATCACCGAAATAATCCTCGATCTCATCAAGGGGAGGAGGGGTGAGACGACTATTTGTTTGGAGTAATCCTCAGCAAGCGAGTCCTCGGATGGCGAGTCCTCAGCGTGCGAGTCATGTATACCTGCGTAGAAGGATGAGGGGTGAAATAGAAATGGTCCTGGCAGTGGCATAGAAAAGTGGTAAGCGATGGAGGAAGCCCGAAAGGGAAGGTTTCTTACCAGGACGGCGAGAGGTCCCCGCAGTATTGGAAGGGTCGTCCTTTTCGCAGTAGGAGTAGACGGAGGGGTAGATTGTTGAGGAGAGACAGACCACTGGTGGTGCTCGGTGGTGTTGATTCGCATACTCTTAGGGAGATGAGAAGGCGCTAGCTCCTTCTAAAAATAGGCAGTAAATAAGAAGGAGAACGAGGTAAGAATAAAGGGAGATCGGTGGCAGGGGTTCTACCTCCTTTTCTCTAGGAGGCGCAGGGGGAGGAGGGATGCGCCTCCCTGGGAAGGTGCGGGAGGGTTCCTTTGCTGAGGGAGCAAGATCTGCTACTTTTGCCTTCTTCGGGGGAGAGGATGATGGTAAGGAGGGTGGAACACGGGCCGGAATCTTATTCAGGGCCACAACAGTCGCCTTGTTCCTCTGACTCACCGCCGCGATGCGGTCACGGAAACACTGGCTGAGATACATGTGGGTCAAGGCTAGAAGAGGATAGAATGTTGAAGTAAAGGGCCCTCTACAAGGAGGTGGAAATCTCATATTTATAGATTCAAGTAAGGGGCCCACCAAAAGATTCCATCATAAATTCACTTTAATGACGCGAGCCTCGGTTGAACTTTCTTTTCGAGTTTGGGACAACCTCAAAAAGAGCAGGGATTGTGTACACACTCGGGCTCGCGGAAGCGAAAGGCCCAAGTTGTAACCGCCTCGCTAGGTGAACGGATCCCAGGTGAGAGGGGCCCAGACAAGAGGGGCCCAGGCGAGAGCCGCGCCATGGTCCGGGCGAGCGGATGCCCGAGAAGGGGCACTCGCAAGGTAAGCACCAACTCTCTAGGCGAGAGGACTTCAGGGGGAGCTCTCGCCCGCAAGACGGCCTAGTACCGGTTCGGCGAGAGGCCTAGTACCGGTTCGGTGTTCTGTCAAGGGCCGGTTCGGGTAGGGCTGGGTTTATCTTTTTAGCCCCATGGGATTTTACGCTTTTACCCTACGGGGTTTGCATATAACCCTTTAGAACAACGGAGTTTGGCTGTTGGCAGACCAGACTAAGGGTATTATGGTAACTTCAGGTCAGTTCAATTTGGTTATTGACAGTTCAGGTTCAGAGGCCCATAAATAGACCGGTAAGGTGCCTTGTAGAAGCAAGCTGACCCTTCTTCTTTTCCACTAAGGCACCTAGCTCAGCATTGGCTAGGGAGGGGAAGAATCTCTGATTCTTCTGAGTAAGAGGCGGGACCTCCATGCTGAAGCCCACGGTTTTTTTCTTTTAAGAATCTTGTCAGGAGAGAGGTCCAAGGAGAGTAAGTGTGAGCTGCAATTTTAGATCCGAGCTTTAGGAGGGACCGACTTTGTTCGTTCCAACATGTATTACAGGCATGAAACCTAGAACACGAGCATGACTCGATTGTATCAGCATGGAATTTTCTCCTAAACACAGAAATAACTAAAATAGTTGGATTATGTTGACATGCCCTAGGTAAGGAGCATGACCTAGGGCGTGTACATCAAATTTTCTCAAAATTTCCCAAAAACTGTAAAAAAAGAAAAGAAAGGAAAGTTAGGACATTGATATTAGCAGAGATAATTAATAAACAATAAATACATAAAATGCAAATAATTATAATAAAATTAAGCTAAATTATATACTAAAACATGCACAAATGGAAAGATTTGGTTTAAAGATCCTAAACACCTAGAGGGAGGGTGAATAGGTTCAAATCCAATTTTAACTTAGGCAATTAAAAGGTTAATCTCAGCATAGATAATTAAGCTACAAATATCACAGCATAAGATAAAACAAGCACATAAAAATACAGCACAACACACAGTGTTTTATAGTGGTTCCCCAATTTGTGGGTACGTCCACTCTCCCCCTTCACCTATCCAGCTAAGAGCTAGATTCAGCCAAACTTCCTTCCACTAACTCAGATCTTCAGATCTTACAACTCAGGACCCAACTAGTTCCTACAGCTCAGACTTCTTCAAGTCCTACAACTCAGATTCTTCCCAAGAATCCTACCTCAGGCAAATAGTCTTACCTCAGCACTTATCACTAGGCCTACAACTCAGATCACAAAGATCCTACCTCAGGCACTCGGCCCTACCTCAGCCTATATAAATTTAGGCTTACAACTTAGAGAGATAACTCTCCTACACTTAGATCTATAAAAGATCTTACAGAAAAATTGATTATTAAGATGATAAATCCTTCACCCAGGTAAAGAGAGAAAGGGGTGAAGGCTTCTCTATCAGATCTTGATTGATCTGACTTCTTAAGATCCAACCTGTCTTAGCTTCTTCAAAGCTTCTTGAATCTGAACAAAATAAGGTTGATCTTCTTATGAAGTTGGAGATGATCCTCAATCCAGCTTCCTTCTTCTATTCACAATTAGATCTGAATTCTTCTTGCATACTTGTTCAGGATTTCCTTCTCTTGATGACTTATAGATTTCAACTGTTAGAAAAATTTCAAGTCCTTCCTTCTTCGATTTCACTTTTTATGATAGAACATGTCTTTATATAGATCCCATCTGGGGTTACCGGTTGATCCGGTTCATAACCGCCTTCTGACAGCTCTGATAGATGCGACAACTTTGTTAGTTATGATAGCTGTCAAGTCTTCAGTCTTGACACCTGATACCTCATTGCACTCTATCTTAACAGAAAAGCGTCGAGACAATACTTCATATGTGTCAACACAAATAGACCATGTGTCGACACAATTCTTGATGATGTCGACACAGCTCACATAATGTCGACATAGTCCTTCTTTATCTTCTCGACACAGCTTTTATAGAATGTGTCGACACAAGTCCTGTGTGTCGACACAATAGCTTCTAGTCTCGACATAGTTGGTGTTGATAGAATTCTTGTGTGTGTCGACACAAGTCCTGTGTGTCAACACAATTGCTGCCAACAGAATTTCTGTGAGTCGACATAAGTCCTGTGTGTCGACATAATCTGGCTTTTGGTGTCGACACATTTCCTTCACAAGTGTCGACACTTGTACTTAGAATATTTTTCTGCATTTCTTTAACCTACACATTGAAACTCAACATCCCATCAAATACACATTGATGTATATCATTGAGTTAAGTGAGGCTTCTTCCAAATTAGGTACACAGTTTCCAATGTACCCAACAATCTCCCCCTATTTGGAGAAGTCATAACCCTTAGTCAATGATATACACCACTTATAATAAAACAAAGATTATGATGTATAAAATCATTACTCAGACAGGGTAACTCATAAGAAGAAATAACATGTAATATCATCACAAAATATGATAAAGTATAGTAAACAAGAATCAGTTTTGAATTATAAGGATTCTAGAATAAAAGATTACATAGTTCTAAACCTAGTCAATCTATCCCTAGGATTGATCAGGCTCCTTGATGACAATTCCTTTACCAGAATGAATCCTAGCTTGTATATTAGCTCCTGTGTCATCAGCCATCTTCTTTCCTTTGAGATCCTTCTTCTTGAGCTCTTCAGTCTTGATCTTTTGCCTTTCAAGGTAATGAAAAGGCTTTGGGAAATACTTGCTAGGCTCCACAGAGATAGCAGGAATCTTCCCCGCTCTAAGGTCTCTTTCTAATTGGTATATGGCATCTTGCCGCTCCTAATATTTTCTCCATTCCTGTTGAGAATACCACTTACCTCTATCATACATATTATGTTTAACAGCATGCCAAGCAGTAAGAATAATATTCCTGGAGGTTGGACTCCATTGTTCAAAATTAGACTTTAATTCTGCTTGTTCTCTAAACCTTTTTCTAGACAGCTAAGCTTCTTTCTAAGCATCCCTTGATATTTGTGCTTCTTTTTCTCTTTGTAATGCAGCTGCAGGCATTACAACTTTTTCAAGAATAACATTATGTGCCTCCTGTGGAGGGCTATACATTTAGTGTACTGCCTGCTGGATTTCTTCAAAATTAGAAGGGGGATAAATGACTTGGGCTACTTCCTGCTGAACCCCTTCAATATAAGTAGGTTGAATTCCAGATTCAGCTATGTTGTCATCATCACAAAGGGGTGGATAACCAAGAGTTGCTCTGATGTTATTGGATATCCATTTAGCATGATCTGAGCTTGCTTTGACTAATACTCTCTCCCCCTTTATGCCTTCTCTTTTTATATGGTCTATTAGATCATCCTTCTGAAATCTTACCTGATCAGCTAGATAATTTGTTCCTTCTTTATAGTAGGCTTTGAACTTCTGCATTTGATCAGAGATTGCCTTTTGAGATGCCTGGATAGTAGTTTAGATAGCTGCTAAATCCTCTTTGAGTTGTTTGTCAAACTAAGACTTTACAATAACCATTTATTCAGTGATAGCAGTTGTTTTACTCCCGAGATTTGTTAGAATAGTATTATGTGAGTCTTTGATATTTTCATTCATTCTGAGTTGATTTTCCAGGACATAACCTTGTTTGACTGCAATGTCCGCTATTTCAGTCTTGATCTCCTGTTGTTGCTTGACCAAGTAGATTACATCATTACCTCCCTTATGGAAGCAATCTGTTATCTCTTTTTTATTCTGATTAACTTCAAATCTGATGAATTTTATATCCTTGGTCAGCTGAAATTACAGATCTTTATTGTTCTCATTGATATGCCCGTAGCGGATGTATATTTTGCGCAAGTGCACGTGCCGGACCAAGTAATAAAGTGAGAGTTAAGTTCATTCCCACGAGGAAGTGGCCAATCTAGAGCTTACAATTACTAGTTCCACTATTTCCTTAAATCAAAGTGAGTCGATAAAGGTGATTTTTGAAAGTAAAATAATTCCAAACTAGAATTACAGGAAAACAAAGCAAGCTATTGTAAGGATACTTTCTATCGGTTGAGAAGATAGGCTTGTATGTCTGATTTCCTATGTGCGCTAAGATGATGCGAGAAAATATTATTTTGCAAGAATGTTGAATAATTTATCACGCAACAATTTTTAAAGTAGAACTCCTCATCTCTCAATTCTCGGAGTTCATAATATTCTATGTTCTCCTAGTCATCTCTAACTTAGGTGGAATGAAAATTATTGTTTATACAAGATCAAAGTCGCAAGCAAGAAAAGGAAATCTCTTTCACTTTTCAAAGCCCTAGCGGATGCATGAAAACTTACGCTTCTCCTCTCTCGATTCTCGAAGCGCAGTATGAAATTAGAAACCTTGATTAAAAATTCTACATCGCTCCTCTCTCAATTCTCGCGATGCAGTATGATGGCGTTCACACTAAAATTATGTCACTCGTCTCTCGATTCTTGCGACACAAAGAAAGATAGAAGCATAATCAAAAGTTTCAACATTAAATCATGAGATCCACACGATAAATCATCCAAACAACTTAAAAGAAGAGAAATCACACATCAAACCACACATAGTACTCTCATAATACAAAACCTTGAGAGTTTAGTTCATATTTGAAGTTAAACACCACAAAATTGGAGATATCTTATAGTCCATGACGTTTAATCCTCAGATCTACCCTTTTCGGTGGCTGAAAATCTATTCCTGTAGACGAAATGGCGCCGAACTCAGCCCTTCTCCTTCTATTCGAAAATCTCCAAGCATGACCTCTCCATAATCCGCCCCAAAACTTGCCTTTTATATGTGCTGGACTAATTTCGGGTCCTAGGTGGCTGAATGGTTATGTATTTTCCCTCCGTAACCGCCTCAATTTGAATAAATTCGAAATTCTAAATTTTGAATTTCCGCCAACTTGTTGCAACAATTTTTAAGTTGTTGCAACAAGTTTAGTTCGGCCAGTTTCAATACAAAAATCGCCAGAAAGTTGTTGCAATAAGTTCTGAATGCTCAAAGTATTAAAATTTCTCCATACGAGTCGATTTCTTCGCAACAACCTATAACAAAAACATGTAAAAACATACGTAATACCGGCATTTGACCATAAAATATTAATTTACTCAATTTAATTAATATTTTAGCCATATTTAATGAAAATATATGAAAATATATGCCAAATGAAGCACAAGATAACTTCTTTTTAAGAAGTTATCACACCCTCACGCCTAATCATTTGCTAGTCCCTAGCAAAGATGAATCATTTCAAACCGATGAATGAACGAATACCCAAGTTAAGATTACAAATTGGTGAACAAGTCAATCAGAAAGAGTTCAAAGAATATGCACACATTCATTAGTTCGATATTTAGTTGGAGTTCCATCTCGATTTCCTAGTGTGTGTGTGTGTGTTGTTCCTTAGAATTACCTACTCCCAAATAAATCAACTCATTAAATCCTCTCATAGGTAGGAAAAGACAAAGATAAGCTATGCCCTTGAGTTACTCTTCTCAAGAGTAAAGTGGATGAACGGGAATCACCATGACATTAACATTAAAGGTTTTGGCTTGGTTTTCAAATTGTAAATTGATTTTTTATTGGGCGGAAGAATCTCCCAAACTGATGTTCTCCATAACTTTTCCTTCTATGGGGTTTCCTTCACAATCATTATTCATTTCATTTCCATTTTTTGTGACCATAATTGGGATCATTCCAAGTATGAGTGGTCATACCTGGGCCGCATATCATTATGGCATTTTCATCCATCATTCGTCATCATTTTTTTTGAGACCATAATTGTGATCATTCCAAGTATGAGTGGTCATACCTGGGCCGCATATCATTATGGCATTTTCATAATTTTGGAGACACCCATAATCGGAAAAACTAATGAAGAAACCGTTAGTGGGAAAATTCAAAAATATGCATGACCAATTCAAAATTATAAAGCTCAAGCACAAAGGGTCAAAGCTGATTTTAATGAATTACTACATTAACTCATGAGTTGAGTTATCTCGTCGACTTAGTACTTAATTACCCGTTCCCATTATATTCGGAAATGAATGAAATTAATTTTTAAGGTGCGATCATTTCTAAGGAATAATGTGCATGGAGGAAATACAAAGATAGAACTCTAACATATCTCACCAATATTAGAAGCAAAATCTGAACTCGAACGTTTGACAAATCCACCAATTTTATATCGAAAATGATTTAGGATGTTCGTCATTCACATGGTGAAGGTTAATTCACACCCTCACGCCTGATCCTTGGCTAGTCCCTAGCCAAGATTTACTATTCAAATTAGAGGGTTGTCAATAATTTGTGGCGCGGATATTAAATATCAATTAAAGTAAAATTAGAAAATTTAAACAATTGAAACAGCTACTCCCCTGGAACAGCTTGTGAACATTAATCCTTCATTTTCCAATGTCGACTTCTTGTACTTGAATAATCCTGCGATGTGGAAGTGGTCGACTATGTTGTCCTCTTCAAAATCCTGCATCATGAAATTTACAGGGGCAAAAGAAGAGCCAATTGTACATTTAAAATTTGGAACTATTAGTCTCAAAGGATCACCAATACAAATTATTTGGAACCACTCTTCATATCATACATTAGGCAAGGATCATTTAGTGTTCAGCATAAGAAATAATTGTATAAAACATAGTCACAGCATATCACAGTTTTAGAGCATATTAAACATCTAAGTAAAGTATGATCATCAAGAGCTGAGGGCTTGCCGTGGCCATATTGTCCAAATATTCAAAACAGCCACCAAAATGTCACAAAAACAACAAAAATTTTCACACACCTTGCAGGCAAAATTTAGTGATCGAGCAAGAGCGTAATAATTCTCACTAATCACTCACATCACCATCATCGTCATCTTCGAAGTCATCTTCGTCATCTTCTTCGTCTTCAATGTCTTCTTCGTCTTCAATGTCTTCATCATTGTCTTCATCTTTAATGTCAACCGCGGGAATGTAGCTTTTTTCTTTCTTTTTGGACCTGCTACTCTCTTCTTCATCTTTACCTTCTTCTTCACGGTTGGCCAGCGGATCTGTACGTTTCCCTTGCTTGTCAAACATGTATCCACCGTCATCAAATGGGCGCATGACGATGAAGGGCTCTCCAAATGGTATGTTTGCATGTTTCAGCAGCATCCACTGATTCCTAATCACTGGGTTCAGTTGAAGGTAATTCTCTCTATTTTGTTTCCTCTGGTATTCTATCATATATTCCAAGTATTTCGTATGTTGGGCTAAGGTGCGTTGAAACTCCTCTTCCCTCCTTGAAGACTCGGGCAGTGAACTTGTAGATGGTGCGGTCATAATTTCAGAGCTGTCCCTTTTTTTGGCCTTCTGGGACTGGATTTTTATGTTTTTGAATATTACAGTCTCCGTGATATGACATTTTACCAAGATAGAGGAACTATCACCCTGGCTTACACCGACATTTCGGCAGAGCGTTGTAATCAAAGTCGGAAAGGATAGGTGTCGACACACTTTTGCTTTGGATAGTTCTGGAATTTGATTTGTAATTATCCTCCCAACATTAATTTTTTCTCAGTAAGGATACAGTGAATAGCTAGAGCACGTGGAAATGAGACCTGATTCAAGTGTTTGGTAGGGAAAATATTTGCATTTACAAACAACAGCCAGACCTTGGCCTCACGGGAAAAACCATTAGATCGCAGTACTCTCTTCTTTTCATTTACCCATTCGTATTTCTGTGTGCTGGATAAAGTGGCTGCAACTTCAACCCGAGAGACCGAGTTCTTCAGAATTTTGAAAGAATCAGCCGGATCATTCGGTATATTGAAATAGTTATTGATGGCTTCAGGTGAGAAATCGATTTCCCGACCTCTTACAAGCATCCTATTATTGTGATGGAAGGGGGAATTGGCATAGAACTCATGAACCCAAGAGAGCACAGCCTCAGTTCTAGGGCGACAAAACGACTCCCACCCCTGACTCAGAATTTGCTCAATATAGCGTCTGCTCCACCCTCTGAATTCCATTTTTAACCCCCTCTCATAAACTACTGGTTTAAACTTTAGGGTTTCAAAATTATTCCTAGCTTCCTCGTTTATCCAACGGTTTTCTTTGAATGCAACCATCTTCTTCTTACCCTTCCTTCCCGACATTGTAAATCAATGCCCAAATGGAGGCTCAAGAAGCGCCCTAATTGAAGAAATCTTTTGAGTACGAGTGAAGTGAGGTAGAACATACCGTGAGTGAGATCGCGGCTTGTGGAGTAGTCGCAGAACTCGTGCCTCACAGAGTTGATGTGCGTCCTAACCGAACAATGTCGGAGGAGGAAGAACACGCGTAAAATCGCCGCCTGAATCTGATGTCGCCACTGGTTTTGTCGTGGAGAATCGCACTCCCGATCAATGCGTGCTCCCCCTACCCTAACTCCCGATGGCCGAACCACTTCCCCTTTTAATTTTTACGAAGATATAGCAACGGGCGAACCGGTCTTAAGACAGAAAGGCGCGTCGGTTCACCTGAACCGGTCAGATCAAGAAGGCACCACGCGAATAGAAGGATTTGGCCGAAAAAATATTATTGTAATAATTAATTTGATCTACAAAAAATTGTTGCAACATCTTTTGTGCGGGTTGGCCCTTCAATTCCTGCTGAATTTTGGTGAAAATGATAGGCAGCAATAGCTTGGACCATAGAAAATGATTTCTATAATGATTATCTATTTTGATTATTATAAATGGGACAACAAGATCTCTCAATTCGTTTATAGTGGCTTATAAAAACTCGTTCAAGATTAAAATTTTTAAGACTACACACACAAGTTAACTATAATAGTGCAAATAAAAGTTCGAGATATCTACTAATAACTGGGTTGCCTCCCAGTTAGCGCCTGAGTTCTAGTCCCGGTAGGACATTCACTTTTCAGGATACTATTTTAAACGAATGAACGACACCAATCGTTCACTATCATCGCTTTGATACACTTTAGGTCGCTCTCCGTTCACCTTAAACTCCGAGTCATCCTTTTCATTGGTAATTGTAATTGCACCATACAGATGCACTTTTTTAACCCTAAAGGGTCCTGACCAACGAGATTTTAACTTACCGGGGAATATTTTTAGTCGAGAATTATATAATAAAACTAACTACCCCGGTTCAAAGTGTTTGTTGTTCAAACGTCGGTCATGCCATTTCTTCGATCACTCTTTATATATTCTTGAGTTTTCATAGGCATTCATCCTTATCTCCTCCTACTCGTTCAACTGCAAAAAACTTTTCTTTCCGGCTGCTCGAAAATCAAAGTTAATTTTTTTATGGCCCAATGTGCTCGGTGTTCCAATTCGAGAGGTAGGTGGCAGGATTTACCGTAGACTAATCGATAGGGAGTTACGCCGATTGGTGTCTTATAAGCGGTTCGGTAAGCCCACAAAGCATCATTGAGCTTTTGAGACCAATCCTTATTGTTGATGCTAACGATCTTTGCTAAAATCTTCTTTATTTCCCGGTTCGACACCTCTGCTAAACCATTCGTTTGGGGATGGTATGCTAAGGCCACCTTATGCGTAACTCCATACTTTCTTAGCAATGCCATGAAGTGGTGGTTGCAAAAGTGACTTCCCCCATCACTTATGATGGCTCTAGGAGTGCCAAAACGATTAAATATATAGTTCTTTAAAAAATACAGCACCACTTTAACATCATTTTTCGTGGTAGCCATGGCTTCGACCCACTTGGAAACATAATCTACGACTAGAAGAATGAACACGTTACCGTTCGAATTTACAAACAGCCCCATGAAGTCTATCCCCCACACATCAAAAAGTTCTACCTCTAAAATCATGTTCATAGGCATAGAATCATTTTTCTTAATATTTTCATTTCTTTGACAACGATCACATTGATTCGCAAATTCCCTTGAATCACGGAAGAGTGTAGGCCAATAAAATCCTGATTCCAATACTTTCATTGCCGTCCTATCCCCCTTAAAATGTCCACCATAAGGAGAGTTATGAAATTTTTCCGCAATAGATTTCATTTCTCCTTCCGGTACGCACCGTCTCACTATTTGATCAACACCTATTCTAAACAAATAAGGGTCATCCCATAGGTAAGAACGCACTTGATGTAGGAATCTCTTCTTCTGTTGGTATGACATTTCGAGTGTAAGGATCCTACTGGCAAGGTAGTTCACAATATCAGCATACCATGGACATAATTTTTCAGCAATTGAGAAAATCAATTCGTCGGGAAATCTCTCGTCTATTTCTGAATGTAGAGTAGAATCCGAGCTCTCAATTCGGGAGAGGTGGTAAGCGACCGGGTTATCAACGCCTTTTCTATCCTTAATTTTTAAATCGAATTCTTGTAGTAACAAGACCCAACGTATTAACCTAGGCTTTGCATCTCTCTTTTCCATAAGGTATTAGATGGCCGCATGGTCCGTGAATACAATGACTTGATTGCATAAAAGATAAGATCTGAATTTTTTGAAAGCAAACACGACTGCAAGCAACTCTTTTTCGGTTGTGGAATAATTGATTTGTGCCTCTATTAATGTTTTGCTCGCATATGCTATTGTGTAGAAGATTCTCTCGCGCACCTGTCCCAATACAACACCCACAGCATAATCGCTAGCATCACACATGAGTACAAATGGTTCTCCCCAATCGGGGGCCACGACAATGGGTGCTGATGTCAGACGAGTCTTTAATTGGTTGAAATCATTTATACAGTCATTATTAAAATCAAACTTAACATCTTTTTCTAATAGTCCACTTGAAGGTTTGGCAATTTTGGCAAAGTATTTAATAAATCTTTTGTAAAATCCCGCATGATCAAGGAAACTTCGCAGCGTTTTTAAATTCCTAGGAGGTGGCAATTTTTCAATTACTTATGTCTTCTCTTTATCGACTTCTAAGCCCTTTTTTGATACACGATGCCCCAAAACTATACCCTCGCACACCATAAAATGGCATTTTACCCAGTTCAAGACTAGGTTAGTTTCGACACACCGTGATAACACTTTTTCTAAGCTTGACAAGCATTCCTCAAATGTTTTTCCGAATATTGAGAAATCATCCATGAAGATTTCAATACCATCATCCATCATGTCAGAAAATATGGCGATCATACAACGTTGAACGTGGCCGGTGCATTACACAATCCAAAAGGCATCCTCCTAAATGCAAATGTACCGTACGGACACGTAAACGTTGTCTTTTCCTGATCTTCTGGATCTACCGTTATCTGATTATAACCCATATACCCATCTAAAAAGCAAAAGAAATCATTTTCGGAGAGTTTATCCAAAACTTGATCTATAAAAGGCAACGAAAAATGATCTTTCCTAGTGGCTTTATTTAGTTCTCGGTAATCCATACAAATTCACCAACCCGTGATTATTCTTGTGGGAATTAATTCGTTCTTTTCATTTTCTATAACGGTCATGTCTCCCTTCTTAGGGACGCATTAGACTGGCGACACCCATGGACTATCAGAAATGGGATATATGATCCCTGTATCTAACCACTTGATGATTTCTTTTTTCACAACCTCCTTCATAGGTGGACTAAGGCGGCGTTGCGGTTATATCGACCCCTTAAATGACTCCTCTAAAAGGATCTTATGCATACATAAGGATGGGCTGATTCCCCGTATATCCGCAATGGTCCATCCTATAGCTAATTTGTAATGTCGTAGAAGTTCTAGTAATTTTAGTTGTAGTGACGGTAACAGTTTGGAGTTAATAATAACCGGTAAAGTATCAATTTCTCCTAAGTATGCATATGTCAAATGTTCAGGGAGAGGTTTTAACTCTAGCACAGGCGGTCTAACAACTGAAGGTTTATCCGTCATTGACTCTTCCAGCATTTCAAGAGGTTCCGGTTTACGGGAGAATTAATGTTGACACTCTATTACTTGCATAAACTCTTGTACCGCTTCCTCACCATCAAACTCCTCTTCATGCGTTGTCTCCTCTATCTCATAATCCTCTACATCATCCAATTTACAGTTCAACCCATAATCATATACTGATATACTATTTACCTCTTCAATTTCATCTTCTCGCTTATAAGGATATTTCATTGCTTTTAGCACATTAAAAGTGGCATGTTCATCATATACTCTCATAGTTAATTCTCCTTTATGAACGTCGATTAGAGTTCTTCCGGTCGCCAAAAAGGGTCTTCCCACAATAATGGGCACCTCCTTATCTTCTTCCATGTCTAGGACCAAAAAGTCGGTCGGGAAAATAAATTTTTCTACCCTCACCAAAACATCTTCTACAAGTCCATTGGATACATAAGTGATTTATCAGCTAATTGTAAAGTAATTTATGTTTTAGAAATTTCTCCTAATCCCAACTTCTTATATATAGAGAGGGGAATCAAATTTATGCTTTACCCTAAATCGCACAAGGCTTTTCCTTCAAAATGATATCCAATAGAACATGGGATAGTGAAACTTCCGGGGTCTTTTAATTTTGGAGGAAGTTTCTTTTGAAGGATGGCACTACACTCGTGGGTGAGTGCTACCGTCTCATTTGTACCAAACTTTCTCTTCTTACTTAAAATATCTTTCATGAATTTTACATAGCTGGGCATTTGTTCTAAGGCTTCGGCAAAAGGTATATTAATTTGTAATTTCTTAAATATTTCATGAAATTTTTGGAATTGATGATCTAACTTACTTTTCCTAAGCCTTTGGGGAAAAGGTGGTGGTGGGTAGACAATTGCTTCTCCATTCTTTTTAGGTGACGTCTCTCTCTTTTCACTCTTATCCTCTCTTAAAATTTCTAGTTCTTCCTCATCCTTCTTATTCAGTTCTTAACTTCCTTCTTCATTAGTCTTACTAGTCTTGTTACTTTCCATTTTATCTTGAACTTTATCATTTGATGAGATGCTAACACGACCATTTAATAACTCCCTCCCACTACGAAGTGTGACCGCCTTACATTGTTGATTGTCACATTTTGGATTAGGGGTTGTGTCGGTTGGTAATGTACCTTGTGGTCTAATGTTCAATGCAGATGCAATTTGACCCAATTGTGTTTCAATTAAACGCATTGACCCTTCTAAACTAGAAACACACGCATCATTCTTTTGCATATATTCTATAATCATTTCATCAGATAATTTTCTAGACGATCCCGCTTGATTAGAGTTGTGGTTCGGGTGATTGGTATTAGAATTTGAGTTGAATAAATGTGTAGGTGTTGCTCCTGAATTGTTTTTCCATGAGAGATTAGAGTGGCTTTTCCATTCCAGATTATAATTATTATTATAGGCATTATGATTTTGTTTAAAATTTCCACCAAAGTAATTAGCTTCTTCACTTGGTTTAATAAGTTGCTCAATTGTTTATGTAGGAGTTATGGCAGAAGGAGTAACTATATTATTAACTTGTGGAGTGAACTGGTTTTGATGAAGTGTTAGCGCGTCTAAACTCTTATTTATTGAGTTGAACTGAGATGTCATTTGGGCCGCAAATGAGGTTAACTGGTCTACCTGAAAAATTCCAGCCGTAGAAGAAGATCCGTGCCTTTCAACAAGATGATAATTATTAGAGGTAAGTTCCTCTAATATCGCATAGGCATCTTCAGGGTATTTGTTCATTAGCGATCCTCCCGCAGCTCCATCTACTTGTATCATAGTAGATGTCTGAAGGCCATTATAGAATGTCCAAACCTATAGTGAGTGGCTAGGCCATTGTGAGGACATTTTTGCAAAAACTCTTTGAAGCGTTCCCATGCTTCATATAGAGTCTCTCCGTTACTTTGCATAAACGTCGAAATATCTCTCTTCAACTTTGCAGTTTTCGATGGGGGAAATACTTAGCTAAAAATTTCTTTATAAATAAGTTCCACGTGGTTATGGACCCGTTAGGCAAAGAATTCAACCAATCCTTTGCCCTTCCCTCCAAAGAGAAAGGAAACAAACGTAGATTAATGGCTTCTTCGGAAGCGCCATTGATCTTGAATGTATCACAAATTTTGATAAAGGTCCTTAAATGAGAATTAGGGTCTTCATGATTAAGGCCGCCGAATTTATTGTTTTGGACAAGTTGCATGACAGTAGAATCGATTTTAAAGTTATTAGCTTCAATTGCTGGCCTAGTGATGCTAAATTGCAGTCCTCCCCTAAGAGGCATATTATAGTCACGACATGTTCTTCTATTCTCCATAAGGTTCCCTTCTTGTTCTATTGATCCCCTAGATCCTGACCTTCCCGATTATTCTCATCATCATTGTTTTGGGCATTTTGATTATTTTGATTATTTAGGTCCATTGTAGGTTCGCTGGCGTGTTCCATCCTAAACGATTTCCTATTTTGTCTACAGGTTCTTTCAATTTCAGGGTTTAACGGTAACAATTCACTTAGACGATACCTTGACATACACAAGCAAAACAACACGAATAAAATAAAAACAGGATAAAAAGCAAAATAAAACTTGAGCTCCAAGTACTAGAGATTCACTAATATTGCAAAAAAAACACTAGATTCGTCGCACCATTCCCTGACAATGGCGCCAAAAACTTGATACTCCCGTAGCGAATGTATATTTTATGCAAGTGCACGTGCCAGACCAAGTAATAAAGTGAGAGTTAAGTTCGTTCCCTCTGGGAAGTGGCCAATTTAGAGCTTACAATTACTAGTTCCACTATTTCCTTAAATCCAAGTGAGTCGATAAAGGTGATTTTTGAAAGTAAAATAATTCCAAACTATAATTACAGGAAAACAAAGCAAGATATTGTAAGGATACTTTCTATCGGTTGAGAAGACAGGCTTGTATTTCTAGTTTCCTATGTGCGCTAAGATGATGCGAGAAAATATTATTTTGCAAGAATGTTGAATAATTTATCACGCAATAATTTTTAAAGTAGAACACCTCTTCTCTCGATTCTCGGAGTTCATAATATTCTACGTTCTCCTAGTTATCTCTAACTTAGGTGGAACGAAAAATATTATTTATAAAAGATCAAAGTTGCAAGCAAGAAAAGGAAATCTCTTTCACTTTTCAAAGCCCTAGCGGATGCATGAACACTTACTCTTCTCCTCTCTCGATTCTCGAAGCGCAGTATGAAATTAGAAACCTTGATTAAAAATTCTACACCACTCCTCTCTCGATTCTCGCGATGCAGTATGATGGCGTTCATACTAAAATTACGTCACTCGTCTCTCGATTCTTACGACACAAGGAAAGATAGAAGCACAATCAAAAGTTTCAACATTAAATCATGAGATCCACACGATAACTCATCCAAACAACTTAAAAGAAGAGAAATCACACATCAAACCACTCATAGTACTCTCATAATATAAAACCTTGAGATTTTAGTTCATATTTGAAGTTAAACACCACGAAATTGGAGAGATCTTACAGCCCATGACGTTTAATCCTCAGATCTACCCTTTCCGGTGGCTGAAAATCTGTTCCTGCAGTCGAAATGGCGCCGAACTCAGCCCTTCTCCTCCTATTCGAAAATCTCCAAGCATGACCTCTCCATAATCCGCCCCAAAACTTGCCTTTTATATGTGCTGGACTAATTTCGGGTCCCAGGTGGCTGAATGGTTGTGTCTTTTCCCTCCGTAACCATCTCAATTTGAATAAATTAGAAATTCTAAATTTTGAATTTCTGCCAACTTATTGCAACAATTTTTAAGTTGTTGCAACAAGTTTAGTTCGGCCAGTTTCAGTACAAAAATCGTCAGAAAGTTGTTGCAACAAGTTCTGAATGCTCAAAGTGCTAAAATTTGGCCATACGAGTCTATTTCTTCGCAAGAACCTATAACAAAAACATGTAAAAACATACGTAATACCCGCATTTGACCATAAAATATTAATTTACTCAATTTAATTAATATTTTAGCCATATTTAATGAAAATATATGAAAATATATGTCAAATGAAGCACAAGATAACTTCTTTTTGAGAAGTTATCACTCATCCACATATTTTTCAAGAGCAACTCTTTGAGCATCCAATTTCAATTACAGTTGCACCAAAAGTGAATTAAAGTCTACTAAAGGAGCTGGTGTTTATGGGACAGTCTTCAAGGCTTTCTTATAGCCTGAGCTCCTCCTCCTGAGCTCCACAAGTTTTCTGTTCTTTGCCCTAGAGGCTTATTCATCTTTAAAGGAATCAGATGAACTAGCTAAGTCCACTGTTTCTTTTGGACTAGAGGCAATGATTGGCATCTCCCCCTCAGTTCTTGGCATCTCCCCCTCAGTTCTTGCTCCTTATAAGTCAGGAAATAACTCTTCTAGAATTACCTCTTGTTGCATCTAAACTGGAGGAATAACTTTCTCATTCTCAACAGATGGATTCCCCTAGAAATCAAAGTCCTCTTCTAGGGTTTTCTCTATATTAGGAGAGTTTTGTTGCTCAGATTGATCAGGATCAGACATATGCACATTCTCTGCTTCTTTCTCAGTAGTGGTGGCTGCAGCATTGTTGATTTCTGAAACTATGTTCATGACTGTGTCAGTTGCATTTTCACTATCAAGTTCAACTTCATTTATGCCTCCCCTAGGTCTGATATCTGTGGATTTTCTGGTTCATGGACAAGTGTAGTTTCAGTATTGTCTCCCCCTAGAGTTGATACCACCTGGTTGTATGGAACTTGGATGGTCTCCCCTTGGGCCTGAACCTCATTTTCAAGTGATGGTGTAGTTGATTTCCTTTTCCTTGGTTGTTCTTCATCTATGCTGAAAACAACTTGTGAAAGTAACACTAGTGTCAACAATCTTCACCTAGGGGGGGGGGAATAGGTGATGTGCAGTCTTTTTGCAGAATTAAAATTTTACCTGCACAATAAAAGAAAACAAAAAAAGAACAGAAAGACACAGGCAGTTATAGTGGTTCCCCGATTTGGGTACGTCCACTTTCCCCCTTCGACCTATCTCCCAACAAGGGACGACTCGGTCACTTCACCAACAGGATTGAAATCCAATCCTCACACTAATGGAAGGAACCCTTCCACCCGAAGGAGTCACCACTCCTCCACCACGGGTTGCACCCAACCCTTACAATGAGGAACCAACGTTCCTTTATAACAAAAGTAAAAATGGAAGGTATAAAATACAAACTACTTTTAGAGTGCTAGGTGTCCCTCTTCGTTCGATGATATGTTCTTGAAGAAGACGAAGAGTCCATGACCTTAGCTCTCACTTGGAAAGGATCTCCTCGAGATCGGCGGCGGCAAAGATTGCGGTGTCGATTCTTTCAAGATCGGCAGCGGCACAAATTTCGGCAGCGATACTTTCGAGATCCAACCTTCGTAGCAAAGCTAGCACGGTCTACCAACGGTCTTACTTAGATCGATCGTCTTAATCGATTCAGAAGGGGAAGGTATTCCCGTTCAACAAACCTAGAGAAAAAAGATCTAAAGATAGACACGTGAGACGCATTGCTTGGCTAAGCTTCTGTCGCCGGGAGATCAGGAAGAATCCACGATCAGCGGTGGCGACCACCTTCACGAGCGGCGACGGCGGCGGAAGAAATACCGTGATCTGCTAGGTCAAGTTGGCGGCTCGCTCTTTTTCGTATGGATGGATTGTGTTTACTGTTCAAAATACACGAATATATATACTGTAGGTCATCCTTTATGACCGTTGTGGGCCCCACCAAAAGTAGCCCTAAATCCGGTTCAAAACAGCGCCTGTACATTTGGTCCGGTCCAGCGGGCCAACGAAAATCGCCTAAGGCAAATTCGGCGGGAATCATTGGTGATTCTCGACGATTCGTCGAGAATCACTAATGATTCCCGTCGAATTCTGCTTAGAAGATTTCTAGCTGAAAAAGCAAGCCATCCGGAGTGAATCGGCGAGAATCACAATTCATTCTCGACGAATCGGCGAGAATGCAAAGTCATTCTCGACGATTCAGCGAGAATCACTAAGTGATTCTTACCGATTTTGCCTTGGAAGAATTTTAGACGGCGCTGAGACAGCCGGAAGCATTCGGCGAGAATCGGCTAGTGATTCTCGACGATTCGGCGAGAATCACTAGTGATTCTCGCCGAATCAGCGAGAATCACTTAGTGATTCTCGTCGAATCTTACTTAGACGAATTTTCGTCTATCTTCCCGTGAGATGCTTTGACCCATCCTTGCTCCTTGTCTGCTCTTGATCTGTCTCAGCCCTGTACTTGAAAATAAGTACACTCCAATAGAGAGAGTACACGTAAGCCAACACACTGATCTGCTCAACGAGGGATTACGTTGCGCAGACCCGTGTATATTGACCTACTGCACCCTGACATTGGTGTGTACTTAGCGTGGAATAACTGCAAGCACATCTTGAATAAAATCATCAAATACATTATCTATTCAACTTAGCTTATATAGGGGCTTCTTCAAATCAGGTACATTGTGGATACAATACCCAACAATCTCCCCCTATTTGAAGAAGCCTAAACCCTACACGCTAAGGTGAATAGAGCATATGAAAATCATAAACTACGAATTCAGTTGAGATTGAAATTCAATACCACTTTCCTGAGAGCATACTTGGAGCCACCTTAGCCTTAGCCGAGAGGGTAATTGTAACACCCCGAAACTCAAAAGAGGGACAGGTGATATTTTAAGCCCAGTTTGGTTTTTGGAGCAGGTGTCACGGGCGTGTCACGGGCGTGTCACGGGCGTGTCACGGGCGTGTCACGGGCGTGTCATGGGCGTGTCACGGGCGTGTCACGGGCGTGTCACGGGCGTGTCACGGGCGTGACGCGAGCGTGTCACGGGCGTGACGCGGGCGTGTCACGGGCGTGACGCGGGCGTGTCACGGGCGTGACGCAGGCGTGTTCGGCCTCGGGTCGTGCGGTCGACGCTTTGGCGGTCGACGCTAGTCGAGTTGTAGAACACGGCCTAAGACACGGGCGTGTCCCAGGCCGTGTCACTCCAGGGATTCTACAAGTGTGGTACACGGGCCGTACACGGGCACAAACACGAGCATGTCAAATTCGACACGGGCGTGTCTGATGCCGTGTCACAAGGCCGTGTACCTCTCTGACTGCGAAATGTTGGTCGATTGCACACGGGGGGCGTGACACGGGTCCCGACACGGGCGTGTCGCAGGTGACACGGGCGTGTCGGAGGCCGTGTCAAAGGTCGTGTGCTGGTTTTTTGACTCGATCGAGACGGCGAGTGGGTAACACGGCCTGGCACACGGCCGTGTTGCAACCCGTGTTCGGCCCAGTCTTTGTGATTTTAGGCCGAATCGTGGCCGTCCGTTTCTTTGATTGAGATCCAACGGCTGGGGGCTAGATCTGAGGGATTAAACTCGGGAATAGGGTTTGAAACCCTCACTTTTCTCCTATCTTTATCTCTCTTGATTCTAGAGAGAAGGGAGAGCAAGGAGGAGGAAGAAGGCCAAGATCCGGCCGCCGGCGAAGCTTCGGAGGTCCGTTTCGCGAGCGGAGTTCAGATCCGCGAAGGTGGGAGCGTTGCCGTGGTTTTCAACCGAGCAAATCTTCTCCATGGCTAGGAAGAGGGGGCGGAAGGTAACGACACTTCTCCTCTCGGTTTTTAGGATTTAGGATGCATGAATAGCATCCCCTTCCTTTCGTATTTTGAGCACCGAATCTCTCAAATGAGAGGGATTTGTGTAGCCTAGGTTCAAGAGGAACCTCCGAGTTGAGTATGTTCATCTCGGCATGCTTTGCATTAGAGATCCGCTCCGTTAGCGGATTAGGCATTATGGGTGAAGCCGTGGTCGCGACCATTAGTCCGACCCGGTGATGTTGCATAGCGAGATGTGGGGTTTCGGTAGAAATACGTTGCGGCATTATGCCGTTGTGTGTATGCATTTTCCCCCTTTAATTGAGTGAGTACTCGTAGTCAGAACCGGACAAGGCTAGCTCCGCTTCTTGCGGTAGATGGTTTCCTTGGAGCACGGGAAAGATAAGGTGCGGATGGTGATTGGGGTGGGGAAACCTTTGTTTGTGCTGTGCAAAGGCGCGGCTATGTCTCCGTGGTCGGTTGGCTATCCCGTGACGCGCAAGTCATGTGGGGAAAGTATCCTGGCGAGACTAGCCCCTTGTGTGGGACTGACAAGAATGCCGAGCGGAGGGCAAGCCCGAGCAACGTGGCCATGAGCGGGTGGGGTCCAGCAAGGCTTCTTAGAATCGGTCAGTGTGAGACGGAACCCTGACGTGCGAAGTCAGAATGTGAGGGCAAGCCCGGGGTATATGACCCTTGTGCGGGTGGGGCCTTTGCGAGGTTCCGTGTGACGGCGTGTGTGCCGTTAGGGACATGGTGGTTCCCTTGTGTTTGCGGCTTTAAGCCAATGGGGAAACGGAAGTACCCAGTGTTTGATGTTGTGCTAGATGCATACGAACTAGGGTGCCTTGGGTGAAACCCGGGTTGCATTCATGCTGCATAGTAGGCCCTTTCACTTTGTACAAAACATAGAGAACATGTATGCTGTATGAGACATCCAAGCCTGTTTTACCGCTTTATTATATATACTCTTTTGGTATACGAAGTGCTAACTTGCAGGTGGAGTGGTACCCCGGGGTCCGTTAGGGACGACCGGGAGGAGATGTGTTTGTTACACAGTAGAGGTCAGCTTTTGCTGACCCACGTTACTTCATATCCTTACAGGGCAAGGATCGCATGCAGGAGCTAGCGCGCCGGGCGAAAAGCCCTAAGCCTCATGAAGTGTTGTTGTGCTTGACTATTTTCTTTTCCTTGTTTTGCTGCTGTTGTTTGACTATGTCCGGCTTGCATGCCGAGGTAGCCTAGGGGTGCTTGGCACTTTTATATTTGGACTTATATTGTGTAAGGCCTTAAGGCCATTTGATACTCTTTTGTTAAGTGGATAACTTCTGTCGGTTAATGTTCTGTTTCCGCTGTGTTTGTCTGGAGTTTTGAGATTGGGTAGTTTTCATATCATCTTTTAATATTAAAGCTGTGGCGTCCGTATGTTGTGGGGCCCCGGCCGGACCCATATTATATGGTCTTTACAGGGGAGGTGTTACAATAATCTCCCCCTTTTCGGCTTCTGCAAATCTGGGACCTTACTTGGAGCCACATGCTCCCCCTCAGATCTTGCATCTAGGCTCGAGCTTGAGTTCCTTGCTGATGCTTCCCCTTGATCCAAGAGCCTTGAGCCGTACGGACTTCACACTTCATAGTTCAGCATGCCGAGTTCACTTTTGAAGAGACTGAACTTGGCCTCGTCTAGGGGCTTTGTGAAGATATCTGCAACCTGCTTATCTGTGGGGACATAGCAGAGAGATATATCTTTGTTTTCCACATGCTCCCGAATAAAGTGATAGCGCACTTCAATATGCTTCGTTCTGCTGTGCGACACAGGATTGTTCGCAATTGCTATTGCGCTTGAGGAGTCGTAATACATCGGAACTTCGCTGAACTGCTGGTCATAATCTTTGAGCTAATTTCTGATCCATAGAAGTTGTGCGCAATAGCTGCCTGCTGAGATGTACTCAGATTCAGCCGTGGAGGTTGCGACACAATTCTGCTTCTTACTGTTCCATGAGATAAGCCTTCTTCCGAGGAATTGACACGTCCCGGAAGTGCTTTTCCTATCATCCCTGCTTCCTGCAAAGTCAGCATCTGAAAAGCCTATTAGCTCGACATCATTGTTTCTCGGGTACCACAAGCCAAGATTAGGTGTACCCTTAAGGTATCTAAGAATTTGCTTTGCAGTGACATAGTGAGATTCCTTAGTGTTCACCTGATATCTGGCACAAACGCATGTGGAGAACATAATATCCGGTCTACTTGCAGTAAGGTAGAGCAGGGATCCAATGATGCTTCTGTACTTGGTTTCATCAAAAGGTTTCCCTTTCTCATCCTTGTCCAGAGACACAGTGGATCCCATTGGAGTCCTCATAGAGGTTGCACTCTCCATTCTGAATTTCTTAAGGAGTTCATTTGTGAACTTCGTCTGAGAGATGAAAATCCCATCCTCAGACTGTTTCACTTGAAGTCCCAAGAAATATTTCAGCTCTCCCATACTACTCATTTCAAACTTCCCTTGCATAAGTTTGGAAAACTTCTTGCAAAGGTTGTTATCCGTTGACCCAAATATTATGTCATCGACATAGATTTGCACCAGCAAAATCTTGCCTTTGACTTCCCTAAGAAACAATGTCTTATCTATTTTTCCTCTAGAGAACTTGTTCTCAAGAAGAAAGCTAGACAGAGTCTTATACCAAGCTCGAGGAGCTTATTTTAAGCCATATAAAGCTTTATTAAGAAAATATACATGATTGGGATAAGTCGGATTAACAAAACCTGGGGGTTGTGCGACATATACTTCCTCTTTCAGGTTGCCATTTAAGAATGCCGATTTCACGTCCATCTGATAGACTATGAATCCTTTGTGAGAGGCATATGCTAGGAACAATCTGATCGCCTCGAGCCTTGCAACTGGTGCAAACGTTTGGTCGAAGTCGATCCCCTCCTCATGTCTGTATCCTTGAGCCACAAGTCTGGCCTTGTTCTTGATGATGATACCGTGTTCATCCAGTTTGTTTCTGAAGATCCACTTTGTGCCAATCAAGTTCTGCCCCTTTGGTTTGGGAACCAGCATCCAGACGTTGCATCGTTCAAATTGATGCAGTTCATCTTGCATGGCCAAGATCCAAGATGCATCCTTGTTCGCTTCGTCGAACTTCTTTGGCTCAACCTGTGACAGAAAGCTAAAATGCAGAATCTCGTTAATTGTACCTCGGTGAGTTCTGACACCATCACAGGGATCTCTGATGATTTGATTTCTTTGATGATCCCTCACGTGATGAAGCTCTAATAGTCTGGCATCTGGAGCTCTAACATTTTTTGGGGCTCCTTCCTCTTCAGGGAGGATAACTCCATTCAGACCGTCATCATCTCCGGTAGGCATTGTGGTGGAGACTTTGACGTACTTGGGAGTTACATCTTTAGCGGTCTAATCAAGACTAAGCTGTTCAATTCTTGTACCTGCATCTTCAAGAAGACCACTGGAAGAATTGTTGTTAAGCAAGCTTCCTTCATCACATACAACATTTATGGATTCCTCTACCACTAGGGTTTTCTTATTGAAAACCCTATATGTCCGGCTATGCCTACTATAGCCCATAAATATGCCTTCGAAGCATTTTTCACCAAACTTAGTACGCGGGTACTTCCCGTTATTTAGTACATAGCATCTGCAGCCAAAGATCCTAAAATAGGACATGGTTGGTTTTCTGCCTTTCAGTAGCTCATAAGGCGTCTTACGATGGCTCTTGTTGATCAATGCCCGGTTTTGTACATGACAAGCTGTGTTGACAGCCTCTGCCCAGAAGTATTCTGGGAGAGAAGCGTCATTCAACATTGTCGTGCAAGCTTCAATGAGTGTTCTATTTCTCCTCTCCGCAACTCCATTCTGCTGAGGAGTGCGCGAGGAGGAAAACTCATGAAAGATACCAAGTTCTTCACAGAACTCTGTCATAGCACTAGACTCGAACTCTGTTCCATGGTCACTTCTGATTTTGACCACCGAGTAGTTAAGTTCGTTCTGAATTTGCTTGACAAAACTAGTGAAGATGTCAAACGTATCAGACTTGTGTTTTAAGAAGAACACCCAAGTAAACCGAGAGTGATCATCAACAATCACTAGCGTATAAGGCTTGCCTCCCAAGCTATGAACTTGCATTGGACCAAACAAGTCCATATGCAGAAGATAAAGACATCTGGAGGAGTCTTTGTCTGCAATGCCCTTAAAGGTAGCCCGAGTCTGTTTGCCCTTCTGGCATGCAGGACAGGGGCTATCTTTGATGCACTTAATGATGGGAGCATCCCTTACTAAGTTTTTAGAAAATAGCATACTAATTGTCTTGAAATTAATATATGCCAATCTCTTGTGACATTGTTCACAAAGAGATGCACTGCCCACATGCCCCAAGCTAGCCCCCTTAGCCTGAGTAGAGAAGGTATCAACCAATGGAAGAACAGTCTTTGGCATAGAGAAGCTTTGGACAATCTTCCTTTCTACCGCAAGTTATTCTTCCAACTTATTGATTTCTTCCTATTTAAGGTCAAGGAGACTTAGAGACTCTGAGTGCTTAGAGATCAGGTCCAGGTGCTCCTGTCAGAGAGAAATCAAGCTAGTGATCTCTTCCCTTAGGGAGACACCCTCGACCTTAAGGAATTTGACTTCCTTTTTCTGAGCCCTCAATCTCTTGCGGCATTCCTCGAAGGTGTTGAGCAGAAGCTCATACTTTTCGAGGAGCTCAGCTTCTCGGGAAGATGGGTTGTCCTCGAGATCATCATCAGGAGACTCATAGTAAGAGTCAGAGAGGGGGGTATGAGCTTTTACCTTCCCAGTGAATGGGGGGCATTCTCCTTCAGAATCAGAGCGACCCACAAGCCCAAAGTAGGCTTCCTTATCATCGCTGGAGTCTGAGGAATCAGACTCACTCAGTGTCTTTGGCTTTTTGGCGATGTAGCTCCTCTCTTTCTTCTTATCTCTAGAGGTCTTGTGCTCCTCTCCCTTCCCCTTATCTCTCTTGCCTTGGTGGCAGTCAGCCACGACGTATCCTGGCTTATTGCACCCAAAAAAAATGACATCGTTAGAGCAATGTTTGTTCTGTTTGGATTCATACCTGTCGGAAGAATAATTCTTCTTCTGATTTCTGGAGGAGGAGCCGTATCTCTTTCTTTGATTCCTCATCTTGAGGAACTTCTTGAATTTTCGGGTGATGAGGGAGAAGTCTTCTTCAGACAGCTCTGAGCCAGAGGAGCATGGCTCGGAGTCTTCCTCCTCATCCTTTTTCCATGAACAGGACGAGGCAGCACCCTTGCCTTTCCTGGAGTGAATGGCTTTTAGGGCCACAGTCTTTTCTTTTGCTGCGGCTTTCTCGACTTCTTCTTCTGCTTTCCTCATTTCTAGCTGAAGCTCATAGGACATAAGCTTCCCAAATAGTATCTGAGGATCAGTTTCTGCTAATTTGCCAAACTCTCTGATGGCGCAGATCTTCATGTCCCATTCCTTAGTAAGGGACCTAAGGAATTTATCATTAAGTTCACCATTAGTGAACACTCTTCCATATCCCTTGAGGGCATTGACTATCTTGAGGAAATTCTCGAAGGTAACACCGATCTCTTCCTTGGGCCCTTGCCTGAAGGCCTCATATTTCTGGTTCAGGAGGGATCTCTGATCATCCCTCACTTCATCTGTGCCCTCCATCAGAATAATCAGGCTGTGCCAGATATCCTTTGCTGTCCTGTAGTTACAGAAGTTCTGCATCATGGAGTCATCGACTGCGCTGACTAGAATGTTCTGTGCTTTCTTGTCAAGTCCGACCAGCACCATCTCGTCCTTGTCCATTTCAGAAAGCTTCTTTGACACCATTTTGGTAGGATCAATGGTGGAGGCCTTAGTGGGAATATAAGGTCCCTCCTCCACGATCATTAAGAGTCGGGGGTCGACTGCTTCCATGTAAAATCTAATCCTTTCCTTCCAAATAGGAATGTTTAGTCTGGTGCACACTGGGATCTTGCCTGAGTACTTGAGTCCGTCCATAGTAGATATCTGCCTTCTTATTGAAACTAGTGGCAGGAACTTACTCAAGGTGTTAACCTTTTTGATGAGCAACCTCCCTCTGATACCACTTGAAAGTCACACTAGTGTCAACAATCTTCACCTAGGGGGGGGGAATAAGTGATGTGCAGTCTTTTTGCGGAATTAAAATTTTACCTGCACAATAAAAGAAAACAAACAAAGAACAGAAAGACATAGGCAGTTATAGTGGTTCCCCGATTTGGGTACGTCCACTTTCCCCCTTCGACCTATCTCCCAACAAGGGACGACTCGGCCACTTCACCAACAGGATTGAAATCCAATCCTCACACTAATGTGTTGAAGTGTGACCGGGCGGTCTGTCTTGGCGGGTTGGAGACCGCGCGGTCTGACGGTCTCACTCAGCGGTTTGGTTGCTGTGCTGTTGCTGTCTGGTTGCCGAACTGTCTGGCGGTCTCCCCTGGCGGTCTCCTCTGGCGGTCTCTCTCTCTCTGGTGGTAGCCGTGCGGTTAGCCCTTCTGTCTAACCGCGCGGTCTGTGCGGTTTGATCTGTATAGTCCGCTTAGTTCTGTAAATTTTTAGTCTCACATCTCTTATTTGTATTCTCTCTTCTCTCCTCCATTCTATATAAGGGAGGGCATACCTTTGTAATAGATACCTTTTTCTGATAATAAAATTTCAGTTATACCCGTTCCGGCTTGTTTTTAGTTCATTTCTAACATGGTATCAGAGCCATCGGTCATTGGCTCCTGATTATGTCCACTCTGTTCGCGCGGCTTTCTTCCTCTTCTCGCGGCCTGTTTCCGCGGCTTGTTTCTTCCGCTTGTTTTTTCTCGCGACCTGTTTCTCGCGACCTGTTTACTTCGCCTGCTTGCGCCCTGTTCGCGCGGCTTCTTGCCCTCCTTGTCGTTGCCCTCTGTGTGCGCGACCAGTTGCCTTATTGCTCCTTTGCTTCTGTCCGCGCGACCTGCCTCTTCTTCTCGCGGCCTGTTTTCGTTGCTTGCTTCTTGCAACCTATTCTTGTCGCCGCTCCCTCCTTCTCTTCTCTAGTCGCCGCGACCTGTCTCCGCGGCCTCTTTTGCCTTGGTTGCCTTTTGCGACCTGTCTCCTGATATCCTCCTCTTCTGTTCGCGCGGTCTGTCTGCTAGCCGCCCGACTTCTCTCCTTCTGTTTGGTTCTGCGGCTTGGTCGTGGCTTTTCTGGCCGCTGGTGTCTGCCATCGTGACCGCTGCAGATCTTTTCTTCCTATCCGCGCGATTTCTCTCTGTTCGCGTGTGTTCTTCCTTGTTTAGGTGGCCTCTCTGCCCTTCTTCCTTCGCCGCCCTCTCTTGTCCCCGCGACCTGTCTCTTAGTCGCAGCGGCTTGTTTTTCCTCTGTGCGGCTCTTCCTTTAGCCGCTCCTGCCTGTTAGTCGGCGCGACCTCCTATTGTGTCGCGCGGCTTGTGCTTCCCTTTTGCCTTGCTCTGCATCTTGGTCGTGGCCCTTCTTGCCGCTGGTGTGCTGTCATCGTGACCGCTGCAGTTCTTTTGTTCCTCCTGTCATGGATTCCATATACTCCTCCGAGCCGCTCGCTTCGGTGGTCACGTCTTCTGGTAGTGCCCACGTTGTTACTCAAGGAAAATGGCTGATCGACACCGGTGCTACTAATCATATGACCGGCAATCCCCAGTGTTTTTCTCTCCTAGAAACACATGGTCGGTTGCCCCCGGTTACTCTCGCTGACGGCTCTTCATCGTCGGTTCATGGGACGGGAATAGTCCGTGTCTCTCCGTCTCTTCGTTTGGAGGATACTCTCTACGTGCCCAAGTTCCCATGCAACTTATTATATGTTACCTCTCTATGCAAGCAATTACAATGTTCTGTTACTTTTACTTCTACTAATTGCTCTTTTCAGGATCCGGCCTCCCAACGGACGATTGCTACTGGGACTGAGAGTGGCGGCCTATACTTCCTGGACAACATTTCCGCTTTCTCCACATTCTCCTCTATCTCCACAGATCTTCTCCAATGGCATCTCCGCCTTGGTCATGCTCCTCCTCATCTTCTTCGTCAACTTCTGCCCCACCTTCCTCCACAAAGTCCTCCGCTCAACTGTGAGGCCTGTCAGCTTGGCAAGCATCACCGCTCCTCCTTCCCTCCAAAGCACGTTCGTGGATCCACCCGTCCGTTTGATCTCATCCACTCCGATATTTGGGGTCCTTCTCCTACTCCTACCGTTGGTCGGGGTAGTTCATATTTTGTCACATTCATTGATGATTTCTCTCGCTGTAGGTGGGTGTATCTGTTAAAAGATCGCTCTGAATTATTCTCTGTCTGGACATCCTTCTATCTCATGATCAAGACTCAGTTTGATGTTTCTATTAAAGTTCTTCGATCTGATAATGCCAAAGAATATATCAGTCATGATTTCTCTGTCTTCTGCATGCAATATGGGATTATTCATCAAACTAGTTGTGTCTATACTTCACAACAAAATGGTGTGGCAGAACGCAAAAACCGTCATCTCCTTGATGTCGCTCGTTCCTTGATGACCCAGATGCATGTTCCTCGCTCCTATTGGGGCTATGCTGTTCTCCTTGCCTGTTACCTCATCAATCGCATTCCCTCCACCGTTCTTCACGGAAAAACCCCATTCTCCATTTTGTATCCGGGCAAGGAGCCGTTTCCCCTCCCTCTCCAAATATTTGGATGCACTGCTTTTGTGCATGCCCCCTCTACCACCCGTGATAAGCTATCTCCTCGATCCACCAAATGTATCTTTCTGGGATACTCCACCACTCAGAAAGGGTATTGTTGCTTTGATCCCATCCTTCGTAAGCAGTTCGTTTCTGCTGACGTCACCTTCTTCGAGAATACCTCCTACTTCTCGGATGACTCCTCTCCTCCTCTCCCATCTTCTGATTCTCCTGCTGTTCCCTTTGTTCCCTCGTTTCCTACTACGATATTCACCCCTACTCCATCTCCGTCCACTCCTCCCACTCCGCCGCCGTCTCCCTCTTCTCCTCCACCGTCTCCCGCATCTCCGCCGCCGTCGCTCTCTACTCCCGGGCCAGCTCTCTCTGCCACGGATGCTCCGGATGCCGAGGAACTTGCTGACCTGGATCTTCCTGTAGCTCTTCGCAAAGGGGTGCGGACGTGTACCCTACACCCCCTTACTGCCGTTGTTTCGTATGATCGTCTTACCCCTTCTCGCAGGGCCTTTGCTCTAGCTATCTCTGCCACTGCCACGCCCCGCTCTTACCAGGAGGCCCTTGCTATTCCTCACTGGAAGATGGACATGGATGAGGAAATGGCCACCCTAACAGAGCGGGGTACCTGGACTCTTGTTCCTCCTCCCTTCGGTACTGATGTCGTTGGCTGTTGCTGGGTCTTTGTGGTGAAATTTTCCCCGGATGGCACTGTGGACCGTTATAAAGCTCGCCTTGTTGCTAAGGGCTTTACTCAGACCTATGGAGTTGATTACTTTGACACCTTCTCTCCCGTGGCTCGTCTCAGCACTATACGGGTTCTTCTCTCTGTGGCGGTCAATAAAGACTGGCCAATTTCCCAGCTGGATGTAAAGAATGCCTTTCTTTACGGTGATCTTCAGGAGGCCGTCTACATGGAGCAACCTCCTGGGTATGTTGCTCAGGGGGAGACACGAGTATGCCGGCTGCAGAAGGTAATCTATGGCCTCAAGCAGAGCCCTCGAGCTTGGTTTGACAAGTTCAGCAGCATCGTGGCGGCCGTTGGTTTTGTGCGCAGCTCTGCTGATCACTCTCTATTTGTTCGCAAAACCTCCTCGGGACTGGTGGTTCTTGCAGTTTATGTTGATGACATTCTTCTCACTGGCGATGATCAGGAAGGGGTAGCCTTGACAAAGCGGCACCTTCGTCAACATCTAGTCACGAAAGACATGGGCTCTCCGAAGTACTTTTTGGGGATTGAAATCTCTCGGAAGCCCAACTCCTTAGTCCTCTCTCAGCGTAAGTATGCCCTTGATCTTTTAAAAGAAGCAGGATTGACTGGGGTTAAACCTGCCCGGTGTCCCATGGCTGTTGGAGAAGACAAAACCTGGACAGATGATTCGCCTCTTCTTTCGGATACTACGCGGTACAGGCGACTTGTTGGTAAGCTCATATACCTCACTGTGACCAGGCCCGACATTTCCTATGCTGTGGGCAAGGTGAGTCAATTCATGCAATCACCCAGGGAGTGCCATCTACAGTCCGCCTTGCGGATCTTGGAGTACGTCAAAGCAGCCCCTGGGAAAGGATTGCTCTTTCAGAAGAATGGTCATCTGAGGATTGAAGCATACTCAGATGCGAGTTACGCTGATGACAAAGGGGATCGCAAGTCTACCTCCGGTTTCTGCACTTTTGTTGGGGGAAATCTGGTAAGCTGGAAGAGCAAGAAGCAGTCTGTTGTCTCCAGGTCCAGTGCTGAAGCAGAGTATCGGAGTATGGCATCGACCACTTGTGAGTTAAAGTGGCTTCGGGCTCTCATGCTGGATTTAGGAGAGGTCTACAACCATCATCTACCTATGTTCTGTGACAACAAGGCTGCTATATACATCTCCAAAAATCCCGTTTTTCATGAAAGAACCAAGCACATTGAAGTCGATTGTCATTTCATTCGTGAAGAGATTGTAAAGGAACAAATTTGCACTCCATTTGTTACTTCTGAGAAAGAGCTGGCTGACATTTTCACCAAGCCAGTATCCGCCTCGTTCCTTCATATTTGTGACAAGCTGGGCATGATCGATATATATGCTCCAACTTGAGGGGGAGTGTTGAAGTGTGACCGGGCGGTCTGTCTTGGCGGGTTGGAGACCGCGCGGTCTGACGGTCTCACTCAGCGGTTTGGTTGCTGTGCTGTTGCTGTCTGGTTGCCGAACGGTCTGGCAGTCTCCCCTGGCGGTCTCCTCTGGCGGTCTCTCTCTCTCTCTGGTGGTAGCCGTGCGGTTAGCCCTTCTGTCTAACCGCGCGGTCTGTGCGGTTTGATCTGTATAGTCCGCTTAGTTCTGTAAATTTTTAGTCCCACATCTCTTATTTGTATTCTCTCTTCTCTCCTCCATTCTATATAAGGGAGGGCATACCTTTGTAATAGATACCTTTTTCTGATAATAAAATTTCAGTTATACCTGTTCCGGCTTGTTTTTAGTTCGTTTCTAACATAATGGAAGGAACCCTTCCACCCGAAGGAGTCACCACTCCTCCACCACGGGTTGCACCCAACCCTTACAATGAGGAACCAACGTTCCTTTACAACAAAAGTAAAAATGGAATGTATAAAATACAAACCACTTTTGGAGTGCTAGGTGTCCCTCTTCGTTCGATGATGCGTTCTTGAAGAAGACGAAGAGTCCATGACCTTAGCTCTCACTTGGAAAGGATCTCCTCGAGATTGACGGCGGCAAAGATTGCGGCGGCGATTCTTTCAAGATTGGCGGCGGCACAAATTTCGGCAGCGATACTTTCGAGATCCAACCTTCGTAGCAAAGCTAGCACGGTCTACCAACGGTCTTACTTGGATCGATCGTCTCAATCAATTCGGAAGGAGAAGGTATTCCCGTTCAACAAACCAAGATACAAAAGATCTCAAGATAGACACGTGAGATGCGTTGCTTGGCTAAGCTTCTGTCGCCGGGAGATCAGGAAGAATCCACGATCAGCGGCGGCGACCACCTTCACGAGCAGCCACGGCGGCGGAAGAAATACCGCGATCTGCTAGGTCAAGTCGGCGACTCGTTCTTTTTCATATGGATGGATTGTGTTTACTGTTCAAAATACACGAATATATATACTGTAGGTCATCCTTTATGACCGTTGTGGGCCCCACCAAAAGTAAGCCCTAAATCCTATTCAAAACAGCGCCTGTACATTTGGTCCGGTCCAGCGCGCCAACAAAAATCGCCTAAGGAAAATTCGATGGGAATCATTGGTGATTCTCGACGATTCGTCGAGAATCACTAATGATTCCCGTCGAATTCTACTTAGAAGATTTCTAGCTGAAAAAGCAAGCCATCCGGAGTGAATCGGCGAGAATCACAATTCATTCTCGACGAATCGGCGAGAATGCAAAGTCATTCTCGACGATTCGGCGAGAATCACTTAGTGATTCTTGCCGATACTGCCTTGGCAGAATTCTAGACGACGCTGAGACAGCCGGAAGCATTCGGCGAGAATCGGCTAGTGATTCTCCACAATTCGGCGAGAATCGGCGAGAATCACTAGTGATTCTCATCGAATCGGCGAGAATCACATAGTGATTCTCGTCGAATCTTACTTAGACGAATTTTCGTCTATCTTCCCGTGAGATGCTTTGACCCATCCTTGTTCCTTGTCTGCTCTTGATCTGTCTCAGCCCTGTACTTGAAAATAAGTACACTCCAATAGAGAGAGTACACGTAAGCTAACACACTGATCTGCTCAACGAGGGATTACGTTGCGCAGACCCGTGTATATTGACCCACTGCACCCTGACATTCGTGTATACTTAGCGTGGAATAACTGCAAGCACATCTTGAAGAAAATCATCAAATACATTATCTATTCAACTTAGCTTGTACAGGGACTTCTTAAAATCAGGTACATTGTGGATACAATACCCAACAACTTGCTCTTCTGAATCACTAGAGGATTCAGGGAGCTTGGCTGGTGTGTTCTTTTCCTTAATTTTCTTCTGTTGTTTTTGAGGTGTAGGAACATATTTAGTCAATACTCTTTCCCATCTAGATAGTATTCGTAAGTCCATCTTCCTCATGTGATTAATCTTAGAACCAGTAGTCTGATTCATCACTTCTGGAATATTAATAGCCAGATACAGGCTTAGTATTTTTCCCAGATTAGGTTTCTTGAGACTTTCTTTGATCTTTTCAAACACAACAGCAGACCAGACAGTTTTCACCTTAAATATAACTCTGGTCATGGGATTGAACATATAGGCTGAAATCCTATCATGCCCTCCTAATTTGCACACAATAATCTTGCCGAGAATCTTAGATAGGAATTTGCCCTGGGAATTCATTCCCTTCCTGTTCATTGATGATCCAATCTTGGTAGTGGGATCCAGTCCACACCATTGGAGAGCATCTTTTGTCATGGAATATGCTATGTCATCTTCTTCCTTAATCCTAAGAAGCTGAAGTGTTTTACTTAAACTCTTCAATGTGAGTTTCACCTTAGTACCTTGGACATATGATTTAATCCTCATGCCCTTCGAATCCATTGATGCTGATGAGTAGAATTCAAGAACCTCCTTCTTCCATATCCTGGTAGGTTCTGAGACTAGGTACTCCAATCCATTGTCGTTGATTGGGGTAATCACGACTTTGATTTCTTATGCGGTAGTATCAAACGCATTACGAACTAGTTCATATCCCTCAATTACTTTCTCTTCCATCTGTGGCGCCATGGATGAAAGAGAGAGAAGAGAGTAGATTGTAGAATTTCTTGTCGACACAGGGTTTAGAGTCGAGAGTTCTGGATAGCACAGTCGACTAGATTTTGTTTTCTCCTTTTTATAGAATTCTTGTGAAGGGTAGGTCAAAAGACGCGCTAAATAAGAATCTTATGAGTCGACATAATATTGTATGTGTCGACATAGACAACTTAGGTCTCGACAGAGAATTGTAAGTGTCGTCATGTCTAAGTGTCGACATAGATTTTTGTGTGTCAACACAGAAATCTTCTAATATAAGGTCTCAACAGAGTTGTGTTGACACAAACCTTTTCTGTCGACATAGATTTTATTTCTGTGTCGACACAGTTTATTCCTATGTCGACACAACTCGCTGATAGTGTCGACACAGTGAGCTTGTGTCGACACAAACTTTCTAACATAGCCAATTTTTTTGAGAAATTTTTTGCTGACCTAACATTTTATTCTAGGTTTAACACACCTAATTCAATCTTAAAATAATTGAATTTACTTTCATCCAGAGGTTTTGTAAATATGTCAGCAATTTGATTGTTAGTGTTGACAAATTCTAGACTTATGTCTTCTTTTTCAACATGTTCTCTAATGAAATGAAACCTGATTTCTATATGCTTAGTTCTGCAATATGAAACACGATTTCTAGCAATAGTTATGGCACTATTAGAATCACAATATAATGGAGTTCTACTTACCTTGATATCATAGTCTTCAAGTTGATGTTGTATCCACAACAGCTGAGCACAACAACTACCTGCAACTACATATTCTGACTCAGCAGTGGATATAGCCACACTTGTCTGCTTTTTGCGACTCCATGACACCAATCTTCCACCTAGGAACTGACATGTGTCTGTGGTTCTTTTCCTATCTTCTTTGCAGCCTGCAAAGACTACATCTGAATAACCTATTAGCTGAAAATCTCTATTCTAAGGGTACAAAAGACCAAGATTTGGTGTGCCCTTATGATATCTTAAAATTCTCTTGACAGCATGAAAGAGAGGGTATAAGATACTTATTACTCTAAAGGGGGGGGGGGGGTGAATAGAGTATTCAAAAATTAAGAGACTCTAAACACTTCTCTTGAGAAAATTGCGGAATTAAAATATAAAAGCTTTAAACCTAAAGCTTATCAGAGTGTAGTGAATAAAAACAAGCTAACTGAAGTTTTAGTTGAGCTTTATACCTAACAAAGCAACTAGATACCTAGTTATATCTATCACAGCCATAGTGCATCAATTAAATTAAACAACCAGACAACACAAGAGATTTATAGTGGTTCCCCAATTGGGTACATCCACTCTTCTACCACCCTGGTAGGAATCCACTACAGGTTTTTTTTCAGGTGCCCTGCCACCACAAGATCTACTTTAGGTAGATCTAGAAACCCTTAAGACTTTTGATCAGGTGCCTAAGAACCAAACACATAGGTTTTTGATCAGGTGCCCTGCCACCAAAGGTTAACTTTTGAAGGGAGTAATAACCCTTTTACAAGAGGTTCAGGGAAAGAGTTGAAGGTGTCTTCTCTGTGTTCAAAGAAGCTAGTGGATTGCTCTGAGAAAATCAAAGCTCCCCCTGGCTTAGAGAATGTCCAAGAAGAAGCTTTGCTTCAGGGTGCGGGAACTCCAGATTGCTTTGAAGCTTTTTCTGATGCTGCTTTGAAGAAGTCTCAATATTTTGATGGTTGTTCTTCTTCAGCAGCTTTGCAATCCGGGAGGAGAGTTCTTCTTGAAAGCTTAAGCACTGAGTGTTGATTTTCTTGAAGACAGGATGAACTCAGGAAGCAGTAGAAGAACAAATTCTTTTTCTTGAGAGCTCTTGTTGTATCACACTTGTTGCTTGGTTCTCTTGTTTTTGTGTCTGTAGTTGTTATTATCTTCAGCCGACTGCCTTAATAAAAGACAGAAACTTCTCTTCTGTGAAACGGTCTTGAGGCCTGCATAAAAAGTCTTTCCAAATAATAGAATACGACAAAGTATGGAAACATGTACCTGCAATCTCTCTGTCATTACCAAAAAGTAATTTAGAATAAAAGAAATATCCTTTCAATTTGACTTAAAGAACTGGCACAGGAAACCAAGCCTAACGGCTATAATACAGCTGTACACAATCCAATCTTTCCTTTAATAAAACAAATAACTTTATTCTGTCAAAATATTTTAAAGCAATGCATAAGAAATATTGCAAATAAGCAATAGAGTATATGCATTCTAATAAGCAAAATATTTGAATAGGATATGATTTAAATAAGATTGAATATTATAGGGAATCATCTGAAATGAATATAGATAAAAGTAGACAGAAATCGTCGAGCAAAGATCGAAGATCGTCGATCTGGAC
Organism: Platanthera zijinensis; assembly: GCA_039513925.1. Classification (NCBI taxonomy): domain Eukaryota; kingdom Viridiplantae; phylum Streptophyta; class Magnoliopsida; order Asparagales; family Orchidaceae; genus Platanthera; species Platanthera zijinensis. Next base: position 107,602,430 of record CM077078.1, on the reverse strand, counting down.
AAGCAAATCGTCGACCTGAAGACAGAACAAAGTCTAAACAGAAATCGTCGACCTAGGCTAAACGATCGTCAATCTGAGCAAGCAGGTCGTCGATCTCACTTCAGAGTACATATAACTCTGAGATCGTCGATCATCATTCGAAGATCGTCGAGCGACAATCGACTATCGTCGAGCACAAATCTTCTAAACAAAATTTCTATTTCTATCCAATCTCAACTATCCTATCTGGGTCTATCCTAACAAAACCTATGGTAGACTAACAATTTGTCTAACCATTGACCATAGATAAATCTTGGGTCAATTAAGCCTAATTGAGATGACATGGCCCAAACAATCTCCCCCTATTTGGGTGATGTCACTCAAACACTAACAAAACTAAGATAATCAGATAAAATAAACAGCAATAGATAAATCATCAAACAGATGAAATAGATAAGCAACACAGAAGTCACAATTATTTGTCAACAGAATCTGAAGGAAGAGTAGAAGTAACAGGAGAGAAAAAGATTTTCTTATTCGGATCAAAAGCATCTTTCTTTGACAGCTTCAAGTCCTGCTCTCCAATGATCTTTAGCTCTCCAGCTTTGGGTAGAAATGCTTCAGGATGTTTCTCCATATACTTGGAAGCATCAAACCCTTCTGACCTAACTTGAAATCTGTCCAGTTCTTTCTTTCTATATTTTGACATGGTAGAGAATCCTGAGACATCTTTTCCTTTAGCTTTAGCTTTCTTGATTTGTGCAGATCCAACCAATTCTAACAGTCTAGCCATTTTATAGTTAGGATCAAGCTCTTGACTTTCATAGGCATTATAATCAGAAGGATCAAGTGGATTTATAGTCTTGAATTTTACAGATTGAGTTAAGAAACTCTCAGTTGGACTTGAACTGGCTTGATCTTTATATCTGTTGACTCTCTAATTATAAGACTGGATGGAGGAGCAAACTCAGCATACTTTTGCTTGATTTATTAGAATATATAACTCTTTCTCCTTTGAAATTTGCTGGTTTGGCCTGAGCAGGTTTTATCTTTGAAGGTGATCTAGAGGCTGGAGGAGGAGAGAAGGTGGGTTGTTGATATACAACTTCCTTAACTTGCTCTCCTTGAATGTTTGAACTTTTATACTGCCTCTGATCACTAGAGCTGCTTGGAGGAGGCTGCCTTCCCTTTCTATGATAGGTATATGACTGATTTTGCCTGGCTGAAGGAGCAGAAGCTCTGGGAGCAATATTTCCTGAGGCACCAGCAGAGGGAGGAGGAGGAGGACCTCTCTGAGTTCCCTTGGGAGGAGGAGAGTACTTCCTGCTCTTCTTCCTTGCTTTCTGTTCATTCTTAGAGTACCACATCCAAGCCTCAAAATTCTTAGCTTTGGGATCAATTCCTTTCAAGATGTAGTAAGGAATATCATTATCTAGATTAGGAGGAGCTGGAGCTGTGGCTTTCCTTTTCTTTTGAGCAGACCTTTTCTTTTTCTTTTTACAATCAGAATCATCAGAATCTTCATCTTCATCCTCAGAATGTGAGGGTTGAGGTTCTGCATAAAAATCATCAATTTCCTTTAACATAGCCTCTTCTTTCTCTTTAGCTTGTAGAAGAGCTTTTTCTTTTTCTTCTTCTAGAATGTCTTGGGCTAGGAGAGAGTCAAAATCTGGACCTGGGGTATCGTCCCAAAGAGTAGATGGTGCAGACTCAGCTTCTGGAACTACAACTGGCACACTTTTAACTGAAAGCTCTACTGAATTCCATTTATCTTCTAGGAAAGAGGTGATGATCCCTTCTAGATGTCTGGCAATAATAGGGGTAGAAATCTCCTCAAGACAGAATTTGAGGGCAAAGGTTACTTCAGTTATTGCTTCAGAAATAACAAAGCTATCCAAAAGCTGAAGGCACATTGGTCTCTGGTAGCACACAATGGCCTGAAGAGGATCAAAATAACATGGGGAGGAGATAGGATTATAAAGGTCTCCACAAGATGACTCATCATCTGAGTCAAGGAATGCATCCAATTCCTCTTCCAAAACTACTAGAGCATTAGAATCTTCAACTATCTTCTGAACAGAATCTTGAATAACTGTATCTAGAGCTGAAATAACTGCATCTGGAGCTGAAACAATTGCATCTGGAGCTGAAACTGAAAATATTTCTAACTCTGGAAATCTTTCTAACTCCAAAGCAGGGCCTGAATCATCTTCATCAAGCATCTCCCCTGCATTGGTTCAGTGAGAACTAAACCAAGGCCCCTAGATGAAGAAGGGTCTGTGAGGGTGGAAATGGAGGCAGCAAGAGAAGAGATAGATAAAGCAAGAGGAGCAATGGCCTCAACTATCATGGCTTTGATGGAAGGAGTTATGAGGTCTAGGACAGATGCAATGAATTCTGGTGTAATATAAAATGATGGAGAAATGCTAAAAGGGGCATCATCAGAATTGATGGTTTTCTGAGTAGGGGCTTCATCAAGTGGGGAATTGTGATGAGATGGATGATCATGAATGGGTGATTGATGATTTGAGGTAGCTGGGGAGTGAGATGGAGAAAGCAGATTGAACAAAGAATCTATATTGAGATTGGGTACCTCAGCTAAATGAGCTGGAGTAGGAGAAGCAGGTTATGATGGATTGTTCACAGGAGAAGAATGAGTTACAATGGAGGTGGATGGCAAGGAGGGTAAGGCAGGATTTTCTTCATCAGGGTGGGAAGTGGCTTCAGAAGCCCTTGTGCTCTCAAATGTTATAGGAGCAGACTTTTCCATGGAGGGTTTCTGAATGACCCTTTTCCACTTAGCAAACAGGGATGAATCAATCCTTTTGTTGGCATTGATCGTTGTAGGAACAGAGCCTAACAGCTGGGAAGCTTTTTTTGATAGAAAGAACCCAATCAGCCTTCCTTGAGTTACCTCTTTCTTATTGTTCTTCTTCCTGATCAAATCAAACAACAATCCAGCCCAATTGATTTCCTTCTTATTCACAATGGTTGACATCAAGGCAATTTATTGCCGGTTGATGTTGTCATGAGCTGAGTGCTTTCCAAGAAGCACTTTTCCAACCAGATCCTCCAAAAACTTGAAACCAACAGATAAGTTTACCTTCAGGAGCTTGGATGGGATGCCTTCTGCATGACCCATTTCCAACAACAACCTTCCGTACTCAGCATAATCTTGCTCATACTCATCAGAGCCATTCTTTAACTCAAAAATTTCAGTTAGAATATCGGGAGTGAGAATTACCTCCACGCCGCCGATTGATCCTTTCATCTCTTTGTCATAAGAAGATGATGTATACACCAATTCCTTGATTTCTGATAGGTGAAGTTTGATCTTTGTAGTCATAAGATTTTTGAGTCCTTGTTCATCGTACAACTGCAGCATTTCTTTAAAAACTGGTTCACTGTCACTGAAGGAATCGAAGTCAACACTGAAGCCTGCATCGAATTTCATCACAGAAAAGGTTACGGTGGAAATCGCCATTGAGTTGATGAGAGAAATCGCAAGAAGAGAGGGAGAAAGCGCGGGACGAGAGCTCGAAATAGTTCTGGAAGCATAATATGAAACGGCGAGCTCCGTCGACGATCTTCAGACCTAAATAGACGAACGTTTAGAAATAAACGAAAGTCGTCGATCTCTGAATGAAGATCAAGAGAATCGGTCGTCGATCGTCGGTCGACGATCGATTTCCAAAGAAGAGTCGTCGATCGTCGATCGACGATTTCTGTCTCTAAAGGCAAAGAGCTGTCGTAGACCAAGGGTCGACGATATAGCTCAACCTGTTCGACGATCTTCAAACACCGTTCGACGATCTCAGAACAGATTTCAACTTAGCAGATTTTTCACTAAGTCTGATCAATTCATCATGCCAAGTTGATTCAAAAAGAATAAATGTTTCTGTTCATCTAAAGGCTTTGTGAAAATATCACTTCTTTGAAGATCTGTGGGTATAAACTCAAGATTTATCTTATTCTTGTCAACACAGTCTCTAAGAAAATGGTGTCTAATGTCAATATGCTTAGTCCTACAATGGTGCACAGGATTTTGTGCTATGGAATAGCACTGGTACTATCACACATAATTTTGGTATTTTTGTGTGTGTACCCATAATCCAAGAGTTGATTTTGAATCCACAGAATCTGTGAACAGCAACTAGCAGCTGCTATATATTCAGTCTCTACAGTTGAAGTTGAAACAGAAGTCTGCTTTTTGCAAAACCATGAGATAAATCTCCCACCTAGGAACTAACAAGTCCCTGAGGTGCTTTTCCTGTCAACTCTACAGCCAGCATAGTCAGCATCTGAGTATCCAATCAACTCAAATTCTGATTCAGCTGGATACCAAAGTCCTAAATCTTGGCATCCCTTCAAGTATCTTAAGATTCTCTTGAGAAGAGTTAAATGAGATTCCTTGGGGTTGACCTTAAATCTAGCACATAGGCATGTGGCAAACATTATATCAGGCCTACTTGCAGTTAAATATAATAGGGAACCAACAATGGCCCTATAATTTTTCTGATCAACAGGCTTTCCCTTATCATCAGAATCAATTACTACATTAGTAGTCATAGGAGTGTGCATTGCTGAAGCATCTGCTATCCCAAACTTCTTTACCAATTCCTTAGCATATTTAGATTGGGAGATGAAGATGCCATCAGCATCTTGTTTCACTTGAAGACCAATGAAATAAGACAGCTCACCCATACTACTCATCTCAAACTTAGAATACATCAGGTCTGAGAACCTTTTGCATAGTTTGGGATCAGTGGAACCAAATATAATGTCATCCACATAGATTTTAACTAACAGGATTTTGTCTTTGTGGTGCTTAATGAAAAGGGTTCTATCAACTATACCTCTTACAAACTTATGTTCTAATAGGAAACTAGCTAGAGTCTCATACCATGCTCTAGGAGCCTGCTTAAGTCCATACAGAGCTTTTTCCAACTTAAAAACATGTGAGGGATAAGTTGAAGAAATGAACCCAGGGGGTTGTTCAACAAATACCTCTTCCTTTAGCTCACCATTCAGGAATGCTCTCTTTACATCCATTTGGAACACCTTAAACTTCATGTAGGATGCATATGCTAGAAAGATCCTTATTGCCTCTAGCCTTGCAACAGGAGCAAAAATCTTATCATAGTCTATTCCTTCTTCCTGTCTGTAGCCCTGTGCTACAAGCCTTGCTTTATTTCTTATGATAATTCCTTGTGCATCCAACTTATTTCTAAACACCCATTTGGTGCCTATAATTAGGTGACCTTTTGGTCTAGGGACCAACTCCCAAACTTTGCATCTTTAGAACTGGATTAGCTCTTCTTGCATAGCAATGATCCAGTGGGGATCTTGCTCAACATCTTCTATGGTTAAGGGCTCAACCTGAGAAAGAAAGCAAGCAAGCATCACATCTTGACTTAGTTGATGTCTAGTTTGCACACCAGTTGAAATGTCTCCAATCACTTGAGATGTAGGATGATCTCTAAGTGTGACATAATCAGTTGGTGGTATGTGATCTTCAATAGCAATTGGGATTAATTCCTCTGGTGGAATTAGATTGGTTGTTGGTACAGTTGCAATCACTTCTACCTGATCTTTATCACTGTATAAATCAATTATCTGAGGAGCTGGTTGAATCCCTTGAGAGAGTTTCAGCTCATCCAAGTTCTTGCATAATTCAGGTACCTGCGAAGAACTACTGGAGGAAGTTTCCTTCTCTCTGTAAAACATATTTGTCTCATCAAAAGATACATTGACTGACTATTCAATTTTCAAGGTGGATTTATTAAATACCCTATAAGCTTTGCTTACTTGGGAATATCCTAGAAAGATTCCCATTGAAGCCTTTGCTTCAAACTTTCTAATGTAATCTTTGTTATTATTGTGAATGAAGACTACACAGCCAAAAACTCTAAAATAATCTATTTTAAGTTTCTTTTCTTTAAGCAATTCATAAGGAGTCTTCCCCTTAATTTTATGTATCAGACTCCTATTCAGTACATAGTTAGCTATGCTAACTGCTTCTGCCCAAAAGGATAGAGCCATATTAGCATCTGCTAACAATGTTCTTGCAGCTTTAATCATGGTTCTGTTTTTCCTTTCCACTACACCATTTTGTTGAGGAGTTCGAGGAGCAGAGAAGCTATGCCTGATACCTTCTTTCTCGCAGAATTCTTGCATAAGAAGAGAGTCAAACTCAGTACCATGATCACTTCTGATCAAGGAAACTTGAGTAGAGTACTCAGTCTGTATACAAAGTAGAAAATCTGTAAGAACTTTGAAGTTATCAGATTTAGTTCTCAAGAAGAACACCCAAGTGAATCTAGAGTAATCATCTACAATAACTAGGGTATAGAATTTCCCTCCTAGACTCTGTACAGCTATTGGACCAAAAAGATCCAAGTGCAATAGGTACAGGATTCTAGGTGAATCACTTTTATTTACAGCTTTGAAACTATTCTTGGTTTGCTTGCCTAGCTGACACGTCTTGCATAGGCCTTCCTTCTTGTAGGGACAAGAGGGCAAACCTCTAACAAGGTTGTATTTAGATAACCTAGATATATTTTTAAGATTAACATGACTAAGCCTCTTATGCCATAAAGTATTTTTACTACTTACCTAATTAAATAAGCAAATTTCAGAAGAAGTGGAATTAAAGTCTACAAGATAGATATTTCCTTGTCTAATACCTACTAACACAATTTTATTATTCAAAGTAATATTGCACAAAGTATTAGAAAACCAAACCTGGTAGCCAGTATCACAAAGCTGACTTACAAAAATAAGGTTGTGCTTCAGTCCTGTGACATAAGCTACCTTCTTGAAAGTCACTGATCCTATGGTGAATTTACCATATCCTTCAGTCTGACCATAACTGGAATAAGCAAAGACCACTTTTGGTCCCAACTTGGCTTTGAAGCTTGACAGGTTTTCTTTATTTCCAGTCATATGCTTGGAGCATCCACTATCCAAATACCACTTGTCTTGAGTGATAGGATAGGTCTTCACCTGCAATAAGATAGATTAAATATTGTGGACCCAGGTAACCTTGGGTCCATTGTTCTTCACATAGGAAAAACTAGAAATAAAAGAGTATGCTGGTTGAGGGTGATATCCTAAGGGATGAAATCTCCTAGGTGGGATAATCCAATTAGTAGACCTAGGGTTGCTATTAAACTTATTGTTTCTATTAGCATTGTTATAATTTTGAAAATTTAGTTCTGATCATCGATCGACGTTTGACGATCGGTACCCAGATCGTCGATCTTGATTCACAGAATAGAATTCTTGGTTCCACGATCGTCGATCTCTGTTCGACGACTCAGGCTGAGATCGTCGATCCCTCATTGCCAAGTAGTTATACCCAGCAGGTGAGTTCAGAGATCGTCGATTTTCGTTCGACGATGGGTTCAGCGATCGTCGATGGGCGTTCGACGATTTTTGTATTTCTATGAACTTCTGTTTCCTTTTGTCTCTCTTGATTTTATTTAAGGTTTTCTTAGCTTTTTGAATAACCTCAGTGTTGTTTATTCCCTTTTCAGAAATAAACTTTATTGGAGTGGATAGATTGTATTCAAAGAGCAGTGGGGGTTCACTAGGTGAGGCACCTAAACCTAATTTATTGTTGTCTGTCCTAGTGTTGGCTATGCTTGTGATTTCTAGCAACTTAAGGCTTCTACCATTAAGTGAATCTTCTAACCTTTTAGCTTTAGCTAGTTCTAATTTAAGAAATTTAATTTCTTCAGTTGATCTAGTGAGTTCAGCTTTCAAATTAATGTTTTCATTAGATATAGATTTTGATTCAGCTAGTCTGTCTCTAAGCAGTTTAATCTCCTTTTCTGAGCTAAGTCTAGGCAAAGGGTTTTAAATACATGTTTAAATTCATCAGATGTAAAATCATAAGATGCAATTACCTGATCTTCATCAGACAATTTATCTTCCTCATCTTCAGTCATCTCTGCAGCTGAGTTACTACTGCAGGCATTGATTGCCATAAGGCAGATCTCCTTACCTTTCTTCTCTTCCTCATCATCTTCACTGGAGCTAGAATAAGAAGAAGAATCTTCCTCAGAATCACTCCAGGTCTTTGCAACAAGACCTTTCTCTTTCTTCTTGTATTTGTGAGAAGATGTCTTGGAGTGGTGCTTCTCATGTTCCTTTTCTTTTCTCATTTCTTTATGCTTTGTCTCTGGACACTCAGGGAGAATGTGTCCAGGCTTCCTGTATCCATAACAAACAATTTCTTTAGAAGGGGTTTTATCATACCTTGGCTTGTCATCATATTTTGATGACTTTCTTCTGTTGTCTTTTCTTCCCATCTTATGAACCTCTTGGCAAAGAGTGCCATTAGTTCTTCATTTGATTGAGTCACCTTGGACTCATCATCAGCTTTAAGAGCAAGAGTTTGCTCTTTCCTTGTTGGAGTAGGTGCTTTAGCTTTAGCTTCAGCTTCCCTGGACTTCAGTACTTGCTCAAATGATTTGAGCTTGCAAAGGAGAGCTTCAGTTGAGATCTCTGTTGTACTTCTGGACTCCTTGATTGGCCATATTCTGAGATCCCATGTGTTGGGAAAGCACATTAGTATTTTATCATTGACCTCTGTCAATGTGATCTCCTTGTCAAGTGTCCTCAGCTTATTGATGATGGAGCTGAGCCTTGTGTACATGGCTTCTACAGTCTCAGCCTCTTCTTTCTTGAATTTATCATATTGGGATCTGAGTTTGGACCTTCTGTCCTTCCTCTCATTAGCTGAACCAGCTACAATCTGATTCAGTGAGTCCTATATGGCTTTTGCTGAGGTGCAATCAGCCACTTTTTGGAATGTCTCATCATACATAATCTGAGCCAGAATATTCATAGCTTTGGCATCAGCTATCTTGGCCTTCTTGTAAGTTTCATTGTAGTCTGGAGGTGGCACTGCACTGAGATTTGCAGATGTTGTCGCAGCAGCAGGTGGTGTTGGTGGCCCTGTTAAGATAGAGGAAAAAATATCTTCATCAATAGAGTTAATGTAAAGTCTGATTCTTGCCTTCCAGATGCCAAACTTGGCTAAGTTGCATACTGGAGGTCTGGTGCTAGAATAATCTTTGTACTGGGCCATGAATCTAATGTTAGTGAATATGGTATCAAAGTATCTTATATAAGATCTTATGGTTCAGGTGTTAGCCTGTTCAACCAATCAACCAAGGAATGGTTAAGCTGTTGAATAACCAACCTCCCTCTGATACCAATTGAAAGAGAGGGGATAAGATACTTATTACTCTAGAGGGAGGGTGAATAGAGTATTCAAAAATTAAGAGACTCTAAACACTTCTCTTGAGCAAATTGCGGAATTGAAATATAAAAGCTTTAAACCTAAAGCTTATCAGAGTGTAGTGAATAAAAACATGCTAACTTCACTCTTCTACCACCCTGGTAGGAATCCACTACAGGTTTTTGTTCAGGTTCCCTGCCACCACAAGATCTGCTTCAGGTAGATCTAGAAACCCTTCAGGCTTTTGATCAGGTGCCTAATAACCAAACACACAGGTTTTTGATCAGGTGCCCTGCCACCAAAGGTTCACTTTTGAAGGGAGTAATAACCCTTTTACAGGAGGTTAAGGGAAAGAGGTTAAGGTGTCTTCTCTGTGTTCAGAGAAGCTAGTGGATTGCTCATAGAAAATCAAAGCTCCCCCTGTCTTAGAGAATGTCCAGGAAGAAGATTTGCTTCAGGGTGCAGGAACTCCATATTGCTTTGAAGCTTTTTCTGATGCTACTTTGAAGAAGACTGAAGATGTTGATGGTTGTTCTTCTTCAGCAGCTTTGCAATCTGGGAGGAGAGTTCTTCTTGAAAGCTTGAGCACTGAGTGTTGATTTTCCTAAAGACAGGATGAACTCAGGAAGCAGCAAAAGAACAAATTCTTTTTCTTGAGAGCTCTTGTTGTATCATACTTGTTGCTTGGTTCTCTTCTTTCTATGTCTGTAGTTATTGTTGTCTTCAGCCGATTGCCTTAATAAAAGATAGAAACTTCTCTTTTGTGAAACGGTCTTGAGCCCTGCACAAAAAGTCTTGCCAAATAATAGAATACGACAAAGTATGGAAACCTGTACCTGCAATCTCTCTGTCATTCCCAAAAAGTAATTAAGGATAAAAGAAATATACTTTCAATTTGACTTAACAAACTGGCATAGGAAACCAAGCCTAACGGCTATAATACAGCTATACACAATCCAATCTTTCCTTTAATAAAACAAACAACTTTATTATGTCAAAATCTTTTAAATCAATGCATAAGAAATATTGCAAATAAGCAATAGAGTATAGGCATTCTAATAAGCAAAATATTTGAATAGGATATCATTTAAATAAGATTGAATATTACAGGGAATCATCTGAAATGAATATAGATAAAAGTAGACAGAAATCATCGAGAAAAGGTCGAAGATCGTCGATCTGGACAAGCAGATTGTCGACCTGAAGATAGAACAAAGTCTAAATAGAAATCGTCGACCTAGGCTAAACGATCGTCGATCTGAGCAAGCAGATCGTCGATCTCACTTCAGAGTACATATAACTCTGAGATCGTCGATAATCATTCGAAGATCGTCGAGCGATAATTGACTATCATCGAGCACAAATCTTCTAAACAAAATTTCTATTTCTATCCAATCTCAACTATCCTATCTGGGTCTATCCTAACTAAACCTATAGTAGAAAAACAATTAGTCTAACCATTGACCATAGATAAATCTTGGGTCAATTAAACCTAATTGAGATGGCATGGCCCAAATCAAAAACTAGGGAACCAACACAATAGAATAATGAGATTCCTTTGGGCAAGCTTGGTATCTAGCACAGACACATGTGGCATATATGATGTCAGGTCTACTAGCAGTCAAGTAAAGAAGGGAGCCAATTATCCCTTTATACAAAGACTCATCAATAGGTTTTCCTGCCTCATCTTTGCCTATAGGCATACTTGACCCCATAAGAGTTCTCATGGTGGAGGCTGACTCCATGCCATATTTCTTAATTAACTCCTTGGTGAACTTAGACTGGGATATGGACAAGCCATCATCAGTCTGTCTAACTTGGAGTCCCAAGAAGAATTTCAGCTCACCCATGTTGCTCATCTCAAACTTCCCTTGCATAAGTTTGGCAAACTTTCTACAAAGATTGTTTTCAGTTGATCCAAAGATAATGTCATCAACATATATCTGGACTAGGATGATCTTGCCTTTTGATTCCCTAAAGAATAGAGTCTTGTCAATTTTACCCCTTGAGAATTTATTATTAATGAGGAAGGTAGACAGAGTTTCATACCAAGCCCTAGGGGCTTGTTTCAATCCATATAGAGCTTTATTAAGCCTATAAACATAGTTAGAATAAAGAGGATCTACAAAACCTTAAGGTTGTTCAACATAAACTTCTTCTTTTAAGTCACCATTCAAAAATGCTGACTTTACATCCATCTGGAATACCTTGAACCCTTGGTAAGCAGCATAGGCAAGGAATATCCTTATTGCTTCCAACCTTGCTACTGGGGCAAATGTTTAGTCAAATTCTATTCCTTCTTCCTATTTATAGCCTTTTGCTACCAGTCTGGCTTTGTTCTTGACTGTAATGCCATTTTCATCTAACTTGTTCCTGTAGATCCACTTAGTCCCTATGATATTGTTATTCTTTGGTTTAGGAACCAACTTCCAGACTTTACATCTTTTGAATTGATTTAGCTCTTCCTGCATGGCATCAATCTAATTTGGGTCTTGTATAGCCTCTTCAAATTTCTTAGGTTCCATCTAGGACAGGAAGCTTGATTATAGAACTGTGTTCATGCTCTTTCTTCTGGTCAGAACTTCATGTCTTGCATCACCAATGATTTGGTATGCAGGATGATCCCTTAGATGTCATATTGCTGGAGGAAATCTATCCACCTCTTGATTTTCTTTATTTTCCTCACCAAGCTGTGCTTCATTGTCTTCATCTTCAGCTTGTGGGTCTTGTACTCCCCCTAGACAACATCCATCATTTTCCTCATCTTGTCTCATAGGTTGGTATTCATTGATGATTAGCTTGTCCATCTTATCTTTCAACCCTATAGAGCTAGAAGAAGTGCTTGATAGCTCACAGTTAATTAACTTTGATTCATCAAAGACTACATGGACAGATTCTTCTATAACTTGAGTAGTCAAGTTGTAGACCATGTATGCCTTACTATTATTTTTGTACCCAACAAATATCCTTTCTTGGGATTTGACAGTAAACTTAGTTAAATAGTACTTGCCATTATTAAGAACATAACACTTGCTACCAAAGATTCTAAAGTAGGCTAAATTTGGTTTTCTGCCTTTCATAATCTCATAGGGTGTCTTCTTGTGGCTTTTGGTGATGTAAGCTCTGTTGAGAACATGACAAGCAATATTTACTTCCTCAGCCTAGAAATATTCTGGGAGAGAAGTGTCACTTAGTAGTGTTATACCAGCCTCAATAAGAGTCTTATTCTTTCTTTCAGCAATCCCATTTTGTTGGGGAGTTCTAAGTGAGGAGAACTCTTAATGAATCCCAAGTTCTTCACAAAACCTTGTCATGCATTCAGACTAAAATTCTGTCCCATGGTCACTTCTGATTTTGACCACTGAATTGTTAAATTCATTATGAATTTGCCTAACAAAATTCTGGAAGACAGTAGGGGTTTCAGATTTCTGCCTCAGGAAGAAAACCCATGTAAATCTAGAATAGTCATCCACAACAACAAATGTGTAAGCTTTCCTCCCTAGACTATGAACTAGTATAGGACCAAATAGATCCAAATGCAGACAGTATAAACATCTCATAGAATATTTGGTACCATGGCCATGGAAAGAGGTCTTGGTCTGTTTGCCCTTTTGGCAAGCTGAACATACACCCTCTTTAATGCACTTGACCTGAGGACCATTCCTCACTAACTCCATACTAAAGAGTTGGCCTATTGACTTGTAGTTCAGGTGAGCTAGCCTCTTGTACCATTGGACACAATGAGATGCTTTCTCATCTGCAATTAGACAAATAGGAGAGTTCTTACTCTCACAACCAAAATTAAGACAGTAGACATTTCATTTCCTATTGCCTGTCAGAATGATCTCTTGATCACTTGGCCTTCTTATTTGCACACACCCTTGAGGAAAGAAGTGTCATAACTAAGATCACTTAGTTGACTTATGCTTATTAAGTTATGTTTCAGACCTTTCACATAAGCCACTTGGTTGATAGTGATAGAGCTATTGGAAATGTGACCAAACCCTTTGATGACCCCCATTTTAGATCCACCAAAGATCACTTTGGGTCCATTTTCTATAGGAGAGTAATCCTTCAACATTCTTCTTATTCCAATCATATACCTGGAACATTCACTGTCCAAGTACCATATTGGGGTATGGCCACTTGGACTCACCTGCATCAAATAAAATTACCTATCCTCAGAACCCCAATTGTTATTGGGTCCTAGGTTCAGGTTAGCTTGAAATTTGACATGCTTTCCTGCAGCCTTTTTGATATGTAAGCTGGCATTTTTCTGGACGCTAGCATTGTGCCAACAATCAATGGCATAATGACCCATTTTTCCACAACACCAACACTCATATCTATTATACCTTATTTTAAGTACAGGCTTAACAACATTGTTGTCAGTAGTCCTCAAGTTTGTAGGAACAACAGTCTTTTTAAGTGTTGGGGCTGGTGCATCAAACACTAATGATTCCTAAAGAACATGGTGTGTTTGTTCATGGGCTGCCCTATTAGCATTTGCACCCTTGCCATCCTGATCACAATGCTTACAGTGACCATGTATGATGTCATGATCATACCTGTTAGTAGGCTGCAGTACTTTCCTGAAAGAAATAGGGTGTTCAGAAGCTAGTGGCTAAACTGGGGCTTTGCCTTTTCTTTTGGAATTAGCTTCCCTTGTTCTTCCCTTGAAGCCTAATCTTGTCTTACCCTTTTGGGAAATGAAGTTATCAATTAAGGGTAAGACTGACTTTGGCTTTGAGAATTTAGCCACAAGATACTTCTCTCTTTGAAGTCTGACTTCCAGACTCTTGATGTGATCATTTTTGAAGGTAATTGTACCCATCTGAATAACAGTTATGTTTTTCAGTTTGGCAACTTCATTCAACTTCAAATCCAACACTTTTGCTTAATCTGATGCAGCCAATTTGAGAGATGCAATTTCCTTAGCCTTCTTTTTGACAAGGATTCTGCTTATCTTAAGAGCTTTCAACATACCATCATGCTCATCAATTAGTTGATGAATATCCCATTCAGATTTAGAACCATCCACATATCTTGATGCAGATGCTTCTGATTCTGATCTAATAATCAGAAACTAAAGATAGATTGTATACCTTACTGGGACCATGCTGATCCTGGCACTGATCTTCCTCAGACAGAGTCATCCGCCCTCTACAATGATGATCTTCAATCCCATTTATAGAGTCCAGCATTTGCAAGAATTCAGTCTCTACAGAATCCTCTTCAGTAGTGAACAATCCAATATAGGCTTCAGCTTCAGCCTCTTCTATAGATTCTAATGATGAGGAGTCAGTCCAACTCTTCTGCTTCTGGGCAACAAAGAATCTCTCCTTCTTGCCCTTATTTTGATGTCTTTTCTTATTATAAGATTCCTTTCTTTTATTAGGACAGTCAGCTATAACATGTCCTTACCTGTTGCAACAATAACAAACAATTTTAGAAAAAGTTTGTTTACTGGGATTAGAGTCATACCTGTCATCCTTAGAAGTTTTCTTCTTATTATAGTATTCATCCTTGGAGTAAGATAAAGATGGCTTTGTTCTCCATTACTTCTTTTTCATGAACCTTTGAAACTGCCTTGTGAAGGCAGCAAAGTCTTCATCAGTGTTGTGGCTGTCTGAAGGGTTGATGCTAGTATTTTTTGATTCAACTTCAACAATTCTCTTGGGAGGAGAAGGAGACTTTCTCCTACCCTTTCTTGTGGCTTTAGCTTTGAAGGCTACTGACTTCTCTTTGTATTCAGACCTATTGCTTTTCTCCTCCTTCTTTCTAGCAGTGAGCTGCATCTCATATGATAACAGTTTTCCAAATAAGGTTGGTGGAGGTGTATCAGTAAGTCTTTCCACCTCTCTGATGACACATATTTTAGTATCCCAGTCCTTGGTTAGTGATCTGAGAAACTTGTCATTTAGTTCATATGTGCTAAAGACTCTTCCATAGGTCATTAGCTCATTTACAATTCTAAAGAATTTCTTATAGCATTCAGCTATGCTATATTTCTTGGCTTTTCTAAAACTCTCATATTCTTGATTTAGCATAGACTTTCTACCCTCTCTTACTTCTTCTGTTCCCTCCATATAGATAATCAAAGTGTCACAAATCTCCTTGGAGGTTTTGCAATTGACCAGATTCTGAAATGTAGAATCATCTATGACACTCACAATTATGTTCTGTGCCCTCTTATCTAAGGTTGCTAGGATGATATCTTCCTTAGTCATTTCAGAATAACTTTTTGGAGTCTTGAGGTTTGCATCAAGAACTGAAATTTTCATAGGAATAAATGGCCCTTCTAGAACTGTGATGTAAATTCTTAGATCAGATGCTTCCATGAACAATCTGACCCTCTCTTTCCATATGCCAAAATTTTCTTTCCTACAGATAGGAAGTTTCATGGATCCAAGTTCCTTCTGATTTTCACCTGAACCCATTCTGGCTAACAGATAACTGCATTGGATATCAACTTTGATTGTTAGATCTATGTTTGAGTGAACCTCCCTCTGATACCACTTGAAAGATTTGGTTTAAAGATCCTAAACACCTAGAGGGGGTGAATAGGTTCAAATCTAATTTTAACTTAGGCAATTAAAAGGTTAATCTCAGCATAGCTAATTAAGCTACAAATATCACAGCATAGGATAAAACAAGCATAGAAAAAAATAGCACAACACATAGTGATTTATAGTGGTTCCCCAATTCATGGGTACGTCCACTCTCCCCCTTCACCTATCCAGCCGAGAGCTGGATTCGGCCAAACTTCCTTCCACTAACTCAAATCCTCAGATCTTACATCTCAGAACCCAACTGGTTCCTACAGCTCAGACTTCTTCAAGTCCTACAACTCATATTCTTCCCAAGAATCCTACCTCAGGAAAACAGCCCTACCTCAGCCCTTATCACCAGGCCTACAACTCAGATCACAAAGATCCTACCTCAAGCACTCGGCCCTACCTCAACCTTTATAAATTTAGGCTGACAACTCAGAGAGATAACTCTCCTACACTCAGATCTATAAAAGATCTTACAGAAAAATTGATTATTAAGATGATAAATCCTTCACCCAGGTAGAGAGAGAAAGGGGTGAAGGCTTCTTGATCAGATCTTGATTGATCTGACTTCTTAAGATCCAACTTGTCTTAGCTTCTTCAAAGCTTCTTGAATCTGAACAAAGTAAGTTTGATCTTCTTATGAAGTTGGAGATGATCCTCAATCCATCTTCCTTCTTCTATTAGGAATTAGATCTGAATTCTTCTTGCAGACTTGTCAGGATCTACCTTCTCTTGATGACTTGTAGATTTCAACTGTTAGAAAATGTCAAGTACTTCCTTCTTCGATTTCACTTTTTACAAAAGAACATGTCTTTATATAGATCCCATCTGAGGTTACCGCTTGATCCGGTTCATAACCGTCTTCTGACATCTCTGACAGATGCGATAACTTTGTTAGTTATGACAGCTATCAAGTCTTCAGTCTTGACACCTGATACCTCATTGTACTCTATCTCAGCAAAAAAGCGTCGAGACAATACTTCATATGTGCCAACACAAATAGACCATGTGTCGACATAATTCTTGATGATGTCGACACAGCTCACACAATGTCAACACAGCCCTTCTTTATCTTCTCGACACAGCTTCTGTAGAATGTGTCGACACAAGTCCTGTGTGTCGACACAATAGCTCTTAGTCTCGACATAGTTGGTGTTGACATAATTTTTGTGTGTGTCGGCACAAGTCCTGTATGTCGACACAATTACTGCCGACAGAATTTCTGTGAGTACACACAAGTCCTGTGTGTCGACACAATCTGGCTTCTGGTGTCGACACATTTCCTTTACAAGTGTCGACACTTGTACTTAGAATATTTTTCTGCATTTTTTTAACCTGCACATTGAAACTCAACATCCCATCAAATACATATTGATGTATATCATTGAGTTAAATGAGGCTTCTTCCAAATCAGGTATACAGTTTCCGATGTACCCAACAGAAATCCTACTCATCAATTATTAGATAAATTTTCACAACACTCTTTAGCAATTAGAAGCTTCTTTTCAAATACCTTGATTTTTTCTTTTTGTTCACTGTAATCTATATATGGTGTAGAATATTCAACTAAAGAGCCATGAGGAGAGCTTGTCACATCAAGAATAGGTTCTGTATTAATTTGTGCTATTAAAGTATTATTTTCTAAACATAATTTGAAATTAGCATGTATTACTTTCTTAGTTTTACATTTAGCAATTTGTAGCATAGGTAAAGCAAAGATAGAATTTGGTATAAAAAGTGAAGAATTTGATTTCCTTACAATGCTATCGGATGAGAAAAGATTTGAACATATAATTCCTTTGACGTCTTCCTCTGTGCATAATGTGCTTGTTGTGTCTCCATTCGAGCATAATATTGTTAACTCGCATTCTTCTTCATTTTCCTCCAAGTACGTGTTTCCATCTACCCATCCACCTGATGTGCACTCCGTGGATTCATTTATTGAGGAACTTTCTTGAATGCATATGCAAGCTTGCATATTCTCCAATTTTTGCACATGTTCCATACTTGTAGATAGAGAATCATAAGTTTCTTAAAGAAAACTCCAAATTTCATAACTAGTAAGCAATGTATAAAAAATTTTAAAAATATTTTGATCAAATGCACAAAATATACTATTCATTGATTTAGTATTTAACATCATTTCATTTTGGGCTTTTTAAATATAATTTTCCAAACTTCAATATCTAATGATTTAAGAAATTTTTCCTTCAAAATTTTCCACCCTTTATAATTGTCACCCAAAATAATGCTGGTGGTAATGATTTTTCACTTATATAAAAATTAATCCCTTCAATAGATGTGAGATCATGAAGCACCATTATTCACAATTATGAAGCCGTATTGAAATAACCTACCTATGATACTACTTGTTAGACCTATAGGGCCCTTAGAGGGAGGGGTGAGTTAGGGATTTATGAATTGTAATCTTAAATAAAATTTTTTGTAGATTAGCAATGAAGTTTACTTTATCTTAGAAAATATTATATTGAAGATTACTTTTAAAGCAGGTTAAATTTCAACCTTTCTTCACTACCGCATGCGACAAGTGTTACCGTCTGGCTCTAGCCACAAAAAGTGGAATCCATGCATGCCTTTTGAAAAGTAATTTGCAATATATTTTACTTTGATGCTTTAAGGGAAAATAATATTCAGAACATTTTATAGCATGAAATAAAATTAATTTAACAGAATAAAAAAGACATGTTTTTATTTTATAAGAAATTGATTACAAAATATTTGATTTCTATAGTGCTAAAAATCGAGGCAAAAATATGAAAAATCCCCTTTTTGTTTTCTAAACCAACCCTTCTCCCAAGGACCGGTTGATTCTAACCCATCTCTCCCAGATAAGGCCTCGAACCACCCACTAGATCTACCCTAGACCTAATCACCCAACACGTGATGAATTGTAGAATCCTCCTCGAAATTTGATGTCCACTCCAGAAAATTCCCCCAAAGTCTCACAAGTCTTAGTTGCCAACAACTACGGCAAATTTCCCACAGAATCCGTCCTAGAAAATGGTGTTCTTCCCAAATGATTTCTCTTCTCCCATTATAAGACAAAATAAAAATATTACAAGATAAATAAAATTTAAGATAAAATCCCCAAGGATTTCTGAAGGTGAAGATGAAGGCGATGTAGACAACGGTGTTCTTGATCCGTTTGCCCTTCCTATTAAATGTATGTTGTAGCCCTTCCCTTTCAAAATCTCCTTTAGATCTTTGTTTTTGCCCAAGGGAGTTCTTTAAATTTCTCGATATGAGCCTCCCTTAAAATATTTAGAGTTCTAGATTTAGAGGAAAAAGAATTAGTGTCGTAGAAGGAGATGAGCCACTCTTTAAATAGATCTCGTAAGCTTGCGCTAGCAATAGTGTTATCGTCGGGCAGTAGCTATATTTAATAAGCATGGCCCACAGATCTTGGCCTATACGGAATTCATACTCTACCCATTTCAACACGATCACTACCACCATGCGGTAGTGGCTAATGCATCACATTAGTAATGATGATGATTTACCGTTGATCTCCTTCTACTTTTGGCTCCGTGATCGCGTGCTGATTGATGACATTTCCTTAAGTTACCACCGGGTGGGTGCATTACTGTGCCACAATAGGACTTGCTTAATCTAGATTTCTCCCACCATTCTATGAGATCAAAATATTATGCCAGCCGGCTTTCTATATTCAAGCATTACCGCTAACGTTAGTGATAATGTTATGCGTAAGCTCATAGAAGTGATATTTGGCATTTAGCTTGCCTCCTCGTTCATTACATGCCTTTACCAATATGACATATACACTATAAACACATAAAATACTAGATCAATACAATATATTATTTGTTATTCTCAAATCAAGAGATGCGGAATGCGTGCTCCAACAACAACATGTTAATCCATAGGTTTTTTGACCTTTTGAGTTTAACGGTGGACTCCATTTACTAATATTCGGATCTAATTTATAATTGAATTCTCAAATGTGATTATTAATCCATAATTAATATTATATAATGCTAATCATGATTAAGTATTTATAGGATATTATAGTCTCCCCTCCTTATAAAAATATCATCTCTGAAATTTATTAAATCAACAAGAGTTAGAGTATTTGTTTTTCAAGTATTTTTCTAGTTCTCAAGTTACTTCTTCCGCAGATCATCCTTTCCAAATGAATTTTACCATGGGAGTAGTCTTATTCCTCAACTGCTTATCCTTACAATTAATGATTTGGTTAGGGATGGATTCATAGGTGAGATCTGGGTGTATCTTTTACATTTTTTTATAAAATTGGATTACATGGGAGTATCATAGATGTATTGTCTTAACAATGATATGTGAAATGCATTATGCTTCCCACTCATGACTGGTAGTAATGTAATTTGTTATGCGACCCGACCAGTTTTAGCCAAAACTTCGAACAAGGCGATAAATCATGGATTAAGCTTCTTGCTTCCTCCAAATTTTTTGATGTCGGTCATGGTTTCACCTTCAAGAATACATGATCTCTGGCTTGAAACTCCATGCCATAGTATTTTATGTCAAAATATTTCTTTTTTATCTTGAGCAATCAAAAGTCAGTCTAGAATTATTTGAAGTATCCTATTAGAATTTTCGATCAACTATGGTCCAAGCATAAATTTCTCTTAAACTTCAAACAGGCATAGAGGAGTATGACATCTTCTTCCATATAGACCTTCTTATAAAGCCATTTGAATTCATGAGTGGTAGTTATTAAAGTAGGTAAACTGCACTATCAAAAGGTGTTGCTAAGCTTCGTCTAAACTGAAGAATGCACATTCTAAATAGGTCTTATAGTGTTTGATTTTTCCTTTTAGTCTGCCGATTAGTTTGGGAATGACAAGCAGTACTGAAGTTAAGTTGTGTACAAAGAGTTTCTTGAAAAGCCTTCCAAAATCCCAAAGTAAATCTTGGCTCACGATAAGACACAATCGAGACTAGAACTCCGTGTAAGGTTTCATTATCTTCAATGTATTTTTTGAGCTAACCTTGGCTGGCCAACTCTTATTGGAAAGAAGTGGGCTGACTTTGTTAATCGATTGACGATTGCCCAAATTGCATCTTTCCTGACGGGGTTCTTGGAAGACCTACTACTAGATCCATTGAGTTATCTTACCATGTCCACTTAGGTAGTTACAATTCTCCACCCAAATAATGATGCTCAACCTTAACTTGCTGGCAGGTCAAGCAGTGTTAAACAAATTTTACATCAGATTTCATGCCTTGCCACCATAAGTTTATTCTCAAATCATGATACCTCTTTATTGCTCCTAGATGGATTGAGAGTTTTGAATTATGTGTTTCTTGTAATAATTCCTCTCGAAGGTTATTAACCTTAGAAACTACATATTTAGTACCACATCATAAAATTCCCCTATCATCAATACAAACATTAGATTGCAACTTTTCTACTTGGGCCTTTGATATTTTCACCCATTATTCATGATGTTGACCTTTTTTGACAACTTATAACCAATCAGGGTTAGATGATCAATTGTTCTAGACTTGACATACTTGCTGGTCCCTACACTCAGCTTTAACTATTCCATATATGCAATTAAGGCATGTGCCATCGACTTGGTCTCTCATCTACGACTTAAAGCATCTTTTACTACATTTTCCTTGTCGGGATGGTACATGATCTCTAAGTTGTAATCTTTGATGAGCTCAAGCCATCTCACTGCTATATATTTAAGACTTTTTGTTATAAGAAATACTTTAGACTTTTATTGTCTGTAAACACTTGGCACTTGGTTCCTAATAGATAATGCCTCTAAATCTTTAGGGCAAACACTACACCGGATAATTCCAAGTCATGGATAGGATAACACGCTTCTGCTCCCCAAGTTTCCAAAAGCATTTATATGCGATAACCTTCCCTCTTTGCATCATGATGCATCCTAACCCTTGAAAAGATGCTTCATTATAAATTTGGAAATCTTCGAAACCATCTGGTAGGGTTTATATTGGTACTGACACCAACAACTCGTTGAGATTCTGAAAACTCTATTCACATTTATTACTCCATTTGAACTTCATAGCCTTCTTGGTTATGTGGGTTAGTAGAGTAATAATCTTCAAAAATCCTTAAAAAACTTTCGATAGTATCTTGCTAAACCTAAGAAACTTTGAATATCTGTTGCATTAGTCGGGCGAGGTCACTTAACTATTGCCATTATTTTGGTAGAATCTAAAGAGATCCCTTCAATGTTGATAATATGTCTAAGGAAGGCTACCTCTTTAAGTCAGAAGTGACACTTAGAAAATTTAGCAAATAGGCATTGTTCTTTTAGTGCTTATAGGACTAGCTCTAAATGTCCCTCATAGTCTATCTTATTCTTCGAGTACACTAAGAGGTCATCAATAAAGATAATGATGAACTGATCAAGAAAAGGCTTCATGACCCTATTAGTCATGTCTATAAATACTGATGGAGCATTTGTGACTTTGAACAACATAACTAGAAATTCATAATTTCCATATCTAGTGTGAAATGTCATCTTTTCGACATCTTCTCTTACTCTTACTTGATGATATCTTGAGTGAGTCAATTTTTTAAAATACCGATGTGACTTTTATTTGGTCGAATAATTCATCAATCCTCAACAAGGGATATTAATTTTTGTATTTTACTATATTTAGTCCTCCATAATCAATACACATATGCATACTCCCATACTTCTTCTTTATAAATAGTATTGGAGCACCACAGGGGGAGGAGCTCAGGCAGATGAGTCCTTTGTCTAATAGTTCTTGCAACTACTTCTTTTGTTTTTGCAACTCATGCAACACCAGATGATTTGGGGCCCTAGCGACCCGTTCTGCCCAAAGATTAAGGTGATTAGAAAATATATCTCCCTTTGTGGAGGGAGTTTGGAGAGGTATTATGGGAATATATCAGTATAAATGCAAACAATAGGCACATCATGGATTACTAACTTTTCTTCTTTGACTTCTGATATAAAAACAAGGTATGACATGCATTCATGTTTTAGCAAAGTCAATCATAGCTTGATGCCTTGTCAACGAATCCATCCCCAAAATAACAACAAAGTTGTTGAGAGGAAAGAATAGCAGACCAGCTTCAAAGCTTCGCTCTATAATCCTTATGTCCCCACGTACGTATTCTCGTAATTCAACCTTCTCACCATTGGGAAGGCTTATGCACACAAAGTTTTCTAGCTTTTGTTTCTTTACCTCAATTTGACTAACTAATGCGTCCGATATTAATGAATGTGTCACACTAGAGTCAATAGTGTAGTGACAAAAATATTCTCAAACATTATAGTACCTACGACGACGTCATTCGCATATCTTGTTACTTCTTTATTCAACCCATAGATGTGGGATTGAGTATGGGCCTGCTGTTGTGGCCTTCCATTTACTTGGCATTCATTCCCTTTCTTCATTGGGAAATTCTCTATATGATTCCCAGGCTGGTGGCAAAGATATATAACATGTGTTGTCCTTTGTATCCTCCCAATAGACACATTAGCACTTTTTATTGCATTTTTGGCAAACTGGAAGGTCATTATTCTTATTATTGTCATTATTTCGGTGCTTTCCACGATCCTTATGACCAAACACCCGATTCTTCCTTTTATTGCTTATTTGTTGATCTTATAGTGATTTCTAACTCTCCTCAACTCATCGTGTTTGTTGGGAATATTGTCCACAAGATTCTTGATTTGGAAAAGGCCTCAAGATGACAATAAACATCTTGTATTTGATATTGTTTTTAGTTTTGTTGTGATAGTCTTAGCAGAAGTGCTTGGCTAATGTAGTGTTAAGCTTATGGTCACCCAAATAGGGGTTTGCGCTTGTAATCCCTCAAGGTGCAAAGCTCATGTTGACAAATGATCTAATCCTATATTAGACATGTCACTATCATGAATAAAGTCACTAAAGTTAAAGGAATTTAAAGGCAAAGACTCAAATTAGTCTAAGTCATATGTCATTTGCATAGGCTAGAAGCTATGTTTTTTGTCTACTACATCAGCTAAATGATTTGAGGAAAATATCGAGTGCATTGACTGGATAGATAAGAAAAAGTCGAATGCATTCGTTACAAGCGAAGTTAATTATCGACTGCATAGTTAAAAGTTTTATCAACTGCATCGATTTGAATACTACTAGTTTATGTCGACTGCATCGACTATACTGTGCCATAGGGATTTCTATAGAGTTAAAAGCTTAAGTTTTTTATTCTTCCAAGTAGGTTCGTGAAGTACATCATGTCGACTACATCACATCTATAAGATCTAAAGGACTTTATCAACTGTATCAAGTGAAGTTTTACTTAGAAGTTTTTACCAGCCTGAAGCATGGTCTAATGACTCTCTCCTGTAATTAAGTCGCAGGTTGCACAATGTATTTGAATTAATTCAAATCTCACATTCTACTGCTAGAATTAAGGTCCTACTTGAGGAAAAAATTATTCATGTTCATTTCAGAATCTTTCCTTTTCTAGAATTTTCCTTAGGCAAATTCTTTATCCATTAGAGCATTCCTTTTCAAGTATCAAGCATTCAGATTTTCCAGTGCTCTATAAAAAGATACTTGAAAATTTAACAGAAGGATATAAATTTACACGCGCATACTCTTCCAAGTTTTCTGTGCAAGTATTCTGTAATGTTCAAGCTCTAAAAGTTCTTCAAGTTCTTCAGCCACTGTATACTGATATTTTTCTTCCAAGGCTCAATTGATCAACATTATTTTAGAAGACCTTTCCCTCTGGGAAAAGTATCCTTGATCCAGCCAAACTCATTTCAAGCAGATATACTCAAGAGTTATTCAAGGAAGAAGAAGCCCACACTGAGCTTCTATTCAAAGACTCAAGTTTTGTCATTTGAGTCAAAATATTTATAACTTTTTTATACTGTAGGATCCTTGGAGTATTTGAGTTTTCTGTAAGAGTCCTTGAGAATTTGAGTTGTAGGATCTATGAAAAGATCTAAGTTTAGATCTCTAAATATAGAGATTGGGGTAGGTTGTGTTTGTCCTGAGTTGTAGGATCTGTGAAAAAGATTTGAGTACAGATCTCTGGTTATAGAGAATTAGGTAGAGTCATGTTTAGCTTGTGCTGTAGGATCTTATAATAGAAGATCTGAGTGGTAGGACCTTGTGTTGAAGGTCTGAGTTATGAGACTTTTATTCCTGAGTTGTAAGATCTTTTGATATGAGAAAGATTGGAGAAGTTGGCCTAAGCTAACACTATACGAGATAGGTGAAGGGGGAAGTGGATGTACTCATAATTGGGGAACCACTATAAATCATTGTGTCTTGTGCTTTGATTGTGTTTTAATTGTGCTGACTTATTATTCTACAGTGGTTTACCAAGAAAACATCAAGAAAGTATAAAATCAGTAAAGCACTTATTCACCCTCCCCCCTTTGGTGATTAGCAACCCTTATATTTCAATGTTACCTTAATAAATGAGTGATAATCATTGAAGTCCAAGAAAGTCTAAATCAGTCATAGGTAAAATATTTGCTACTCTATTGATATTATGACATCGATCACGTGATGGAGAATAGAAGCAATTTTTTCCTCGTATTTTGTTACAAAAAGGTTTCCTTGGGCCTACTGCGTAAACTACTCCTTCATTTTTTGACTGACAGACATAGTCAAATACCAATTTTGAAATCTGTTGACAAACTCCTGCCAAGAGATATTTGCCACTTTTCTCCTATGTAACTCAATACACTTGTAATTATCACACCAAGCTTCATCATCTTTCTCTAGAATGAATTCGATTAGTACGGCTCTCTTATCTTCTAGGCATTCAATGCCCTCAAAGACTTGCCCTACTTGGCAGAGCTATCCTTCTGCAACTAGTGGTTTGGTTGATCCTACAAACTTTGGTAGACTTGCTTGAAAAAATATGTCCATCCATCTTATAGGTCATCCTAAATCAGCATCAGGTCTGTGAACAGTGGGTGAGCCTGCCCCCTACTGCTACTTCTATTAGTATTACAACTAATTGAATGACATCATTCAAATTTGTGCTAAGAGGTAGGGCAAATAGTTCTTGGAGGTCACTATCACCATTATTTTACTCGGGATTAAATTAAAATATCCCATCTCCATTTTTGAAACAAAAGTAAAGGGTATAAGTTTCCAAACAAGTAGGAGCTATACATGCTTGAAACCCACATATTCAATTAATTTAGGTCTCATGATTAGCTCGCAATTTCTAGTTTAAGTAGCTTATTTGTTTGGTAAGCATATGGTTAACGGTCGCACAATGTACCGTTATACACTACCATCCTTTTGGGGGATAATGACTCACCCTAACCACTTTCCTAGACACAAATTAAACAACTTAAATTTTGTGTTCGCAGGTGCAGTACTTTACTATACTTGTCTTTGCCCTATTTTTAATTGTCTTTACCCCACTCAAGTTGGCAAACATATGTTTAGGGGGTCTAACCTCATAGTTTTAACCCACCTCTGATACCAACCTGTCATACCTTGGCCCGATAAGATCAAGTTAACTAAGTGGAAACAATAATGTGTTTTAGATATTTTGTAATACATAGAGCAAGAGCAAGAAATAAACGCATTTATTGATATTTTAACATTTTACAAGTACAACATGCCACACATACATATATCTCTTACCTTTACATTTTTTTCATGCTACATAATATAAAGATAGTCTTACTCACCGTGCACTATCGTCTGTATCTTTTTTGGTACCAAAAAACATTTTTAGGTTGGTGAACATCTTTGCTTTCTCACATATGGAAGAATAGTATAATATTTATGTATGCAATGCACATTATACCAACAAAGTAAAATAACATAAGCAGTAAGCAAAATAAGCATGTCAATATATATTTTTGTCCCTTTTCAAATATACTTTTCTTATAAAAAAAATAGCTCATTTATCAGTTAGCGCTTATCGTACATTGGTTGGCCAAACCAGAGGCTTACTATCTTTCAGGCATAGTTAGGATCCATCATGTAATATAGATAGTGAATCCGCCGACAGGGATTTAGCTCCCACAATATACATCCGGGACTAGACCCCAAAATAGTCTTTAGGGAGAATTACTCCCTCCAATTTAAATGTTCATGGACAAGACCACAAAACATTATTTAGAGAGCATTACCCCCTTATATCCCTCGAGCCAAATACTGGACTATATACTAGTGTACAAAACCACACAACATTATAATAATGTTAAAAGTAGTCATCATATTACAATAGTGCATCTTGAATTATCTTTATGTCACAAACCGGTCAATTATTACCTGGGAATTAGTCTAGTCACAAACGACAACAGTGAACCGATCTTATAGTAATGTCGGTCCAACCTCACGATAATTTTATGCACATAATAATTTTCATTAATATTATAATCCTTTTCATAATATCATGCTTTGATGCATCTCAAATTATCCACATTGGTCACAAAATCCCAAGATCAGTCTAGTCAAAAAAGGTCACACTTGACTGAAATAATATTGGTTTGACCTCATGATAATTTAACATGCATAAATAAATTATTAAATATTATATTTTTGAATGATAATTAGCATTGCATTTCCACATTATTAATATGCATACATTCTACAACTCTGGGTCTCATTATCACTTGAATACAAGCGACTCAACCCTTCATCATGCCCAATGAGTTATTGTTATTATTTTGACAGCATTTTGGTATAAAAATTACCCACAAAAGCTACAAGAAATAATAACTAGCAAGACATAAATATTGCAATACTTTCCACCTACCCCAATTTTCACCCTTCCAACTCTGAGCTCTGAACCTCCTCTTCGTAAGCTTGATACTCTGATAGAAATCCGGCAGCACTCCGACAATTAATTGTACGCTCACATAAATATTATTTTGGTGTTGCTTTCACAACACCTAGTAAGGCTTCATCACAAATGAGACCTAAAACAAGCTCTCAAGTCCCTCCCGGAGTTTCCTGGAAAATTTGACAATGATCTGAAACTTTCTCTCTCCTTTCTTACATATTCTCTCAAAGATTTCTGGAGATGGGTAGCAAATTAGAATTGGAAAAGTCTAGCATCTCATATGTTTTTATAATAGATTCAAAACGTCACCAAAAATGCTTCAATCCGAGTTCTGGAACTTCTAGAAACACAAAAATACCGATTCAAGACAAAACGTCTCTTTCAAATCCACGGATGGGTGACACGTGGACCATACAGGTGCCACGTGGTGCCCATCTGGGCCAGACGCTCGATGTGCACATGCGTGTGCATTCTTTTTCGCTCCTTGGGTCAATGGCGGGCTTCCACGTGGGCTGACTTGTGTTCTGCATATTGCCTGTGTGTGCCCAAGAGCATGACGCTCTTCTGAGCCTGTCACATGGCACCTAGTGGCTGCGATGTGTCGCTGGCAATTGCCACATCGTTCCACATTGTGTTCTCTCCCTTCTTTGGTCATTATGGATCTCTTTTAGGTCCCAAAAAATTATGAAAAATACCTACCCCATGGTTTTTCGACGT
Source organism: Platanthera zijinensis (assembly GCA_039513925.1). Classification (NCBI taxonomy): domain Eukaryota; kingdom Viridiplantae; phylum Streptophyta; class Magnoliopsida; order Asparagales; family Orchidaceae; genus Platanthera; species Platanthera zijinensis. The sequence continues at coordinate 107,574,133 of CM077078.1, read as the reverse complement.
TCCAAAATATATTCCAGTCTTTGTTTCACAATGTTTCAAGTGATTATTGCCTAAATTGCACTTTTTCCATATGTGCCCTGAATTTTAACAAGTAAAATATGCCTTTTAATTGATTTTGATATTCCAAGTCCATTGGCGGGCTACGTTTCTTGAAATTTGCATCGGTTGCTGATTATTATTTCTTGCTTAAAGCGCAATTACAATAATAAATCTATAAGACAAGTATACTTATCATTTTAAAGTATAAGATCAAGTGTCGTATATTGACTCAGGGCTTGTCGAGTACTTGTACTCACAAAGAGGAGCTATTATTTTATCGACGAAAATTCGGATTGGGTTGAAAATCTAAGAAAAAGTGATTTAGACTAGAGAGAAAATTCAATGAATAAAAAGATTGTGCTCGTTCTAGAATATTTTTGAATAAAATAAAGTTTGTAAAAGGTAAAGCTGCAAACTTCAAAATTATTCACTTTGACTGTGGAGGTTCCCAAAAAACTAAAAGCGTCTCTCTCAAGAATACATTAACAACTAACCTTAGCTTGATCGATTAAGACCTCTCGACCAGTCGAAACCCCTAAGCTTGCTTTAGGTCGTAAACCCCCTATTGAATTTGACTCCAATCCAGAAGATTAATATCATCCTCTCTTAATGAGTGCATACAACTCCTTTTATTTTTGAGTGATCTCCTCGCTTGCATGAATCTCTCAATCAATTAGCACATGGATCTTTGATCGATAAACATTTTCACAGCATATGAATTCAACACAATTAAAATCAAAGATAAATCGAAGTTAAATATGTTGAAACCAGAAACTTGGTCTCTGTGGAGTTCGGGGTCCCAAAAGAGGGGTGACCTCACACCTACTACACTCGGGGGAACGTCACGGACCAAAGACTTGGGAAACTAGGAACAGACCCTCGGCTCTAGCGTGGAGGTCCCACCACACACCCGGAAGGTCATAAGAGTACTTCCCCTCCCTCACCAATTGCTGAGTTGGGTACCTTGGAGAGCTCTCTCACTCTACCACGAAGAAGAAACCAAGGGAGGAGCAAGCCAAAAAACTCATCCACTCATAAGGTACCCAAGGGGGTCTATTTATAGTTTTTCCAAGCCTAGGGACCAAAAGGTCTGAAATAACCCTAAGGAAAATATGCCATGAGCCAATAGAAAACACCCACACCGGGGGGTTAAGGGGGAATTCCACCCCGAGGGTATAACAGTAAAAGCACAGCCCAAAGAGGTCCAAGGCGAGCTGGCGGCCTCTAGCGAGATGGCGGCCTGGGGCGAGCTACGACCTGGCGACTGGCGAGAGCGGTAAGGTGGCAAGCTACGGCCTGGCGACTAGCGAGAGCGGCAAGGCGGCGAGCTACGGCCTGGCGACTGGCGAGAGCGTCAAGGCGGCGAGCTGCGACCTGACGACTGGCGAGAGCGGCAAGGCGGCGAGCTGCGGCCTGGCAACTGGCGAGACTTACAAGGCAGAGATCTACGGCCTGGCGACTTGAACGAGCGGCAAGGCGGCGAGATGCGGCCTGGCGACTGGCGAGAGCGGTAAGGTGGCAAGTTGCGGCCTGGCGACTGGCGAAAGCGGCTAGACGACGAGCTATGGCCTGGCGTCTGGCGAGAGCGGCCTAGCATCTAGCGAGAGCGGCAAGGCAGCAAGCTATGCGAGCTCAAGGCTGGGTGACCCCCCGAGGGGGGCCGGGGGAGAAAAATATTTTTTTCCCCTTACTAGTATAAAATATAGATTCACACTAAATTGGCCTACAAGAGTACAAAACCCTCAAAAAGCTTAAAACTTCACAGCTATCCTACTGCCTGCTGGAGGACCCCCACTCTGCGAATACGGGGTTGTACACAATCCCCGCTCTTTTCGAGATTGGCACAAGCTCGGAAAGGAACATTTAACCCAACATATTCGTTGAATGTAACTTCTTCTCGCGGATTGGAGAAAACACAAAGCCTCTCCGAGGGGTCAACCTGTCATGCTAGCTGATGGGAGCCTGGGTGACGAGATAGCCTCGGGGTGAAAGTACTTAGCCTCCCGAGGGGTCAACCTGTCATGCCATCTAATGGGAGCCTGGGTGACGAGACAGCCTCGGGATGAAAATACTTAGCCTCCCGAGGGGTCAACCTGTCATGCTAGCTAATGGGAGCCTGGGTGATGAGACAGCCTCGGGGTGAAAACTCTTGGGCATCCATGAGAGGAATGTCTGGCTTGCCAGCTAGTGAGAGCCTGACAGCGTGACCGTCATCAGAGCAAAGGAACATGGGCATCCACGAGAGGTACGCCTTCCCTGCCAGCTAGTTAGAGCCTGACAGCGGGACCGTCATCGGAGCAAAGGAACATGGGCTTCCTTGAGAGGTGCGCCTGACCTGCCAGCTAGTGAGAGCCTGATAGCAGGACCATCATCGGAGAAAAGGGAACTTCGGCTTCCACGAGAAGTATGCCTGCCCTGCCAGCTAGTGAGAGCCTGACAGCGGGACCATCATCGGAGCAAAGGAACATGGGCATCCACGAGAGGCACGCCTGTACTGCCAGCTAGTGAGAGCCTGACAGCGGGACCGTCATTGGAGCAAAGGAACATGGGCTTCCACGAGAGGTATGCCTGACCTGCCAGTAGTGAGAGCCTAACAGCGGGACTGTAGTCAGAGCAAAGGAACATGGGCTTCCACGAGAGGTACGCCTGAACTGCCAGCTAGTGAGAGCCTGACAGCAGGACCGTCATTAGAGCAAAGGGAACTTGGGCTTCCACGAGAGGTACACCTGCCCTGCCAGCTAGTGAGAGCCTGATAGTGGGACCATCATCAGAGCAAAGGAAACTTGGGCTTCCACGAGAGGTATGCCTGCCCTGCCAACTAGTGAGAGCCTGATAGCGGGACCATCATCAAAGCAAAGGAACATGGGCTTCCACGAGAGGTACGCCTGACCTGCTAGCTAGTGAGATCCTTACAGCGGGACCGTCATTGGAGCAAAGGGAACTTGGGCTTCCACGAGAGGTACGCCTGCCCTGTCAGCTAGTGAGAGCCTGACAACGGGACTGTCATCGGAGTTAAGGAATATGGGCTTCCACGAGAGGTACGCCTGAACTGCCAGCTAGTGAGAGCCTGACAGCAGGACCGTCATCGGAGCAAAGGGAACATGTGCTTCCACGAGAGGTATGCCTGCCATGTCAGCTAGTGAGAGCTTGACAGTAGGACCATCATCGGAGAAAAGGAAACTTGGGCTTCCACGAGAGGTACGCCTGACCTGCCAGCTAGTGAGAGCCTGACAGCGAGACCATCATCGGAGCAAAGGGAACTTGGGCTTCCATGAGAGGTACGCCTGCCCTGCCAGCTAATGAGAGTCTGACAGCAGGATCGTCATCGGAGCAAAGTAAACTTGGGCTTCCACGAGAGGTACGCCTGCCCTGCCAGCTAGTGAGAGCTTGACAGCGGGACCATCATCGGGGCAAAGGAACATGGGCTTCCATGAGAGGTACGCCTGACCTGCCAGCTTGTGAGAGCCTGACAGCGGGACCATCATCAGATCAATAGGAACTTGGGCTTCCACGAGAGGTACGCCTGCCCTGCCAGATAGTGAGATCCTGACAGCGGGACCGTCATCAGAGCAAAGGAACATGGGCTTCCACGAGAGGTACGCCTGACCTGCCAACTAGTGAGAGCCTGACAGTGGGACCGTCATCGGAGCAAAGGGAACTTGGGCTTCCATGAGAGGTACGCCTGCCCTGCAAGCTAGTAAGATCCTGACAACGGGACTGTCATCGAAGCAAAGAAAACTTGGGCTTCCACGAGAGGCATTCCTGACCTGCAACTAGTGAGAGCCTGATAGTGGGACCGTCGTCAGAGCAAAGGGAACTTAGCCTCCCCGAGGTACCTTCAACCCATCCAGCTAGTGAGAGTCTGGCATGAGGAGATCCTCTCGGGGGTGGGACTGGGCATGTCACCTAAGCTTTATCAATTCCAACATCCTCAAAGGGGAAAAGATGGGTTACATGACCCCCCCCCCCCCCGACTCAACTGGTCGGGGGCTAAACTCATTACAACATAAGAAAAAAATACAAGACTTTGCCGAGGCGAGGCTTCTTCACGGGGTCTGTGCATGATGTCCGTCATCCTTCTTCACGGGGTCTGTGCATGATGTCCGTAATCCTTCTCCTCGGATACCTCCATCTGGCTCAGGCTCTCTATAATCTTCTCCATCTCCTCCGCCTTGGCAAACCAAGAGATGGTGTTAACAGCCGTGACGTAGCACTGCCTTGCCATTTTGGAGTCTCCCTTGACTTTGACCTGGATCCCTCCGGGGCTGAACTTGAGGCACTAGTGGAACGAAGATGGCATACAGCGAAAGGCGCTAATGAGGGGCCTTCCGAATATGGCATTGTAGCTGCTCGGAGCGTCAACTATGACGAACCAGCAGTTCCTTGACGTCCCCCCTAATGTCACTTGGAGTCCTACTCCACCTTCGATCTCCTTCCTCTCTCCTAAAAATCCGAATAGGGGGCCGTCTGAGGCTAACACCATTCTTGGCTCCACCTTCATCTCGTCGAACGCCTTCTTTAAAACGATGTTGACGGAGCTCCCGCTGGCAACTAAGATCCTGGAGACGGTGTAGCCTTCGATGGCTGTCTTGATGACCAGCGCATCACAGAACGGATCTTCATAGTATAGCAGGTCCTTCACCGAGAAGGTGATCTTCTCTTCCGGGGGCGGGGTCTGGGATGTCGAAGTGACGCTCCTTCGGTACATAACATGGAGTCTCGCCTTCCGAGTGGCCTCGATCCCCACTCCACCGTGGATCACTGTTATTCCTCCTCGGTGTCCTACACCGACCCGATCCTCGCATATGTCTTCCTCCCCCACTAAGTGTGGAGCCTCTTCGACCTGTACCGGGTGTTGAGGCTGGGTAGGGCCTCTCGCCCCCCTCACTTCTAGGAACTCGAGGCAGGTAGTCGTGGCGTGCCCTTCCACTTGGTGGAAGTAGCTGTATGGCAATGCTCTTTCTCCCCTCCTTCGACGGGCTCGACAGTCTCTCCCGTTGCCTCTTCCTCCTTTACCTATTATCAAGGCTTGTTGTGGTGGGGGTAGGAGCTGTCTTGGGGCTTTCCTCTGGAAGTTGAACCTCCCTTTGCCCCCGTGAAAGTTTTCCCCACCCCGGATGAGAGCTCTTCCTGCACCCTGGGCAGGTCCTCCCTGCTGCCTCCAGCCTGGTTCTGGACCCTCCTGTCCCTGGAACCCCTGAGCTCTCTGCTCATATCTTCTTCTTCCTTCCTGATGCCTTGAGCCACCTTGCTCCTTCAACTCCAACTTTGTTAGCTTTGTCAGCTTCTTGATGAATCCCGGGTTAGCCACCTCCATGGCTATCTCCTCTGCCGCCCTTTCCATCAGCTCCTCGAAGGAAAGGGGGGCCTTTTGGGTCAGGCTCATCTTGAAGAACCCCTCGCGCAACCCCACCGTGAATGCCATCTGGAGGGCATACCCCGGCATCCCCTGGATTTCCAAGAACTCTTCTTAGAACTTGTCAATGTAGTGGGCCAGCGACTCCTCATCCTTCTACCTTATCAGAAAGATGGACTCGGGACTCTTCTTCCTCTTCTTGGAGGTGGAGAAGCGGAGCTGGAAGCTTCGGCTCAAGTCCTCAAACTCATAGATCGGTCTTGGGGGGAGTTGATGAAACCAGTCTCTTGCCTTCTCGTTCAACATGATCGCAAAGAGATGAAACTTGAAGGCATCCGTCATCGGCCTGATGGAGACGGCATCCTCGAACCACTGTAGGTGCTGGATGGGTTCATCCTTCCCGGTATAGTAAGCCATGTCAGGCTCTCTGAACCCCTCGGGAACGGGAGCTGAGATGATCAGCTCGCTGAAGGGTGACCCCCTAAGGGGTGCTCTTTCCACCTCTACTCACGCGACCTTCTCGCTTGGAGGGATAGCACTCGCCGAGCTGGAGAATAGCTCCCGGCCGAGGAGGTCTCGCTCGACCCCCTCTCCCATCCTTTCCTTCCCAAGTTTCCTACCTGGTTCACTTCCTTCTCCCCCTGTTGGGGTCATCTCGCATGTGCCCTCGGGAGGCAGCTCGCCGAGACCCTTGGGAGCCAGTCCCTAGGGGGTGGGGACTGAGCTGTCAGCCTGAGGGGCAATGCTTCTCAGCATCTCCATGATGCCTTGGATGAAAGCCATGAACTCATCTCTTCCTACTAAGGGTCCTGGGTTGTGGAGCTTGCCGAGATCATCACCACCTCCTTGATCTCCAACCATGACACTCTCCCGAGATCTTCTGTGCTGGTCACTCTCCACGCTCACCGCACCAAAATATTAAAACCAAAAACTTGGTCTCTGTGGAGTTCGGGGTCCCAAAAGAGGGGTGACCTCACACCTACTACACTCGGGGGAACGTCATGGACCAAAGACTTGTGAAACTAGGAACAGACCCTCGGCTCTAGCGTAGAGGTCCCACCACACACCCGGAAGGTCACAAGAGCACTTCCCCTCCCTCACCAATGGCTGAGCTGGGTACCTTGGAGAGCTCTCTCACTCTACCACGAAGAAGAAACCAAGGGAGGAGGAAGCCAAAAAAACCCATCCACTCCAAAGGTACCCAAGGGGTCTATTTATAGTTTTTCCAATCCTAGGGACCAAAAGGTAAAGGGGGAATTCCACCCCGAGAGAATAACGGTAAAAGCACGGCCCAAAGAGGTCCAGGGCGAGCTGGCGGCCACTAGCGAGACGGCGGCCTGGGGTGAGCTGCGGCCTGGCGACTGGCGAGAGCGGCGAGCTACGGCCTGGCGACTGGCGAGAGAGGCAAGGTGGAGACTTCAGCCTGGCGACTGGCGAGAGCGGCAAGGCGGCGAGCTGCGGCCTGGCCACTGGCGAGAGCGGCAAGGTGGCGATCTACGACCTGACGACTTGAAAGAGCGGCAAGGCGGCGATCTGCGGCCTAGCGATTGGCGAGAGAGGCAAGACGGCGAGCTCGGCCTGGCAACTGGCGAGAGCGGCTAGGCGGCGAGCTGCGCCTGGCGACTGGCGAGAGCGGCAAGGCGGCGAGCTGCGGCCTAGAGACTGGCGAGAGCGGCAAGGCGGCGAGCTGCGGCCTGTCGACTAGTGAGAGCGGCAAGGCGGCGAGCTGCGGCCTGGCGTCTAGCGAGAGCGGCATGGCGGCGAGCTACGGCCTGTCGTCTATCGAGAGAGGCAAGGTGATGAGTTACGCGAGCTTGAGGCTGGGTGACCCCCCGAGGGGGGCCGGGGGGAGAAAAATATTTTATCCCCTTACTAGTATAAAATACAGATTCACACTAAATTGGCCTACAAGAGTACAAAACCCTCAAAAAGCATAAAACTTCACAGCTAGCCCTGTGCCTGCTGGAGGACCCCCACTCTGCGAATACGGGGTTGTACAAAATAAAGTAGAAATTAATCTTGCTAAATTTCAAAGAGACAAAGCTAAGTTTATTTCATTTCAAAGTTTATCATGATCAAATGCTAATTGAAGTTTAGCTACTCATCATGATGGGGGAATTACATAAATAGGTAGGGAGAGACATGATTGCAAAATTAAAGAAAAGAGCTTGAATTGAAATTGCACTAAGGTAAATTACAACTTGAAACGAGAATTATAAAATCAAAGTAGAAACTAGAAAAGGAAAATACAACAAAATAGTGCAGAAAAACTAAAAACAAACTCCAAAATCCAACTCCTCATCTTCTTAACTTTGCTGCAATTTAAAGTAAAATTTGCAATGGAGTCACGTCATTAGGTCACGCCCGTGACCTAGGGCGTGTAACGTCCCAAAATTCAAAAGAGGGACGGGTGGAGTTTTGAGCCAAGACTGGGACTTGGTAGATGTGACACGACCTGAGACACGGGCATGTCCCAAGGGCATGTCGTGCTCGGGTTCGGCGATGGTCATGCAGTCGATGAAATTGCAGTCGACGAGCGTCGAACAACGAACACAGCTTGAGACACGGGCATGTCCCAGTTCGTATCCTACTCGGGTTGATAGCCGAGTTATGTCAGGGGAGAGACACGGCCTGAGCACAGGCGTGTTCGGGTCTGACACGGGCGTGTCAAATTCGACACGCGTGTGTCGAATACCCGTGTTCTCCTCGGGTTGTTGTTGGACCTGTGTCGATTGAGGAACACGCCCAGCTACACGGGCGTGTACTGGATGACACGGGCGTGTCAAGCCTGACACGGGTTTGTCGAGTGCCCGTATTCTTTTCGGGACGCGATGGTTTCGGCGGCGAATGAGTTACACGGCCTTGGACACGGGCGTGTTGCAAGCCATGTTCGGCCAAGGAAGTTTATTTTCAGGGTGAATCATGGCCGTTCGTTTCCTTATTTTGGGATCTAACGGTTCAGGCCTCTCCATCCTAGGATTAAGACCGGGATTGGGGGTTTAAACCCTCAATTTTCATTGGCCATTCTCTTTCTAAGTTCTAGAGAGAAGGGAGAGCGAGGAGGAAAAAGGAGGGAAGCTCCGGTCATCGGAGGGGATTCGGAACGACAAATCACAAACCGAGTCAAGATCTACGGAGGCGAGATCATCGCGGTGCTTTTCATCCGTGTAGATTTCAATAGCGCCGAAGAGGAATGCTAGGGTAACGATTCTCTACTTGAGCATGTGAAGCTCTTCTTCTTTTGCATAGGGAAAACCCGCTCCCGCGAGTGTGCGGCAAGTTTTTGAATGTTCTGCCGCTAGTAGAGTTCGACGTTATTTTCGGTATGGACTGGCTTCTGGATCAGAAGGGAAACATAGATTGCAACAGTAAGGAAGTCAAGCTGGGTGTTGGGCGGGAGGCAACATTTGCGGGATTGAAGGGGTCAAGCAAGACTTTAATGTCTGCTTTTCAGGTGGTCATGGAAGTCTGTGCTGGTACAGATCTGTTCTACACGTTAGTGGAGGCTGTAAAACCTAAGCCCACTTTGGGTAGTATCCTAATAGTGTGCGAGTACCCTGACGTGTTCCCGGACAATCTTCCCGGAGCCCCACCTCAATGGGAGATCGATTTCACAATTGAGTTAGTGCCAGGTGCCAAACCTGTGTCATGCTCTCCTTATAGGTTGGCGCCTAAGGAGATGGCGGAGCTAAAGGTTCAACTAGAGGAGTTGTTGTAGTAGGGCTATGTGCATCCAAGTTCGTCGCCTTGGAGCGCACCGGTCCTTTTCGTTAAGAAGAAGGACGGAAGTTTGCGGCTCTGTATCGACTATAGAGAGCTGAACAAGTTAACGGAAAAGAATAAGTACCCGATCCCAAGGATTGATGATCTTTTTGATCAGTTAGTCAAGTCATCGGTGTACTCAAAATTGGATCCTAAGTCTGATTACTATCAGCTGAGGATAAGGGAGAGTGATATCCCAAAGACAGCATTCAGCACAAGGTATGCGCATTTTGAGTTTACGGTCATGCCGTTCGGGCTGACTAATGCGCCATCAGTGTTCATGGATCTGATGAACAGGACGTTCAGGGAGTACTTAGACCATTTTGTGATCATATTTATTGACGACATATTGGTGTACTCGCAGTGCGAAGAATATCACTTCAAGCATCTGCATTTGGTTTTGGAGACGCTGAGGAGGAACGAACTATACACAAAGTTCTCCAAATGTGAGTTCTAATTATCCTCAGTAGCATTCCTTGGTCACATAGTAAGTGGTGAAGGGATTGCGGTAGATCCAGCGAAGATAGTTGTGATTCGGGAGTGGCCTGTATTGTCTACGGTAGCGGAAGTCTGGAGTTTTCTGGGGCTTGCCGGCTATTACGGGCGCTTCGTAGAGAACTTCTCGCGGATAGCATTACCTATCACGACATTGACCAGGAAAGATCAGAAGTTTGTTTGGACACGCGAGTGCGCACAAGCTTTTGAAGAGTTAAAGAGTCGGTTGACCACGACGCCAGTGCTAAGTTTGTCGAGTGGGACCGAAGGCTTTGAGATCAACAGCAATGCGCCAGGCAATGGTTTGGGCTGCGTGTTGCTGCAACATGGTAGTGTTATTTCATATGGCTCGCGTCAGCTAAAAGTTCACGAGAGGAATTATCCGGCCCATGACTTGGAGTTGGCGGCCATGGTTTTTGCGCTAAAGCTGTGGAGGCACTATTTGTACGCCGTAAAGGTCGATATTTATACCAACCACAAGAGCCTGAAATACCTGTTAGATCAGAAGGATCTGAACATGAGGCAGCAAAGATGGATGGAGTTCCTGGGGGACTATAGATTCAAAATTAAATATGTGCCCGGGAAAGGAAATGCAGTTGCGGATGCGTTGAGTCGCAGGGCTCCCGACCAAGCCAACTGGTTGTCGGTTCATGATGAGCGGTTGATTCGGGAGTTGGAGGCGTTAGAGATCTGTTGTGTTGACAAGCAGACTAGCGCCGATGCGTTATTGAACTGGACGGAAGTTCAGTATGATATGGCTGATCGGATTGGGCAGGATATGGATTTGGATAGCAGCATGAAGAAAATCATGGATGCAGCTTCGGATAGGTCAAATTCCCATTTTAAAGTTGAAGATGGACTGCTAAGGAAGGAAAGTTGTTTGTGCATCTCAAACGTGGGTAATTTACGGGTGGAGTTAATGTACGAGGCTCATTATACCAAGTACTCAATTCACCTAGGGAGCACGAAGATGTACCGAGATCTGAAGAAGTTGTTCTGGTGGCCAGGACTCAAGAAGGATGTGGCACTATATGTGGTGAAGTGTCAGACTTGCTCCTTAGTGAAGGCAGAGTGCCAAAAGACAGGGGGTTTCTTGAAGTCTTTGCCTATTTCGGAGTGTAAGTTCGACAACATTTCTATGGAATTTGTGCATGGTTTGCCAAGGTCGTAGAAGGGAAATGGTGCCATCTGGGTGATCGTAGATCGGTTGACAAAAATGTTGCACTTCATTACGCATAGGAAGGACGATTCGGTGGAGAAACTGGCAAAGCTTTACGTGGATAACATTGTTAGACTTCACGGTGTGCCCCGCAGCATCGTGAGCGATAGAGATGGGTGTTTTACGTCCAATTACTGGAGGTTGGTGCAGCAAATGTTGGGAACTAAGTTGAAGTTAAGGACAACCTTTCATCCACAGACGGATGGGCAGACCGAGAGGGTCAACAAGACAATGGAGGACATGCTTCATGTGTGCGTCCTGGACTTCGGAAAGCAGTGGGAAGATCATCCATATTTGGTGGAGTTTGTGTACAACAATAGCAACCAGGTGAGCATACAAATGGCGCCCTTCGAGGCCCTATATGGTAGAAAATGTCGCACGCCGTTGTCGTGGTTGGAAATGGGTGAGGCGAGGTTGTACAAAAAGTAAGAGGTAGAAAGCGCCACTTAATTGGTACGAACCATTCGAGAGCATTTTTTTATCGCTCGGGATAGGCAGGCTAAATACTACAATGCCAAGCATCGGAACGTGGAGTTTGCGGTTGGCGATTGGGTGTATCTGAAGATAAAGCCGTTCAAGGGTGTTTCACGATACAGCGCTTGAAGAAACCTAGCCTGAGATACCTTGGACCATTTGATATTCTGGAGCGGATCGGTGAAGCGGCTTATCGTCTAAAGCTATCAGTGGAGTTGAGTGGTATACACAACCTATTCTACATATCAGTGTTGCGGTAGGCGGTGCAAGAGCCTTCGCAGGTGATCGAAGTTGATGAAGTACCGGTGGACGAAGGGTTAATGATAAGGGTCAAACCCGTTCATATTGAGGACTCTAAAGTCAAGCGACTTCGTAACAAGGAGATCAGGATGGTCAAAGTCCGTTGGGACAATTGCAGTCGGGAGGAGCTCTCATGGGAACGGGAGCAGAACATGCTTGAGGAGTACCCAGAGTTATTCCAATCAGGTATCGCTTTTGGTTTTGTGTATCTTTTCCTTTCGATAATTTCGTGGACGAAATTCTTTTAAGAGGGAGAGAGATGTAACAGCCCAAAACTGAAAAGAGGGACGGGTGGTGTTTTGAGCCAAGACTGGGACTTGGTAGAGGTGACACGGCCTGGGACATGGGTGTATCCCAGGGGCGTGTCGTGCTCAGGTTCGGCGATGGTCGTGCGGTCGATGAAATTGCAGTCGACGAGCGTCGAACAACAAACATGGCTTGAGACACGGGCATGTCCAAGGCCGTGTCCTACTCGAGTTCATAGCCGAGTTATGTTGGGGGAGAGACGCGGCCTTAGCCCAGGCATGTTCGGGTCTGACACGGGCGTGTCAAATTCGACACGGGCGTGTCGAATACCCGTGTTCTCCTCGGGTTGGTACTTAACCTGTGTCGATTGAGGAACACGCCTAGTTACACGGGCGTGTCAAGCCTGACACGGACGTATTAATTGCCCGTGTTCTTTACGAGACGCGACGGTTTCGGCAGCGAATGAGTTACACGGCCTTGGACACGGGCGTGTCGCAATCCGCGTTCGGCCCAGGAAGTTTATTTTCAGGGCGAATCGTGGCCGTTCGTTTCCTTATTTTGGGATCTAACGGTTCATGCCTCTCCATCCTAGGGTTAAGGCCGGGATTGGTGGTTTAAACCCTCACTTTTCATTGGCCACTCTCTTTCTAAGTTCTAGAGAGAAGGGAGAGCAAGGATAAAGAAGGATGGAAGATCCGGTCGCCGGAGGAGATTCGGAGCGCCAAATCGCAAACCGAGTCCAGATCTATGGAGGTGAGATCATCGCGGTGCTTTTCATCTGTGTAGATTTCCTTGGCGCCGAAGAGGAATGCTAGGGTAATGATTCTCTACTTGAGTATGTGAAGATCTTCTTCTTTTGCATAGGGAAAACCCGCTCCCGCGAGTGTCCGGCGAGTTTGCGGTGTTCCTTGGGGTAGATATGTTAAGTCCCCCTTGTTTGCATTTAGAGTCTGAGATCGATAAACGGACATAGGCATGGTGTGTGAAGCCTACCCGGACATATTGGTCTGGATCAGTGATGTTTTACTATGCATGTTTAGCCAGAGAAGACTCGGTGCCTTTGGTTGTTTTCGGGTTTCAACGTGGTAGATTGTAGCAGGGATCCTTGGGGATTAACCCCAAGGCACACCCGGAAAACTGGGCAGAAATGCATTTCTGTCATCTTGGCGGCCTGGGAGCCAGCTTTGAACATAACTGGGTTATGTGATTGTATGAACGAATTTGGGATCCGGCGAAGTTTGACCCACGTGCTTGTCTTAAGTTTGATAGTGTGGCGTGAGCAACGGGCTTGTGGAACTAGACCACGACTATGTGGTTTGGTGACAGATACCTGAAAAAGGGACTGGTCACTGGCATAGTCATGCAAGTCTTAGGCTTAGGTCGGAAAGACTAAATGCTCACGAGATTTTCCGTCCAAGGGATGGTGGTGAGACCGCGGTTTTGACCGGGTTCACCGAGTTAGTGCCCTGAGAGCACGGGGTGTGTGGTCGTGTGATCCTGCACTTGTGATGGTGTGTTTATTCACTATATTGCTTGTTACGCAAACAAGTGTATGGAATGAGCTTTGCCTCCCCGAGTTTGGGGGCGGAATCGTTATAATTTGGTCGGCTTTAGCTGACAGTTATTCTTGTTTGCCACCGTTGCGGTGAATTATGCTTGCAGGTGTTACGGAACCGAGCGGCAAATAGCGGGCCAAAGCCCAAGTTGCTGAGCCGGCCCTCGAAGGCCTTGTTTGTTTTCCTGTTTAAATCATGTGTGGTCGGCCTGCGAGCCGAAGTTTGTAAGATAATATTTAAATTTGGTGAACTATTGTAAGGCCATAAGGCTAGTACTTTTGTGTATTTTTTAGTTCATTCCTACTGGGTTATGGTAGTGGACATTCATGTCTGTGGCTGGGTTCTTGATTTCACAACTTAATAATTACTTCTGCTATATGCTTTGTGTAGGACGTGTGTATTGGTTGAATGATTTCATCTAGTAACTCACCGGTCTGTCCGTGGTATATGGCGTCAGGCCCCGGCCGGACCTACTACTATATGCTATGTGACGGATAGAGGTGTTACAATTTGGTATCAGACTACCGGTTTCGGTTAGACTTAAATGAATTCATGGACGAATTCACTTTAAGGGAGCACATGTGTGTGCGTCATCATTATAACATGAAAAGAACCCATGAATGTCCACTTAGAAATAAAAATACACATATTTGAGGAACATGCATGTTCCTATAATTGCTTTTTGTAATGTTGTTTGGTCGCTTATCGGTGTTTTGTACGACTATAGGTGACCAGGATTGGTGTGGGGCCGTCAGAAAGTCAAGTTTCTGAGACGAGTAGCGCACCAAATGATGCGCCGGCAACACCTCCTTCGGCTGAGACAATACGATTGGTAGCGGAGGCAGTGTTTGCGATGATTCACGCGCAGCCTGCGAGACAGGTGCAGCAGCCTGCCCCTGCTGTGGAGCAAGTACCGCTCCAAGTAGCGGATCTAAGGAGAGTGGAGCAGGTTATAGTGGATCCAGTGTTGCCTAGGAGAGCAATGGAGAAACAGCTTAAGCATGTTATGGGCTTCAATCCTCCATTGTTCTCGGGGACAGGAACCCCAACCCAAGCGAAGGATTGGCTCTCCAGAGTTAAGAGAGTAATGATAGCTACAGAGACGGAAGAGTGGCAGAAGACCACTATTTCCACGTTCTTGTTGGATGGTGACGCAAGATTATGGTGGGAAGGCTTGGAGTTACACCATCTGAGGGGTAGACAGCTTACAGACGTCTCGATAGAGGAATTTTCGAGACTGTTCTTGGCTCGATACCTCCCCTCGACTCAAAGAATTTCTATGAAAAACGAGTTCCAAAAGCTGGTGCAAGGTGAGAGTAGCGTGGATGAATATCTCCACGAGTTTACTCGCTTAGGTCGGTATGCAAGCGCTAACTTCGTTGATGAGGAGCGAAAGACAAACCGATTCTACAAAGGTCTAAGGGATGACTTGAGACTACTACTCTCGAGGCTGATGACGCAGGGTTTCTTGACCTTGGTCAACACAGCCCGATCTGTTGGAACACCCTATTACTAATTTGGGCAAGGATCACTATGTCTCTTAGGAAGCCAGGTTGACCTAGTTGTATAGTGTAAAGGTCAACATTAGAATGAGTCTAGGGCTTAGAACTTAGGTTTGAAGCTGCACCCAAGGACCATTCAAGCTCAGGATTTCAAGCTAAGTAAAGAGATAAAAATAGTCGAACGACGGTCGACTATCGTCGAGCTCAGGTCGACGAACGTCGAGCTCTGGTCGACTACTTATGTCCTCAGCCTTCTGCTTGTTGCTGGCTTCGGTCGACTATCGTCGAGCTTAGGTCGACGATCTCTGTTTGCTTCAGGTCGACGTTTTCTGTTGAAGTCTAGGTCGACGATCTCTGTCTTAATCAGATCGACTATTTCTGCCAGACCAAGAACTTAGATAGTCGATCTCAGATCGAAGTTTTCTGTCTACTGCTTATCTTCAATATCTCTGAGCTCAGGTCGACGATCTTCGAGCTCAGATCGACGTTTTCTGTCAGAATGATTTATTACTTCTCTGAGCTCTGGTCGACGATCGTGGAGCTCAGATCGACGTTTATTTTGAGATATCGACTTTCTTAAGGATTCAAATGCTGCCAGTCTTTGGAATGTTTTTTGAATTCTCTCAGCATTTAATTTCAAGAAGATTTGCCAGCCGTTTTCATTTATTCTGGAACAAGTTTCAAGGAATTATTCAGGAATGTTTCATTGGACTTTCCTCTAGAAGACAAATCACTTATGGAAGGCATTTAATGTCTGATAACGGCTATCCTGGAAGAATTATATTCAGAGAATAAGATCGTCTTCTTCAATACTACTCTCAGAGAGAATTAATCCAGAGTCAATATACAATAGAATCAAGAGACACACTGATATACAAGAACAAGAAGAATTAAGCTGTGAAAGATAACCATCCTCTTGCTTACAGAAAAGTGATCAAAGCTTCATCTCAAAGAACTCCAGACACCTCATCCTTCAGCCTCTTTGCTGAACCAATTCTTTGCTGGAGATCTAAAGTGTTGGGATTTGTCTCCACAATACCTCAGATTTGTAGGTGGTCAGACTTTGAACTAAGATGAATTAAGGTGTATTTGATGCTGTGTTTAAGTTGTACGTGTGCAGGTCCTTAATGCCAAGTGTAGACCAATGTCAGTCTATAATGGGTCACCAAACACAGGACCATACAATGTAATCCCTCATTATGTGATCCAAAGTGTTGGCCCATGTATAGCCTCTCTATTGGGATACACTTCCTACATGCACTTGGAATGGTGGACTCAAGTATTGAAGTATATCTTTTAGAAGAATTTTTTCTAAGTCTACATACTCGAGTAGTACCCTTCATATACTCGAGTAAGTGACTTAGTACTCGAGTAGATCCTTGGACATACTCGTGTAGACTCTATATACTCGTGTAGATAAGTTTATACTCGAGTAGATAGTCAGTCACTCGAGTAGGTCATATCTTATGCTCGAGTAAATCCTTCTATTCTTATATCCAGAAATTTTCTAAGTCCACATACTCGAGTACTTCTCCAGTATACTCGAGTAAGTGGGTCTGTACTCGAGTAAGCTAGCTTACATACTCGAGTAGGCTGTATTCACTCGAGTAAGTGATAACTTGTACTCGAGTGGTTGGTTAGTTACTCGAGTAAGTAACTTGTTTATACTCGAGTAGTTCTGTTATTCCCATTTCAGAATTATTCTAAGTCCACATACTCGAGTAGTTCCCTATATACTCGAGTAAGTGACTCTGTACTCGAGTAGTTATTTTTTCATACTCGAGTAAGTCAATGTTTACTCGAGTAGTTGTTCTAAGATACTCGAGTAGTTCTTTTTCTCTCACTCGAGTATCTGTAACTCTTGTACTCGAGTATTTATTCTCACTTTATCTGAAATTTTTCTAAGTGTTTTCACTCGAGTATTGATCTCTGGATCACTCGAGTAGTTTTCTCTTCTCTTACTCGAGTATGCCAATCCTTTCTACTCGAGTATATAACTTCTCTTACTCGAGTATGCCAATTCTTTTCCACTCGAGTATATACTGATACTCGAGTATGTATCTTCTATGACTCGAGTATGTCGGTTCAAATCTTTCCTGAAATTCTCTAAGTCAATTTCACTGTACATTTCGATTTGATCCTTTCTGATAAGTCCACGTGTCATCATTAATGATTCTTATGACCGTTGGAGTCTACCTATAAATAGGTCACTTCAGATTTGACTTTTAATCTATTCCTTCAGAGATTATTACTTTAAGAAAGAGAAAGAGAAAAATCCCGTGAACCCTAATTCTTCAAGTCGCCGCCGTCGTCATTAACGTTCACGGAAGAAGCTCTGGATCGACGATCTCCGATCTCTGTTTGCAACTCTGATTCTTCAGCGATCCAGACGCAAGTAAATCACTCGATCTCGCCGTGCCTTAAAGATTCCAGATCTATTTTCTCGATCGAGGTGATTTAGTTCTTCAGATTTGTGGATCTCTCTCAAGTCGTCTTCAACTTCTCTGATCAAGCCAAAGCTCTTAAGGAAGAAGACTGCCAAGATCCAGATCTGAGATTATTGTTTGTATTTTTTTTAAACAAATTATTGTGTAGGAGTTTTTCTCCGAGATTTGTAGGAAGACTTATCTTCCGAGTGTAGATCCGGTTTGGATCGAGTTTTTGTAGGAACGTGGTTCCGAGGTGTAGGATTGTTTTCAATCCGAGATAGTGGAGTAGCCGAGTCTAGTGATTTGCTAGATCGGTGAGGAAAGTGGACGTACCCAAGGTTGGGGAACCACTATAAATCTCTTGTCGTCTGTGATTGCTTGATGTGTGTTGTGTTAGCTTTTTAATTCCGCATTTGACACGCATTTCACCTATTCACCCCCCCTCTAGGTGATTTAGGCTAACAACTTAGACCTCTCATAAAGATCTGAAGTCCTATCACCCTAGAGCAAAGCTTCCATTCCTGATTCATTCAACATCTCAGGGGGAGCTTTGACAACAAAAGATCCACTAGTCTTCTCTCATTTGATTTGAGAACAGAGATGACAATCTCACCTCTTTACCTTTTTCTTTTTCCTGCTGTAAAGGGTTCTTGAACTCCCTTCAAAAGTTTTGTCTGGTTCTGAGAGCCTTGTCAAAACTCAGTGGTGGCAAGACACCTTATCAAAAAATCCAGTTTTGGTTTTTGAGCACCTTATCAAAAGCTCATTGGTGTCAGGACACCTGATCAACTCATCCTGAGTGGATTCCTACCAAGGGTGGTAGAAGAGTGGATGTACCCAGGTTTTTGGGGAACCACTATATTTCCTTGTGTCTTCTGGTTTGTTTGTGTGATTTGTTTGCTGTGTGCTGTGCTCTTTACTTCTTGATTTTTAACTTCTTATTAGCACTCTACACTATATCATAAATTGAATTTTATATGTGCTGTTTATTTCAACTGTGAAAAATTATTTTAAATTACTCTATTCACCCCCCCCCCCTCTAGAGTTGAGATAGATCTTACCCTCACTTTCAATTGGTATCAGAGCCAGGTTGGTTGCTCATACAGGCTAACACCTGAACCAAAAGATCCTTGATAAGATCAATCTCTTAAGAGGATTATTTTCTATTCATCTATCTATTTATTTAAAGACATGGCACAGAACAAAGATTATGCAAGCACCAGACCACCAGTGTGCAACCTTTCCAAGTTTGCACTCTGGAAGGCAAGGATTAGATTATACATGAATTCTATTGATGAAGATATTTTCAATTCTGTCTTGACAGTTTGTCCAAGTCCACCAGAAAGCTCAAGCACAAATGCTGTTCCACCTCCCTCAGGAACATATGTAGACATAAAGAAATGGAAAACTGCAGATGCAAAGGCCATGAACATCTTAGCTCAGACAATGTCTGATGAGATATTTCAGAAAGTAGCTGACTACAACTCAGTCAAAGGAATTTGGGACAAGCTCTCTGAAATTGTCTCAGGGTCTGCTGATGAAAGGAAAGATAGAAGATCTCATCTGATAAGCCAATATGAGAACTTCAAAAAGGGAGAAGCTAAATCAGTGGTTGACATGTACAATAGACTAAGTCTAATTGTCAATGAGTTAAAAACCCTGGACAAAGAAATCTCACTGACTGAGCTGAATGACAAAATCCTGATGTGCTTCCCCAGCACTTGGGATTCAAGAATCTGGCCAATCAAGGATGCCAGAAGTCTAAATGAGATTACCACTGAAGCTCTCCTGGGCAAGCTCAAATCCTATGAGCTGCTGATTAAAAATAGAGAAGAAGAACAAAAGGCTACTTCTCCAGCCACAAGGAAAGAAAAGACCATAGCCTTCAAAGCTGCAGAAGAGGAGCCTGAAGATAAAGCTACAGGAAATGATGAGCTCATAAGTCTACTGGCCAAAATATTCTACAAGATGGCCAGAAAAGACTTCAGAAAGAGACCATACAAGGGTCATGATAAACCAAGGTATGATAAATCAAATAACAATAAAGAAATTATATGCTTTGGTTGCAGGAAACCAGGCCACATTGTGCCTGACTGTCCAGAAAATAAGAATAAGGACAAGAAGGAAAGAAGAGAAAGAAGAAAAGAAAAGGATTACAAGAAGAACAGCTCAGACAAAGCCTCCTCCAGCAAGAACAAACATACAAGGAAGGGCTTTGTTGCTGAGACATGGAGTGAGACTGAAGAGGAATCTGAATCCTCATCCAGTTCCAGTGATGATGAGGATGATGAAGATGAAAAAGAATTCTGCATGATGGCTATCAATGCCTCACAGCAAAACTCTGATGAAGAATCAGATTCAGACTCAGAAGTTCAACCAGATGAAGATCAGGTAATCAATTCTTTTGATTTCAATTCTGAGGACTTCAAAAATGAATTTAAGACACTGTGCCTAGATTTATTAAATTCTGAGAAGGAGATAATCTCTCTCAGGAATAAATTATCTGAATACAGTGTCCTAAGCTCAAATAACCTCAAACTCTCTGAGGAGTTAGAATGCTGTAGGGAGGAGATAGCTTCACTGAAAAGTGAACTATCAAGAGCTAAAGAGTTTTAAGAATCCCTAAATGGGAGAAGTATCAGACTGATGGACATTACAAGCACAGTGAACTCTAGATTCAACAGTATACTGGGCTTGGGTGCCTCATCCAGCCAACCTATAATATTAACAACTCCAATCAAATTTGTCTCTGACAAAGGAAAGGGAGTAATAGAGGTAGCTAGGAAGAATGCAGATCTGTCAGAGAAAAATCCAGTTCAACAGATTGCGTCGAGCAGAGCTCGACGATCGTCGAACAGAGCTCGACGATCTAAGCACAGATCGTCGACCTCAGATCGATGATATCCAAACTCTGAACTTCGCCATAATCGATCTTCGAACAGAGATCGACGATCTGACCCAAGATCGTCGACCTCAGCTCGACGATGGTCGAACAGAGATCAGGTCTGTGAAACCTTCAATGGCACATCTAGATTCAATCCTAAAAGTCCCACATCCCAAGACTTTAACCCCTATACTGAATGGATAGTACCTCCTAGGAGATACCATCCTGAAGGTTATAAGGATCAACCTGGGATGTCTTTTGTTTCAGAATTTAAGGGATATCAACCTAGGCCCAAGGTTAACTGGGTCAAAAACAAATAAGCTGTTTATGTGTAGGTGAAGACCTATCCAGCCTCAAACCATCAATGGTATCTGGATAGTGGGTGCTCAAAGCACATGACAGGGGACAAGGACAACTTCACTTCCTTCAAAGCCAAGCTTGGACCCAAAGTAATTTTTGGAGACTCAAGCTTTGGAACTACAAAAGGATATGGTGCAGTCCAAATTGGCTCAGTCACCTTCAAGAAGGTGGCATATGTTGAAGGACTCAAGCACAACTTGATAAGTATCAGTCAACTGTGTGATGAAGGATATCAAGTGACCTTCAACAAAGCCATATGCAAAGTCAAGTCAGAGGACAACACAACTGTGTTGACAGGTAGCAGAAGAGGTAACATTTACTTAGTGGATTTTCATTCACCTGTAGTAGATATTTGCCTGTTTAATTCCATTTCAAAACCAAATATTCTATGGCATAAGAGACTAGGTCATATCAACCTTAGAACTATTGCTAGGCTATCCAAGGACAACCTTGTTAGAGGACTACCTTCTGGCCCCTACAAGAAGGAAGAACTTTGCAAGGCTTGTCAATTAGGCAAGCAAACTAAAGGTAGTTTTAAATCAATTAATAAGAGTGATTCACCTAGGATTCTGTACCTGCTGCACATGGATCTTTTTGGACCCATATCAGTGCAAAGCCTAGGAGGGAAATCATATACTTTAGTGGTTGTAGATGACTTCTCAAGATTCACTTGGGTATTCTTTCTGAGGAAGAAGTCTGATAACTTCAAGTGTTTGACAGATTTTCTCAAATGCATTCAGATTGAGTTCAACACTCACATTGCCCTGATCAGAAGTGATCATGGGACAGAGTTTGATTCTCTTCTCATGCAAGAGTTCTGTCAGAGTGAAGGGATCAGGCACACTTTCTCAGCTCCTAGAACTCCTCAACAAAATGGGGTAGCTGAAAGGAAAAATAGAACACTCATTGAATCTGCAACTACATTATTGGCAGATGCTCACCTACCTCTATCCTTTTGGGCTGAGGCAGTGAACACCTCCAACTATGTGTTGAATAGAAGCCTGATACACAAACTGAAGGGCAAGACTCCCTATGAATTGCTCAAAGGGAAGAAACCTAAAATAGGCTATTTTAAAGTTTTTGGTTGCACTTGTTTTATTCATAATAATGACAAGAAATATCTAGCAAAATTTCAAGCTAAAGCTGATGAAGGAGTGTTTCTGGGATACTCCATGATCAGCAAGGCCTATAGGGTTTATAATAAATCTTCCTGTAAAATTGAAGAATCTGTTCATATTATTTTTGATGAAGCTAACATGTCATTCAAGGAGAAGAATGCTTCTACCATAGAACCTTTGCAGGTACATTCTCTAGCTGAAGACTTGAACAAATTGCAAGTTGCTGAAAAGAATGAGAGCAGTGATGATGAAGAAGAAGTTCAACACCTTGAAGAAAATCATCATGAAGAGCCAGTTGCTGTCCCACTAGAGGAGACAACAACACAGGCTGGTGAACAATCAACACTCCCTGTTGATTTAGTAACAACAAGAGATCATCCAATCACCCAAGTAATTGGAGAGATCTCAGCTGGTGTGCAAACTAGAAATCAAGTCAACCAGAACCTGATGCACACCTGCTTCCTATCTCAAATTGAGCCTCAATCCATTCAAGATGCAGAGCAAGATCCACACTGGATCATTGCAATGCAAGAGGAGTTACATCAATTTGAAAGGAACAAGGTTTGGGAACTAGTGCCTAAGCCAAAGGATCATCCCATTATTGGAACAAAGTGGGTATTCAGGAACAAGCTGGATGATCAAGGAGTTATAGTCAGAAACAAGGCAAGACTAGTTGCTCAAGGGTACTCTCAACAAGAAGGAATAGACTATGATCAGACCTTTGCACCAGTTGCAAGGTTAGAAGCCATCAGAATATTCCTAGCCTATGCTGCTCACAAAGGTTTCAAAGTGTACCAAATGGATGTAAAGAGTGCATTTCTCAATGGGGACATCAAAGAGGAAGTCTATGTTAGACAACCTCCAGGTTTTATCTCTCTAACTCACCCTGATAATGTTTACAAATTGCATAAAGCATTATATGGTCTCAAGCAAGCTCCTAGAGCATGGTATGAGACCCTAGCATGCTTTCTTCTGGAAAATGATTTTGTTAGGGGGAGAGTAGACCAAACTCTTTTTATTAGAACCCATAAGTCCCATACCCTACTAGTGCAAATTTATATAGATGACATTATTTTTGGTTCTACTGATTCAAAATTGTGCAAAAAGTTTTCCAAGCTTATGCATTCTAAATTTGAAATGAGTAGCATGGGTGAGCTGTCCTTCTTCTTAGGCCTGCAATTCAAGCAACATGCTGAAGGCATATTTATTTCTCAAACCAAGTATGCAAAAGAATTGGTTAAGAAATTTGGTATGTCTGATGCA
This sequence comes from Platanthera zijinensis, assembly GCA_039513925.1. Taxonomy (NCBI): domain Eukaryota; kingdom Viridiplantae; phylum Streptophyta; class Magnoliopsida; order Asparagales; family Orchidaceae; genus Platanthera; species Platanthera zijinensis. The sequence goes on along the minus strand of CM077078.1, from coordinate 107,551,130 downwards.
TCATGTATGAAAACACCCATGCCCTCAAATGTTGTAATAGATGCTGATGAACATGGGAAACCTGTTGATCAGACAACATATAGAGCAATAATTGGCTCCTTATTGTACCTTATAGCCAGTAGGCCTGATATAATGTTTGCTACATGTATTTGTGCTAGATTCCAAGTTAGCCCTAGAGAGTCACACTTAATCTTAGTTAAGAGGATTCTTAGGTATGTGAAAAGTTGTCCAAATCTAGGTCTCTGGTATCCAAAAGATTCAGCATTTGACTTAACTGGATTTTCAGATGCTGATTATGCTGGATGCAGAATAGACAGGAAAAGCACCAGTGGAACATGTCAGTTCCTTGGTGACAGACTTGTCTCCTGGTTTTGTAAGAAGCAAACATCTGTGTCAACCTCAACTGCTGAAGCTGAGTATATGGCTGCAGGCAGTTGCTGTTCACAAATATTGTGGATACAGAATCAGCTCTTAGACTATGGCTACAACTTAGAGAAGTCTAAAATTTTCTGTGATAATACTAGTGCTATCTCTATAGTACAAAATCCAGTCCTCTATAGTAGGACAAAACACATAGAAATTAGGCATCACTTTCTAAGAGATAATGTAGAGAAAAATAAAATTGAACTTCAATATATTCCTACTGATTTGCAAAGGGGAGATATTTTCACCAAACCTTTGGATGAAAGGAAACACAGTTTCTTCCTAAATCAGTTAGGCATGTTAGATGGAGGAAGCCTAAATTAAATTACAAGACTTTGAAAAGATAAAACAGACCAAGACTAGGCTTAAAAATCAATTCTTTGTGTGTGTGTAGAATAAGTTCTGTCTCTGAACTGAGCTCGACGTTTTCCCAGAAAACATCGAACGGAGATCGACGTTTTCCCATAAATCGTCGACCGGAGATCGACGGTTCTCGAGGCGTCGATCTGAGTTCAGCGCCGCCGTTAGATCTAGGTTTTCCTTCTGTCTGCTCCTTGGTCGTCGAGCGGAGCTCGACGCTCTCAATAACGTCGAACGGAGTTCGACGCTATTGGCGTCTCTTCAAATTCCCTCTGTAGCCCAAATCGTCGGGCTGAGATCGACGTACTGTCGAACTGAGCACTACGTTTTTCCTTTTTCGCGTCGAACCCTAATATAAAATCATTTTTCGGCCGCCGCTCGTCGTTTACGCCTTCATACTCTCTGCAAATTCTCTTTCCCTCCAAAACCTTCTACACTTGGTCGCGTTTGCTCAATCTTTGCAGGTACAGATGGCTTCAAATGTTGCCGCCCTTTCGAAGATGAAATTTGATATCGGTTTTGACATCGATATAAGCTCGTTTGATGGAAGCGATCAACGCTTCAAGGACATTCTCAGTTTGTTCAGAGATCAGCAGCTGTTGGAAATAATGACTACCAGAATGAAAATTGCTTCAGATGAAATAAAAGAATGGTGCTATTCTGCGACAGATGAGAATGAGAATTCTGTCATCGGCTTCATAAAAGGGATCCAGGTACAACTGTCCCCGGCTCTCTTAACTGAAGTGTTTCATATCAGTACTGGAGAAGACTCTATTGAATTATCTGGAGAAGAATATGATTCCATGCTTGATCGAATGGGTCACAATGCTGTGAATCCTAATAAACTGCTGAAGAAGAATCTGTCATTGGAATTTCAGTTTTTGGCTGATGTAGTTGGGAAAGTGCTGCTGGCCAAGCACTCTGCCCATGATACAATTTCAAGATATCAGTTTTGTCTGATGGGAGCTCTGCTGGATAAGAAACATCTGAACTGGGGATCAATTTTCTTCAATCTGATTAAGAAAAAGCTAAATAAGACTGCTGTCAGCTTTGGGAGAATTCTAGGGGTCTATCTGCATTTCAGATGCCCTGAGTTGTTGACCTCTTCTGGGATGTTCATTAATGCATCCAAGAGGCTCTCCTGTGCCCTTTTTGGCAAATGGGACAGGCAGATCATCAATCCCTCCAGAGCTGCTGCATCGACTCCTGCTTCAGGCACAAGGACTGTCTTAGTCACTCCACCCCTGGTCTCTGCACCAGCAGAAGGGTTGCCTGCTCCTCCTTCTCCTTCAGCTGTCTCTACCCCAGCCATTTCATCCTCACCTCCAATCTCTACCATAGCCATATATTCCCCAATTACCATTTCTTCACCAGTTTCATCCCCTCCAGCATCTACCTCTGAGGTATTCCTTCCTCTCTTCTCTTACCCTTCCTTTTCCACTCCATCATATTCTCTTTTAGATGAATCCTTTATGGATGATTCTCATCCTTCCTCTCCTCCTGAGCCTCCCTCTACCTCCTCATTCCAACAAATGATGGAAGACATTTTCTCTCAACCTATCTTCACTCCTTCTCTTACCCCTTCTATCTCCACCTCACCTCATTCTATCTCCTCCTTTCCTATATCAGAACCATCCATTCCCTTACCTCCTATCTCCTCTTTCCCCATGCCACCAGCTCCAGCCAACATCTTTTCAACAACCTTCTCTCCTACCTCTGCTCAAGCCCCTCTTGAGCATGTAGATCTATCAGCCCTGGCTGACAGGTTATATGAGCTGTTAGCTCCAAAGCTAACCTCATTACTGGAGACCACTCTGGCTCCACTCCTGACTCATTTCAAGGAGCTGTCTTCCAAGCTTTCATCTTTCATTTCCTCTCAGGCAACTTCATCTTCTGGGTGCCTTGATTCACTTATCTCTGAACCAAGGCAGGGGGAGATGCCATATGAAGTAGTTTTTGCAATGAACCTCCAGAGCCTGCTCTCCAAGTTTAATGCTGGATACTTCAGATTCCTGCCAGTTCCTCATTCTGAAGATCTGTCTAAGGCCATTGTGCCAATTTCTGTTTGTAATCCCAGCCAAATTGAAGCATATATAAATTCTTGGAAGGCTGTGGATGTTGTTATGTCCATCTCTGATGCTGCCACTAAGGCCATTGTGCCTCTTCTTGATGATGATGCTACTACTGTTGTAAATTTTTCTGCTGATACGGTTGTTGATTCTGATGTGCTTGTTGATACTTCTGCTGCTGATTCTGTTTGCTCTGCTGCTTCTCTCTCTCCTCCTGCTCCTGCTGTTTCTGCAAAGCTCAAAGCTCAAGAAGAGTATATCAGAAGAATTAATGATCTGTATGATCAACCTCAGAGTTCTGAGAGTGATCAGTACAGGACAGATTCTGATGATTCTGCTAGCACTATTGCCAAGAAAAGGAAAGCAAGAAGCAAAGCAATGATGTCTGTTTCCCCAGCTCAAGCAAAGGACTCTAGTGATATTCCCTACTATATTTTGCATGACTGCCCCTTATCTGAGCCTTGGATGCAGTACTCCAAGAATCAATTAAAGGCTATGAAGAAGAAGAGGAAGCTAGACAAGTATGAAAAAGGATCTTCTCAATATCAGCCTCCTCCTCCTCCTCCTCCAGACTCTGGCTCAGGCTCAGCCCCTCAAGCTCCAGTTTCCAGACGCAGTTCTTCCCAGTCCTATCAGAGATCCTATCAAAGGGGACAGCATCAAAAGGGATATCAATCCAGAAGAGATCAATATAGAGGAAATCAGAGAGGACAAAGATCTTATCTAAGGTAAGGACAAGGCCACTCTGACTCCTCTTCAGGTCCTTTCCCTTATAGGCTGAAAGACTCAATTGTTTCCAGGACCCCTCCTGCTTCTGAATCTCTCAACAGGTATGAACCTCCTGTTCCTTTTGAGGATCCTGAGAACAATCCTTTATCTTGGACAGCAAGAATGAAAGAACTAGCTGCTCTTGATCAATTAAAGAAAGCCAGAGAGCAAGGCATGGACATCTCAAATATAACAATAACCTTGTCAGATCAAAGGAAGAAAGAATTGGAAAGATATGCTTCTAGAAAAATTTTTTAATCCAGAAGACTATATGAAGCTGCACCCAGAGGCTGTAGTTCCAAGGCCAAGATCTCAAACTTCTCTAGGTGCAGAGGACGACAGAAGATCAAAGAAAGAAAGTCAGAATCCTAACAGAGAAATTTTGTTTAAAAAGGGAACTGAAAAGAAGTGATCTGTGTAAGCTGAACATCATTCTCCCTTGGATATTTGTTGTCTTTTTATCTGTGATCTGCATTGCTGCTATATATCTCCTCTGTAGTATTGATTTAGCTTTTGTGTTGATGTATGCTTATTTATTTCCTATTTCTGTCTGTAAATAGTAATCCTAACCCAAATAGGGGGAGATTGTTGGAACACCCTATTACTAATTTGGGCAAGGATCACTATGTCTCTTAGGAAGCCAGGTTGACCTAGTTGTATAGTGTAAAGGTCAACATTAGAATGAGTCTAGGGCTTAGAACTTAGGTTTGAAGCTGCACCCAAGGACCATTCAAGCTCAGGATTTCAAGCTAAGTAAAGAGATAAAAATAGTCAAACGACGGTCGACTATCGTCGAGCTCAGGTCGACGATCGTCGAGCTCTGGTCGACTACTTATGTCCTCAGCCTTCTGCTTGTTGCTGGCTTCGGTCGACTATCGTCGAGCTTAGGTCGACGATCTCTGTTTGCTTCAGGTCGACGTTTTCTGTTGAAGTCTAGGTCGACGATCTCTGTCTTAATCAGATCGACTATTTCTGCCAGACCAAGAACTTAGATAGTCGATCTCAGATCGAAGTTTTCTGTCTACTGCTTATCTTCAATATCTCTGAGCTCAGGTCGACGATCTTTGAGCTCAGATAGACGTTTTCTGTCAGAATGATTTATTACTTCTCTGAGCTCTGGTCGACGATCGTGGAGCTCAGATCGACGTTTATTTTGAGAGATCGACGTTCTTAAGGATTCAAATACTGCCAGTCTTTGGAATGTTTTTTGAATTCTCTCAGCATTTAATTTCAAGAAGATTTGCCAGCCGTTTTCATTTATTCTGGAACAAGTTTCAAGGAATTATTCAGGAATGTTTCATTGGACTTTCCTCTAGAAGACAAATCACTTATGGAAGGCATTTAATGTCTGATAACGGCTATCCTGGAAGATTTATATTCAGAGAATAAGATCGTCTTCTTCAATACTACTCTCAGAGAGAATTAATGCAGAGTCAATATACAATAGAATCAAGAGACACACTGATATACAAGAACAAGAAGAATTAAGCTGTGAAAGATAACCATCCTCTTGCTTACAGAAAAGTGATCAAAGCTTCATCTCAAAGAACTCCAGACACCTCATCCTTCAGCCTCTTTGCTGAACCAATTCTTTGCTGGAGATCTAAAGATCTGAAGTCCTATCACCCTAGAGCAAAGCTTCCATTCCTGATTCATTCAACATCTCAAGGGGAGCTTCGACAACAAAAGATCCACTAGTCTTCTCTCATTTGATTTGAGAACAGAGAAGACAATCTCACCTCTTTACCTTTTTCTTTTTCCTGCTGTAAAGGGTTCTTGAACTCCCTTCAAAAGTTTTGTCTGGTTCTGAGAGCCTTGTCAAAACTCAGTGGTGGCAAGACACCTTATCAAAAAATCCAGTTTTGGTTTTTGAGCACCTTATCAAAAGCTCATTGGTGTCAGAACACCTGATCAACTCATCCTGAGTGGATTCCTACCAAGGGTGGTAGAAGAGTGGATGTACCCAGGTTTTTGGGGAACCACTATATTTCCTTGTGTCTTCTGGTTTGTTTGTGTGATTTATTTGCTGTGTGCTGTGCTCTTTACTTCTTGATTTTTAACTTCTTATTAGCACTCTACACTATATCATAAATTGAATTTTATATGTGCTGTTTATTTCAACTGTGAAAAATTATTTTAAAATACTCTATTCACCCCCCCTCTAGAGTTGAGATAGATCTTACCCTCACTTTCACGATCTTTGGAAAAAGACATGAAGAATGTTCAGGCAAAGAAAGACTCCGGTGTTAGGAAGTCAGAATTCAAGGTGCCGTCTTCAAAATCCGGTTTTCGCAAGTGGAATAAGAAGGCTAGGACATCGGGTTCAGCCCCTTCTTCGGGTGCCTCGGGGGAAACTACCAACCGAACCCCGGGCGCTTGTTTTACTTGTGGGAAGACGGGGCACTTTGCCCGTGATTGTTGGAGCGGACGTGCAAAGTCTGAGAGGAAGCAGGGAGCAACTTACGAGGAAAAGGGCAAGACGGTGGAGTCAACCGCATCTCATTATGCTCCGAATCAACCAAGAGTCTACAATCTGGGCTAGCAAGAGGGCATCAAACAAGCAGATGTTGTGACAGGTACGGTTTAAATTTATAGCAAGTTAGTTTTAAATACTGTTACATAGTACTTGTTAGCATATTACTGTTTGTATATGCTTTGTTCTGGTTTGCGATAGCAAGGGAACTATTCGATACGGGAACTTCGGACTCCTTTTTGTCCAAAGGTTTCATATCGCGCATCGGAGTCCCTTCTTCGATGGCGAAGGATAAATTGGACGTGTTGCTGCTGAATGGGTGTTCTATTCGTGTAGACAGAGTATGTGCTGTAAAGATTCGTATTGGAAGTCTGGAGTTTGACTTACTAGTGTTGTTACTGCCGCTAGTAGAGTTCGACATCATTTTCGGTATGGACTGGCTTTCGAAGCAGAATTCATACATAGATTGCAACCATAAGGAAGTCAAGCTGGGTGTTGGGCGGGAGACAACGTTTATGGGATTGAAGGGGTCGAGCAATACTATAATGTCTACTCTTTAGGTGGTCAAGACAGTCCGTGCTGATGCAGAGTTGTTCTTCACATTAGTAGAGGCTGTAAAGCCTAAGCCCACTTTGGGTAGTATCCCAGTAGTGTGCGAGTACCCTGACGTGTTCCCGGACAATCTTCCCGGAGCCCCACCTCAGCGGGAGATCGATTTCACAATTGAGTTAATGTCAGGTGCCAAACCTGTGTCACGCCCTCCTTATAGGTTGGTGCCTAAGGAGATGGCAGAGCTAAAGGTTCAACTAGAGGAGTTGTTGGAGTAGGGCCATGTGCGTCCAAGTTCGTCGCCTTTGAGCGCACTGGTCCTTTTCGTTAAGAAGAAGGACGGAAGTTTGTGGCTCTATATCGACTATAGAGAGCTGAACAAGTTAATGTAAAAGAACAAGTACCCGATCCCAAGGATTGATGATCTTTTTGATCAGTTAGTCGGGTCATCGGTGTACTCAAAATTGGATCTTAAGTCCGGTTACTATCAGTTGAGGATAAGGGAGAGTGATATCCCAAAGATAGCATTCAGCACAAGGTATGGGCATTTCAAGTTTATAGTCATGCCATTCAGGCTGACTAATGAGCCATCAGTGTTCATGGATCTGATGAACAAGACGTTCAGGGAGTACTTAGATAATTTTGTGATCATCTTTATTGACGACATATTAGTGTACCCGCATTACGAAGAAGATCACTTCAAGCATCTGCATTTAGTTTTGGAGACGCTGAAGAGGAATGAACTATACGCAAAGTTCTCCAAATGCGAGTTCTGGTTATCCTCAGTAGTGTTCCTTGGTCACATAGTCAGTGGTGAAGGGATTGCGGTAGATCCAGCGAAGATAGTTGTGATACGGGAGTGGTCTGTGTTGTCTACGGTAGCGGAAGTCTGGAGTTTTCTGGGGCTTGCCGGCTATTATAGGCGCTTCGTAGACAACTTCTCGCGGATAGCGTTACCTCTCACGACGTTGACCAGGAAAGATCAGAAGTTTGTTTGGATGCACGAGTGCACACAAGCCTTTGAAGAGTTAAAGAGTTGGTTGACCACGACACCAGTGTTAAGTTCGCTGAGTGGGACCGAAGGCTTTGAGATCTACAGCGATGCGTCAGGAAGTGGTTTTGGCTGCGTGTTGCTACAACATGATAGTGTTATTGTGTATGGCTCACGTCAGCTGAAAGTGCACGAGAGGAATTATCCGGTCCACGACTTGGAGTTGGAGGCCGTGATTTTTATGCTAAAGCTTTGGAGGCACTATTTATATGGCGTAAAGGTCGATATTTATACTGACAACAAGAGCCTGAAATACCTGTTGTACCAGAAGGATCTGAACATGAGGAAGCAAAGATGGATGGATTTCTTGGGGGACTATACATTCAAAATTCATTATGTGCCCTGGAAAGGCAATACAGTTGCGGATGCGTTGAGTTACAGGGATCCCGCCCAAGCCAACTGGTTGTCGGTTCATGATGAGCGGGTAATTCGGGAGTTGGAGGCGTTAGAGATCTGTTGTGTTAACAAGCAGACTAGCGCCGAAGCATTATTGAACTGTACGGAAGTTCAATATGATCTGGCTGATCGGATTCGGCAGGCTATGGATTTGGATAGCAACGTGAAGGAAATCGTGGATGTAGCTTTGGATAGGTCAAATTCCCAATTTATAGTTGAAGATGGACTGCTAAGGAAGGACAGTCATTTGTGCGTCCCAAACGTGGGTAATTTACGGGTGGAGTTGATGTACAAGGCTCATCATACCAAGTACTCAATTCACCCAGGGAGAAGGAAGATGTACCGAGATCTAAAGAAGTTGTTCTACTGGCCAGGACTCAAGAAGGATGTGGCACTATATGTGGCGAAGTGTCAGACTTGCGCCTTAGTGAAGGTAGAGTGACAAAAGCCAGGGGGTTTCTTTAAGTCTTTTCCTATTCCGGAGTGGAAGTTCGACGACATTTCGATGGACTTTGTGCATGGTTTGCCAAGGTCGCAGAAGGGAAATGACACCATCTAGGTGATCGTAGATCGGTTGACAAAAGTGTCGCACTTCATTCTACATAGGAAGGATGATTCGGTGGATAAATTTGTAAAGCTTTACGTGGATAATATTGTTAGACTGCATGGTGTGCCCCGCAGCATCGTGAGCGATAGAGATGGGCGTTTTATGTCCAATGACTGATGGTTGGTGCAGCAAATGCTGGGAACTAAGTTGAAGTTCAGCACAGCCTTTCATCCACAGACGGATGGGCAGACCGAGAGGGTCAACAAGACAATGGAGGACATGCTTCGCATGTGCGTCGTGGAATTCAGAAATTAGTGGGAAGATCATATGTATTTGGTGGAGTTTACGTACAATAACAGCTACCAGGCGAGCATACAAATGGCGTCCTTTGAGGCCCTATATGGTAGAAAATGTCGCATGTCGTTGTCGTGGTTGGAAATGGGTGAGGCGAGGTTGTACAAAAAGTAAGAGGTGGAAAGCGTCACTTTATTGGTACGAACCATTCGGGAGCGTTTGCTGATCACTCAGGATAGGCAGGCTAAATACTACAATATCAAGCATCAGAACGTGGAGTTCGCGGTTGGCGATTGGGTGTATCTGAAGATAAAGCCATTCAAGAGTGTTTCACGGGTACGACGCTTGAAGAAACTGATCCCGAGATACCTTGGACCATTTGAGATTCTGGAGCGGATTGGTGAAGCGGTTTATCGTCTAAAGCTATCGGTGGAGTTGAGTAGTCTACACGACGTATTCCACATATCAGTGTTGCGAAAGGCGGTGCAAGAGCCTTCGCAAGTGATCGCAGTTGATCAAGTAACGGTGGATGAAGGGTTAACGACAAGGGTCAAACCCGTTCGTATTAAGGACTCTGAAGTCAAGCGACTTCATAACAAGGAGATCAGGATGGTCAAAGTATGTTGGGATAATTGCGGTCGGGAGGAGCTATCATGGGAACTGGAGCAGACCATGCTTGAGGAGTACCCAGATTTATTTCACTCAGGTACTGCTTTTGGTTTTGTGTATCTTTTCCTTTCGGTAATTTTGTGGACGAAATTCTTTTAAGAGGGAGAGAGATGTAATGCCCCGAAACTCAAAAGAGAGACGGGTGGCGTTTTGATCCAAGAGTGGGACTTGGTAAAGGTGACACGGCCTGGGACACGGGCGCGTCCCAGGGGAGTGTCGTGCTCGGGTTCGGCGATGGTCGCGCGTTCGATGGAATTGCAGTCAACAAGCATCGAACAACGAACATGGCCTTAGACACGGGTGTGTCCCAGGCCGTGTCCTACTCAGGTTGATAGCCGAGTTTTGTCGGGGGAGAGACACAACCTGAGCCCAGGCGTGTTCGGGTCTGACACAGGTGTGTCAAATTCGACACGGGCGTGTCAAATACCCGTGTTCTCCTCGGGTTGTTGATGTACCTATGTCGATTGAGGAACACGTCCAGCTACACGAGCGTGTACTAGATTACACGGGCATATCGAGTGCCTGTGTTCTTTTAGGGACGCGACGGTTTCGGCGGCGAATGAGTTACACGGCCTTGGACATGGGCGTGTCGCAAGCCGTGTTCGGCCCAGGAAGTTTATTTTCAGGGCGAATCGTGGCCGTTCGTTTCCTTATTTTGGGATCTAACGGTTCAGGCCTCTCCATCCTAGGGTTTAGGCCGGTATTGGGGGTTTAAACCCTCACTTTTCACTGGCTACTCTCTTTCTAAGTTCTAGAGAGAATGGAGAGAAAGGAGGAAGAAGGATGGAAGATACGGTCGCCGGAGGAGATTCGGAGCGCCAAATCGCAAACCAAATCCAGATCTACGGAGGCGAGATCATCGCGGTGCTTTTCATCCGTATAGATTTTCATGGCATCGAAGAGGAATGCTAGGGTAACGATTCTCTACTTGAGCATGTGAAGCTCTTCTTCTTTTGCATAGGGAAAACCCGCTCTCGCGAGTGTGCGGCGAGTTTGCGGTTCCTTGGGGTAGATATGTAAAGTCCCCTTTGTTTGCATTTAGAGTCCGAGATCGAGAAACGGACATAGGCATGGTGTGTGAAGCCTACCCGGACATGTTGGTCTTGATCAGTGATGTTTTACTATGCATGTTTAGTCGGAGAAGACTCCGTGCCTTTGGTTGTTTTCAAATTTTTATGTGGCAGATTGCAGCAGGGATCCTTGGGGTTAACCCCAAGGCACACCCGGAAACTTGGGCGGAAACCCATTTCTGCCATCTTGGCGACCTGGGATCCAGCTTTGAACATAACTGGGTTATGTGATTGTATGAACGAATTTGGGATCCGGCAAAGTTTGACCCGCACGCTTGTCTTAAGTTTGACAGTGCGGCGTGAGGAATGGGCTTGTGGAACCGGACCCGGGCTACATGGTTTGGTGACAGATACCTGAAAAAGGGACTAACCACTTGCATAGTCGTGCGTGTCTTAGGCTTAGTTCAGAAAGACTAAATGCTCATGAGATTTGTTGTCCAAGGGATGGTGGTGAGACCGCGGTTTTGACCGGGTTCACCAAGTTAGTGCCCTGAGAGCACGGGGTGTGTGGCCGTGTGAGCCCGCACCTGTGATGGTGTGTTTTTTCACTATATTGCTTGTTACGCTAACAAGTGCAGGGAAGGAGCTTTGCCGCCCCGAGTTTGGGGGCAGAATCGTTATAATGGTCGGCTTTAGCTGACCGTTATTCTTGTTTGCCACCGTTGCGGTGAATTGTGCTTGCAGGTGTTGCGGAGCCGAGCGACAAATAGCGGGCCAAAGCCCAAGTTGTTGAGCCGGCCCTCAGAGGCCTTGTTTGTTTGTCTGTTTAAATCATGTGTGGCCGGCCTGCGAGCCGAAGTTTGTAAGACACTATTTAAATTTGGTGAACTATTGTAAGGCCATAAGGCCAGTACTTTTGTGTATTTTGTAGTTCATTCCTACTGGTTATGTTAGTGGACATTCGTGTTTGTGGCTGGGTTCTTTCTTTCACAACTTAATAATTGATTCCGCTAGATGCTCTGTGTAGGACGTGTGTATTGGTTGAATGGTTTCATCTAGTAACTCGCCGGTATGTCCGTGGTATATGGCATCAGGCCCCGGTCGGAACTACTGCTATATTCTATGTGACGGATATGGGTGTTACAGGGCGTGTAAGGTACAGAACTGCCTCTTGAAAGCTTGAGAGCATTGGGAGAAAAAATGCCAAAATTTAGCACTTCGTGGGTCGCGGCCCTAGGTCATGACCGTGACCTAGGGCATGTCTTGACCGGGTCTGGAAACGGCGGGAAATGACACGATCTATAGTTAATCTAGCAATTACATAAGGGGTCACGCCCGTGACCAGGGCGTGTATTTTGAAATGCCTCAGCAATGCAAACTACTGCATTAACTTGTGAGGCATGCCCATGAACTAGAGGTCACGCCCACGAACTAGAGGTCACGCCCGTGACAGGGGAGTGTAATTTTAATCTGACATGGCAATGGCATTCTTGGTGCTAGAGGCGGGGCACCGCCCATAGTAATGGTAACGCCCACTGGTCACGCCCGTGACCAAGGCGTGTTATTTTTTATTTTCCCTGAAATCCTCTAAAAATTGTCTTCATTATTCCATTGAGCTCCAAAGTTCTATTTGCAGCCCAAAAAGTCCTGAAATATTAAAAAAGTGAATTAGAGACTAAATTAATAAAATCTAAATAAAAATTAAGGAATTATTAAACCAAAAATATTGAAAAATAAAGATAAAATTAGAGTTATTAGTTGCACCAAAAATACATTTTTCTAACTAACTCTGATTTCGACAACTAATTTATTGATCCCTATGTAATTCAACATTTTGAGTCCGTTGGTGGACCCTTTTTCTTGAATTTTTGCCAACTGCTCGAAATTTGCACCAATTGCAATGAAAATTGCACTTTCCTCACAAACTCCATTTTCAACAAATAATATGTGTATTCTTGTGTTTTTCGACATTCTGAGTCCCTTGATGGACTCTGTTTCTAAAAATTCGTGTTAGTGGTGTCAAAAAATATATATATATTTTTTCTAATGATCTCAAATTTTAGCAAGCAATATGTGAATCCATAGGTTTTTGACCATTTGAGTCTAACCGTGTACTCTATTTTCTAAGATTTGGCTCAGTTCGATAATTGAATTCTCAAACATAATTATTAGTCAATAATTAATATTATTTAATACTAATCATGACTAAGTAATTATAGGATATTACACTAGAGGTAGGTTTAATCGCGGCGGTGCTCAAAGTAGGTCTATTAATAGAACTACGCACAAATGCCATCTTTAGTAAAGCGACCTCTAATCTACGGGCTCTACTAGACACTTCTAATAAATCTCTAAATGCGTGTAACTCAAGATAGTCCCAAATAGCATCACGGAGCTCATTCAGATAATAGAACCTGACATGTAATCTTCTTCAGGAATGTCTAACCTAGACAGCAATAATAAAAATTCATGGGTGTACTTGTTAACGGAAAGTTTATCCTGATGACGGTTGTGGAACATTCGATAAATATTTTGTAGATAGTCCTTGGGGACATAACACTTCCGTAATTGCACTTAAATTCTAACCATGTGTTGATAGGCGTTAGTACTAATGTGAAACGTGTATACTCTAGATGAACCCATCAAACTAGTGCTTCCTTTAAGCCTAAGAACAGTATATTTTACCTATCGATTCATGGGCATTTGTTTTCATGCCATCAATCTCTTCACACGCTCACACCAATTCAAACATTTCTCAGCTTTACGTGACCCTCAAATCACCTACATCTAACTTAACTTCATCATCCCAATAGGGTTGGAAGCAAAGTACAAGTTCAGGCAGTGTAGGTTGTACACATCTAGGCTTACGAACCACGTGTTTAGGCTTAGTTGGGGTACTTGATTAATACCTAGGTGATGAATGGCTTTAAAATTGTTGATGGGAGTTCTTAACCCGTTCATGAATTGGTTAACATCGCCCATATTGATAGTGAGTTTCTCCATGGCCTTTACCAACTCATTCATTTAGCTAGGTCTCCTATGCTAGTTTCTATAAGTTTACACAGTTTTCCAAGTTTTACAAAAAACTACTATAAATTTCTTTTTAACTAAGAATTTTTTTTTAGCCGCTTGTTAATTTTAACTAAGAAATTTTATCTTAATTCTTCAATTTTTTGGCTATTTTATAAAGGTCTTACATTTTATTTAAATAAAGCAATATTTTTTAAAGTAGATTTTTGTTTAAAAGTTAGATTGTGATTGATGATACAAGTGAATCAACTAACTTTCTCTAATACTAAACTGATATGTCAGATTAATTTCAAAAAATGTGTGTCTGAATGAAATTGAACGGTGCTTTCAAAGTCTTCATGCACAATTCCCAACAACAATAAATTTTGTGCTCACATGTGCGCATATAAACAACATTTGAGCATATAATTAATATGATGTAGCGAATAGCGATCCACATGTATATCACTTTGATAAACATGAAAATAATGCAAACAAACAAGTTTTAAATTTACAACAAACAAGAAGTGAAAATGTTAGACAAACCCTAAATTAATAAACAAATTAAAATTGGGCATAAACTTAAGATAACAGAGATAGAGTATGTAAAAATTTGTGAAATGCAAAAAATGGAAAATCAGGTCGCAGGAACACTCAATTAAAACCAAGGCAAAAAAACATATTCAACTAGGAGAGCAAATAAATCTTGTACTATCAAAAAACTTTACAGTGTGATGCATACATGGCGAGACATGATTCGTCAATGTACCTAATGGAAGCAAAAACAATAAGGCAAAAAACTAGCCGCGCGGATTGATAGAGTAACTGCCGACTCTGCTGAGCTGCACTAAGGAGTCCATTGAAGCCGTCAAGTAAACAGACTACAACCTAACTGTGTAGATGCTCCGTTATTCCAATGCTGAAGAACTCTATCCGTAATCTGCAAGCCGCCTAACCACGAGGTCGCCTAACCGCTAGATTATCCGTGAACATCTGCTGTCGAACTGAACAGACCGCCAGAAGCGGACAACTTTATTGAACTGGGAAAGGTTGCTGAAGAGAAGACCCCCTAGTCGTAAGCCGCAACCTACTGCTAACCGTCGATTGTATACGCAGAGTCCGCACTTATCCCCGACCTATGTTAGAACCAAGTTCCTGGCTTCTCAGTACTATTCGCACAATCTGCAACAACAAACACTTGTAAACTTCTCAAACCACGCGGATGCAAAAAACCTATCCGCAACAACCAACTAAGCTCACTTACTATTCATTCAGTTGTAATTATGATGTGATAGGCGGTCCTATTTATAATCAAGGTGAGGACTGTGATCACCCCCCAAACTGATAGGAACACCACCCATCTCGCGGCAAGCACAAAGCATATCCGCACAGCGCGGACACAAAGCCAGTCTGCCTTGTCGCCAGAACTTAGATCAGTCCACTATACCTACGGACACTACAGATACCGCCACCAGTCTGCCACATCCTACAGACACAGCTCCAGTTCGCACACCATAGTCCGAGACTAAGGCATAATCCCGCAAAGTTGAACTGCCGGATAGACAGGCTGTCCGCACACTCCGATCCCGCTGCTAGAGCACAAACCAGGCTCAGCCAAGCTACCGAACTCGGCGAATAGAGAAGCAGTCTGAACTACCCGGCGAACTCTATAGACTGAGCAACACCAAACCTGGTACAAATCAAGACCAAGTCCACACCATCAAGAGTCCAAATCACGGACTCCAAACCAGCGAACTCAAGAACCAGTCTTCATAGTTCGGCGGACTCTAACACCAGTCTGCACTAATCGGTGAACATCACTGATAGTTTTACTTTCAAGACTACCTAAACACCTAGAGGGGGGTGAATAGGTACTTTTCCTTGATTTAACTTAAGGCAGAAAATAACTACAGTTCTTTGAGTAAATTAGATATTTCTATAGCTAACACAGCACAACAATCACAATCATACACACATCACTGATTGCACATAGTTTTATAGTGGTTCCCCAAGGTCTGGGTACATCCACTTTCCCCCTTCACATATCTAGCAGTATGCGAGATTCGGCCTAACTTCTTCCTTTAGCTCAGAATCCAAGAGGATTCCTACAACTCAGAATGTCTCCACATTCCTACAACTCAGGCTAACAAGCCCTACCTCAGCCTTGCCACAAGGCCTTCAACTCAGAGAATACCTTCTCCTACAACTCAGGAATAAACAGCCCTACCTCAGCTTTGCCACAAGGCCTACAACTCAGAGAATACCTTCTCCTACAACTCAAGCATAAATAGCCCTACCACTCAGAGAATAAATCTCCTACACTCAGCCTTTATAAAATAGAATTATAACTCAGATCTATGAATAGATCCTACAGAATTTGATAAGGAATTTTGTAATCTCTTACCCCTGTTGAGAGAGAAGGGATAAGAAATTTCTTGATCAGCTTCTTTAAGAGGCTGATGGCTGAAATCAACTTGATCTTAGCTTTCTTCAAAGCTTCTTGAATCTGAACTTAGTTGGGTTGATTTCCTTTGAATATCACTGACCGACAGCTTTCTCCTTAGATTCCAGAAATAGATCTGAATCTTCTTGACAGAATAGTTCAGTATCTTCTTCTTGAGAGACCTGTGATTGTCTCCTTCTTGACTTCAAATAGTTGGAACTCTCTCTTTCCAAACCTCTTGAAGATACTTCTGAATTCTAGATTGAATTCAACTTAGACTGAATCTGAGTGGATGATCACTTCAGAATGTCTCTTTAGATCTTCTTACAAAGATCTTCTTCTTTGTGACTTGTACTTTCTTGATAAGAGATCAATCTCTAATTGTATTAGTGGTGACAATTAATTATTGTCTATATCTTCATCCTTCTTCTGAATCCATCTATTTATAGACTTCATCCATGGTAACTGGCTTATCCGGTTTATAACTAACTTCTGACAAGTCTGACAGCTTCAGTAAACCTGCTGTAACTCACAGCTGTCAAGTCATCAAACAGATCTTGAGCCTTTGTCTTTGTCAGCAAAGCGTCGAGTCTATCTGTCATAAAGTGTCGAGACCATCTGTCAATATGTGTCGAGACCATCTGTCAATATATGTCGAGACCATCTGTCAATATGTGTCAAGACCATCTGTCAATATGTGTCGACACAAGTGACTTAAGTGTCGACATAGACTTTGGTGGTGTCGACATAGCTGCCTTGATGTTGACACAGCTTCTTGATACTGCTTCTTGAGAATATGTCGACACAGATTATTTGTGTCGACACAAACACTTCACCATTCATCAGCAATCAACTTGGCCTATACTCAGTTGTGTGTCGACATAAGTCCTGTGTGTCGACACAGTTGATGTAGATTCAGAACATAGCGTGTGTCGACACTGCCTCCAGGTGTAGACACAGTTGTTGTCGACTCTGCCTCTGTGTGTCAACACAGCCTCCCGGTGTCGACACAGTTGATGTCGACTGACTATTTCTGTGTGTCGACACTGCCTCCCGGTGTCGACACAAATTCACTGAGGCGTCGACACAGCCATTTCCAAGTGTCGACACAATCTTACTTAAGTATCGACACAGCTTCCTCAGGTGTCAACATATGGACTTAGAAATTTTTCTTTGCATTTTAGCACATTCTTAACCTGCACATATAAACCTTAAATAACATCAAATACACCTTGATGTATATCATTGAGCTAAGTTTGACTTGTCCAAATCAGGTACATATTTTCCAATATACCCAACAATCTCCCCCTATTTGGAGAAGTCATAACCCTTTAGCCAATGATATACACCACTTGGAAAATAAACAAGATGATGTACATAAGCATTATATTACAGGGTACTTAATACACAAAACACATATCATAGTTACATCACAGAATAAAGATGTAAAAGTAAATGATCACAGAATAATGTTTTGTATATCAACTCAAAAATGTTTGTTATAAAATGTTTACATTGATTTCTTTAACAAACAAACAATTTACATAGTTCTTGGACAAACAAAAAAAATAAAGCTTAGACTAAGGTTGGGCTGGCTCCTTGATGACTATCCCTTTTCCAGATTTAATCTGAGCCTGCACAAAAGGTTCTGTATCTTCCATTAGCTTATTGCCTTTCAAATCAGTCTTTTTCTGTGCCTCAGCCTTGATCCTTTACCTTTCAAAATAATGAAAAGGCTTGGGAAAATTCTTGCTAGGCTCCTGAGCATCAGGAGGTAGCTTCCCACTCTTAGCCTTTCTCCTGTGTTGAAGTATGGCTTCTTGTCTGGCTTCATACTTTTGCCATTCTTGCTCATTGTACCATTTACCCCTTTCATGTACTTGGTCTTTGACAGCTTTCCATGCATTTAATATGATATTCCTTGATATGGGGCTCCACTGCTCAAAGTTTGGCTTTAGCTCAGCTTGCTCTCTTAATCTTTTCTTTGATAACTGAGCATCTTGCTGAGCTTTGATAACAACATCTGGCATATCCACCTTTTCAAGAATAACATTTATAACTTCCTGTGGAGGGCTGTACATAGTCTGCACTTGCTGATGAATCATGTCAAGATCTGCAGGGGGGTAAATAACTTGGGCAACCTCAGGTTGATTACCTTTAAGTAGAATTAGTTGCACCCCTTACTCAGCCATATTATCATCATCACACAAGGTTGGATATCCAAGAGTGGCTCTGATGCTGTTGGTTATCCATTTTGCATGTTCAGAGCCAGCATAGAATAATACCCTCTCCCCCTTTATGACTTCTCTGGCAATGTGCTCTCTTAAATCACCTTTTTGAAACCTCACATGAGTAATAAGAGAATTGTCACTAGTTTTTTTAAAAAAAAAATTAAGGTAAGAAAAGTTTCACCATATTTTTGAAAGCTTACCTGATCATCAAGATAATTTACACCATCTTTATAAAATGTTTTTAACTTTAGGAGCTGATCAGAGATAGTTTTCTGAGATGTTGAAATAGCTGACTTAACAGAATCCAATGCCTCTTTTAGCTTCTGATCAAATTCCTCCTTCTCCTTAGCCCTTGTTTCAGTCATGGAAATAACAGTATTTGTAAACTCAGTTACTATGACATTGTGAGATTATGTTAGATTGTCATTCATTCTTATTTGATTTTTAAGGACATAGCCTTGTTTGACAGCCATCTCATCCACTTGCTTCTTTATTTCTGCTTGTTGCTTTGCAAGAAATACCATAGCATTGCCTCCCTTATGGAAGCAATCTGTCATCTCTCTTTTATTCTGATTAACTTCAAATCTTATAGATTTTATATCTTGTGCCAGATCAAATTGAAGAGCCTTATGGCTTTCATCCACATACTTTTCAAGAGCCAATCTCTGGTCATCCATTTTGACTTATAAATCCACCAAAAGTTTGTTGTAATCAATTGCAGGTGCTGGTTGGGAAGAAGTAGCTTGTAAAGCCTACTTATAGCTTTGACTTCTTCTCTCAAAGACCATTAATTTTCTCTTCTTTGCCTCCCTAACTTCTTCATGCTCAGATTCTGAAGAACTGTCAATATTAACCCTCTCTTAAGGAGTGGAAGAAATTTCTTTCTCAGCTACTTGTTGCTCTTCCTCTATATCAACCTGCTCCCCCTCAACCCTTAATTGCTCCCCCTCAAATCTTAGGATCTCCATTTTATCTGCTTCTCCTCCAAGATCAGGAAACAGCTCTTCAAGAGTGAATTCTTGTTGTGTGAGAGCAGGAGATTGTACTTTCTCAACAGCAGCAGCAACTCCAGAAATATCAAGATCAGCTTGAGGAATAATGTCCTCTGATAAATTGATTCTTTCTTCCTCTTGCACTTGTTCAGAATGTGTCTCCCCCTCCAAATGTGCTGTAATTGGCTCCCCCTGCACCTGTGCAGATATAGTCTCTTCCTGGACTTGGGTAGTCACAGTCAGATCTTGAACTTGTGCTCTAACTTGCTCTTCCTGGTCTTGTGCATCTTCATGACCATGCTCAGGCATCTCTTTTGAAAGAACTCTATCCCACCTGGAGAATAACCTTATGTCCATTCTCCTCATGTGGTTTATCTTTGATCCAGGAATCTATTGCATGACCTTTGGAATTATTCCAGCCAGGTACAGACTCATGATCTTAGCAAAGTTTGGCTTCTCGATTCCTTCTTTAATCTTATCAAACAGTACTGCAGACCAATCTGTTTGAATTTTAAAGATTACCCTTGTCATCAGGCTGAACATATAGGCTGATATCCTATCA
Organism: Platanthera zijinensis; assembly: GCA_039513925.1. Classification (NCBI taxonomy): domain Eukaryota; kingdom Viridiplantae; phylum Streptophyta; class Magnoliopsida; order Asparagales; family Orchidaceae; genus Platanthera; species Platanthera zijinensis. The sequence continues at coordinate 107,531,284 of CM077078.1, read as the reverse complement.
TGGCCACCTGGTTTACATAAGATCACTTTACCTATTATTTCAGACAGGAATTTCCCCTGAAGATTCATGCCCTTCCTGTTGATGGCAGATCCTATTTTTATGGTTGGATCCAATCCACACCATTGAAGCGCCTCCCTGGTCCTTGAGGCTGGCACCTCTTCCTCCTCATGTATTCTAGGAAGATGGAGAATCTTGCTCAACCTTTTTTGAGATAGCTTGACTTTTTCTCCATATACAGTGGATTTGATCTTCAACCTAGTTGAGTCTAGTGATGCAGCAGTATCGAACTCGAATACTTCTTTCTTCTATATCCTAGTAGGTTCAGAGACAAGATATTCTAATCTGTTTTCTGTAAGAAGTGAATTGACCTGTTTGATCTCTGAGTCAGCATCGTCGAATGCATGCCTAACCAACTCATATCCTTCATTGATATTGTCTTCAACCTTGGGCGCCATTGGAATGAAGAGAAAGCTTGGTTGGAGAGAAGAGAGATTGTCGACACAAGGTTTTTGTCTCGAAACCCTTGTGAGCGTGTCGACAGAATAAGTTCTTGACCTATTTATACCCTTCTAATCAAAGAAGATCAAAAGGCGGGCAAAAACTGTCTAAAAAGTGTCGACACTATTAAAAAGTGTCGACACACACTTCTATTGTCTCGACCATGGCGCTGACTACTATGTGTCGACACCAATTGATGATATGTCGACACTGGAGATACTTAGTAGTTCATCAGAAATTCTGTGTCGATACTTATTACAAGTGTCGACACAAAATCTGTAAGTGTCGACACCATTACTCTGGTTGTGTAGACACTACATTTCTGGATGTGTCGACTCTTTGTCCCTTAGGTGTCGACACTTTTACTCTGTGTCGACACAATTTTCTTGAATTGTCGACATAACTTTTCTGTGTCGACACTTTATTACTGAATGTGTCGACACAATTTTACTTAGCTAATTTTTGGTAAACTAACCTATGGTCAGCATTCCTAATTCAATTTTAAATCTATTAAATTTAGTTTCATCTAGAGGCTTAGTAAATACATCTGTAATTGGATAATCAGTTTTAACAAATTCTAATGAGATCTCTTCTTTTTCTACATGTTCTCTAAGAAAATGGTATTTTATCTCTATATGCTTAGTCCTACTATGTGAAACAGGATTGTTTGCAATAGAAATGGCACTTTTAGAATCACACAATAAAGGTGTTCTACTTACTTAAATACCATAGTCCCTTAGCTGATGTTGAATCCACAACAGCTGTGCACAGCAACTTCCTGCTGCCACATATTCAGACTCAGCTGTGGATATTGCCACACTAGTCTGCTTCTTACTGCTCCAAGATATCAATCTTCCTCCCAGGAATTGGCATGTACCTGTAGTACTTTTTCTATCTTCTCTACAGCCTGCAAAATCTGCATCTGAATAACCTGTTAGTAGAAAATCTCCATTCCTAGGGTACCAAAGGCCTAGATAAGGTGTGCCCTTTAGATATCTCAAAATCCTCTTGACTGCAGTATAATATGATTCTTTAGGGCATGCTTGGTACCTAGCACAGACACATGTTGCATACATAATGTCTGGTCTACTAGCAGTGAGATATAATAGAGAGACAATTATTCCTCTATACAAAGACTCATCTACAGGTTTACCTGCATCATCTTTGCATATAGGCATACTTGTTCCCATAGGAGTTCTCATGGTGGAGGATGATTCCATACCATACTTCTTAATTAACTCCTTGGTGAACATAGACTGGGATATGGACAATCCATCATCAGTCTGTCTTACTTGGAGTCCCAAGAAGAACTTAAGTTCCCCCATACTGCTCATTTCAAACTTCCCTTGCATAAGTTTGGCAAACTTCTTGCAAAGGTTATTCTCTGTAGACCCAAAAATTATGTCATCTACATAGATCTAAACTAAGATTATCTTCCCTTTAGATTCCCTTAGGAATAGAGTTTTATCTATTTTACCTCTTGAGAATTTGTTCTCAATAAGGAAAGTAGACAGGGTTTCATACCAAGCCCTTGGGGCTTGCTTTAACCCATACAAAGCTTTCCTAAGTCTATAAACATAATCAGGTTTGAGAGAATCTACAAAACCTGAAGGCTGTTCTACATAGACTTCTTATTTTAGATAACCATTCAGGAATGCTGATTTCACATCCATTTGATATACCTTGAAGCCTTGATATGCTGCATAGGCAAGGAACATTCTGATTGCTTCCAGTCTTGCTACTGGGGCAAATGTTTGATCAAAGTCTATTCCCTCTTTCTGTCTGTATCCTTTTGCAACCAATCTTGCTTTATTCTTAACAATAACTCCATTCTCATCCAACTTGTTCCTAAAAATCCACTTTGTACCAATGATGTTGTGGTCTTTTGGTTTAGGAACCAACTCCAAGACCTTGCATCTTCAAAACTGATTAAGCTCCTCTTGCATAGCATTAATCCAGTGTTGGTCTTGGATAGCTTCTTCAAATTTCTTTGTCTCCAGTTGAGATAGAAAACTTGAGTGCAGGACTGTATTCAGATTTCTACCTCTGGTTTGCACTCCATGTCTTGGATCACCAATTATCTGATTTGTAGGATGATCCTTTAGATGTCTTATAGCTGGAGGTAAAATTCCTTCTGGCTGAACACCTCCAGTTTCATCATTATGCACCTCTTGGTTGTCATCAGCTTCTAGAGAGTCTTGTACTCTCCATGGACAGTAGCCATCATTTTCCAATCCTTCATCTGCAGTTGAGCCTTCTACAATGGAAAACTTGTCCATTCTATTGCTTATACCTGTTGGACTGCATGAACTACAAGGCAACTCACTGTTTATTAATCTAGTTTCATCAAATACAATATGTACAGATTCTTCTACAACCTGTGTAATCAAGTTGTAGACCCTATAAGCCTTACTATTGTTGATGTACCCAATAAATATCCCATCTTGGGATTTGGCAGCAAACTTAGTTAGATAAGACTTGCCATTGTTAAGGATATAACACTTGCAACCAAATATTCTAAAATAGGATAGATTTGGTTTTCTACCTTTCATGATCTCAAGGGAGTCTTTTTTTGGTACTTGGTGATAGAAGCTCTGTTGAGCACATGACATGCAGTGTTTACTGCCTCAGCCCAGAAATATTCTGGGAGAAAAGTGTCACTCAATAGAGTTCTACCAGCTTTAATCAATGTCCTATTCTTTCTTTCAGCAATACCATTTTGCTGAGGTGTTCTAGGTGAGGAGAATTCTTGAAAAATCCCAAACTCTTCACACAATCTTGTCATACTTTCAGATTGAAATTCAGTGCCATGGTCACTTCTGATTTTGACCATTGTACTGTCCAGTTCATTCTGAATTTGTCTGACAAAACTGTGTAAAACATTTGGGGTTTCAGATTTCTGTCTTAGAAAGAACACCTAGGAATATATAGAATAGTCATCTACAACCATAAAAGTGTAGACCTTCCTACCTAGACTATGAACTAGCATAGGACCAAAAAGATCCATATGTAAGAGGTATAGACACCTCACTGAATCCTTGTTTTCAAGGCTATGAAAGGAGGATTTTGTCTGCTTTCCCTTTTGACAAGCTGAACATATCCCTTCCATTATACACTTAACTTGAGGACCATTCCTCACTAACTCTTTGCTAAAGAGTTGGCCAATTGTTTTGTAATTAAGATGAGTCAGCCTCTTGTGCCATTTGACACAATGAGATGTTTTCTCATCAGCTACAAGACAAATAGGAGAACCTTTGTTCTCTCACCCAAAATCAAGACAATAAACATTTCTCTTTCTATATCCTGTCAAAATGATCTTTTGATCACTTGACCTTTTGATATGACATCCATTCTTAACAAATGAAATGTTATATCCTAGATCACTCAGCTGACTTATGCTTATCAGGTTGTGTTTCAAACCTTTTACATAAGCCACCTGAGTGATGGTAATTTGGTTGGAAGAGATTTTACCAAATCCTTTGATGATTCCTCTTTCAAATCCACCAAAGATTACTTTAGGTCCATCCTTGATAGGTGTGTATTCCTTCAGTAGCCCCTTTGTTCCAGTCATGTTCCTGGAACATCCACTGTCCAAGTACCATATGGGGGCATGGCAACTTGGACTTTCCTACAATATAGAATTACTTTCCCTTAGAACCCAAGTAAGTCTTGGGTCCTTGGTTCAAGTTAGCTTCCTTCATATCAAATCTACCAGCAGCTCTTCTAACTGGTAGACTATTGTTCTTTCTGACACTTATGTTATGCCAGCAGTCTAAGGCAAAATGGCCTGTCTTGCCACAGCACCAGCATTCATACTTGTTGTATCTAGGTCTAGATACATTTTTGACATAAGAATTTCTGTTCTGTGCTGGTGCTGCTGCAGCTACACCCACTGGTTTCTTATAACCATGGGTTTTATGAACATGGGCTGACTTATTGGCATTAACACCCTTGTTATTCAGAACATCAGTCTTATTATGACCATGAATGTTTTCAAGATCATTTTTGTTAGAAGGCACTTGTACCTTTCTAAATATTACAGGAACTTTAAAATTTACTGGCTGGACTAGTGCTTTTCCTTTTCTCTTGAAATGGGCAGCCCTGGTGTTACCTTTAAAGTCTATTCCTTCCTTACCCTTTTGAGCCACAAACTCATCTATTAAGGTTAAGACAGATTTTGGCATGGAGTAACTAGCCACCAAATCTTTCTCCTTTTGAAGTCTGACTTCCAGACTTCTAATTAGATCATTTTTATATGTGATTGTACCCATCTGAATAACAGTAATTGTTTTCAGCTTAACAACCTCATTCATTTTCTGATCCAATTCTTTCTCTAAGCCAGATGCAGTCATCTTAAGATCTGCAATTTCCTTAGCCTGAGTTTTGGCCAGGTTCTTGCTTTTCTTTAGAGCCTACAATAAGTTCCCATATTCATCTATCAACTGATGAATATCTCCTTTAGATTCAGATCCATCCACATCACTTGATGCAGATGTATCTGACTCTGTTCCAGTACTACAAACTGAATTACTAGACAAACTTTGTACCTAACTGGGGCCAGGCTGATCCTGGCACTTGTTGTCTTCTGATTCAGCCATCAGTCCCATGCACTGATGGTCTTCTTGTTCATAGATGGAGTTCAGAATTTGCATAAACTCATCTTCTTCACTAGCTGCATAAAGTCCAATGTATGCTTCTGCTTCAGATTCTGATTCTTAGGAGGATTGATCTGTAAGACTCTTCTCCTTCTTAGCAACAAAGGATTTCTCCTTCTTGACCTTTTGTTAAGTCTTCTTTCTGTCTGCTGACTCCTTCCTCTTTTCTGGACACTCAGCAACCACATGTCCTGGCCTATTACAGGAATAGCAAACAATATTTGATGTTGTAGCTTTGCTGGGCTTAGACCTGCTCTTTTCCTTTCTTGATGATTTTCTCTTTTGATAGTAGTCATCAACTTGCTGTGATGTGGAGGGCCTTGACTTCCACTGCTTCTTTTTGTCTGCTGACTCCTTGTGATTCTCTCCAGAACTCATTTTCTTGATTTTTGATTCTGCCTTAGGGATCTAACTCAGACTATTAAGTCCTTCTTTGAGCCACCTCCCTCTGATACCACTTGATAGTTTTACTTTCAAAACTACCTAAACACCTAGAGGGGGGTGAATAGGTACTTTTCCTTGATTTAATTTAAGGCAGAAAATAACTACAGTTCTTTGAGTACATCAGATATTTCTATAGCTAACACAGCACAACAATCACAATCATACACACATCACAAATTACACACAGTTTTATAGTGGTTCCCCAAGGTCTGGGTACATCCACTTTCCCCCTTCACCTATCTAGCAGTATGCTAGATTCGGCCTAACTTCTTCCTTTAGCTCAGAATCCAAAAGGATTCTCCTACAACTCAGGCTAACAAGCCCTACCTCAGCCTTGCCACAAGGCCTACAACTCAGAGAATACCTTCTCCTACAACTCAGGCATAAATAGCCCTACCTCAGCCTTGCCACAAGGCCTACAACTCAGAGAATACCTTCTCCTACAACTTAGGCATAAACAGCCCTACCACTCAGAGAATAAATCTCCTACACTCAGCCTTTATAAAATAGGCTTACAACTCAGATCTATGAATAGATCCTACAGAATTTGATAAGGAATTTTGTAATCTCTTACCCCTGTTGAGAGAGAAGGGATAAGAACTTTCTTGATCAGCTTCTTTAAGAGGCTGATGGCTGAAATCAACTTGATCTTAGCTTTCTACAAAGCTTCTTGAATCTGAACTTAGTTGGGTTGATTTCCTTTGAATATCACTGACTGACAACTTTCTCCTTAGATTAAAGAAATAGATCTGAATCTTCTTGACAGAATAGTTCAGTATCTGCTTCTTGAGAGACATGTGATTGTCTCCTTCTTGACTTCAAATAGCTGAAACTCTCTCTTTCCAAACCTCTTGAAGATACTTCTGAATTCTAGATTGAATTCAACTTAGACTGAATCTGAGTGGATGATAACTTCAGAATGTCTCCTTAGATCTTCTTCTTTGTGACTTGTACTTTCTTGATCAGAGATCAATCTCTAATTGTGTGAGTGGTGACAATTAATTATTATTTATATCTTCATCCTTCTTCTGAATCCATCTATTTATAGACTTCATCCATGGTAACCGGCTGATCCAGTTTATAACTAACTTCTGACAAGTCTGATAGCTTCAGTAAAACTGTTGTAACTCACAGCTGTCAAGACATCAAATAGATCTTTAGCCTTTGTCTTTATCAGCAAAGCGTCGAGTCTGTCTGTCATAAAGTATCGAGACCATCAGTCAATATGTGTCGAGACCATCTGTCAATATGTGTCGAGACCATCTGTCAATATGTGTCGAGACCATCTGTCAATATGTGTCGACACAAGTGACTTAAGTGTCGACACAGACTTTGGTGGTGTCGACATAGCTGTCTTGATGTCGACACAGCTTCTTGATACTGCTTCTTGAGAATGTGTCGACACAGATTATTTATGTCGACACAAATACTTCACCATTCATCAGCAATCAACTTGGTCTAGACTCAGCTGTGTGTCGACACAAGTCCTGTGTGATGATACAGTTGATGTAGATTCAGAACATAGTGTATGTTGACACTGCCTCCAGGTATCGACACAGTTGTTGTCGACTCTGCCTCTGTGTGTCGACACAGCCTCCCGGTGTCGACACAGTTGATGTCGACTGACTATTTATGTGTGTCGACACTGCCTCCCGGTGTTGACACAAATTCACTGAGATGTCGACACAGCCATTTCCAAGTGTCGACACAATCTTACTGAAGTGTCGACACAGCTTCCTCAGGTGTCGACATATGTACTTATAAATTTTTATTTGCATTTTAGCATATTCTTAACCTGCACATATAAACTTAAAATAACATCAAATACACCTTGATATATATCATTGAGCTAAGTTTGACTTTTCCAAATCAGGTACACATTTTCCAATGTACCCAACAATCACGGTTACACCAAACTGCTCCACCAAATCAAGTCGAAGGGCACAAGTACATGTCGAACTTGCGAGCTCCAGAAGAGTCCGCAATCACGCCGAACTAGGTGAACTACAGATGAGTCCGCACTCCCGTGGATATCAATCCCATCAACTCGGTTTCATCCTGAACAAACCGACCATAGAACCACTGGATGACCTGGAAAGTCGCCAAGACTGTCCGCCCAGTCCGTACGGTAAGTCCACCCAGGCCGCCACTTTTGTCCGCCTAGTTCGCGTGGACAGTTCGCCCAGGCCGCCACTTTCACTTCAAAAAATTCAACACTCCCCCTTGAAGTGAGAAGTAGAAACTTGCCCTAGCAGCCCCCGTAACTGTCAAAATAGCCCCTTCGACAGCGGCTTTGTGAAGATGTCTGCAATATTGTCCTCAGTCCATGCATGCTCGACCATAAGAGATACCTCCAGCACATTCTCCCGAATGAAATGATGCTCGATATCAATATGCTTTGTCCACGCGTGATAAACTAGATTGTTAACCAGTTTAAGGGCACTCTCGTAGTCACTGTGTAGTAGAGTTGGAGCCTGTACTTCTTTATGGACGTCCTCTACTAACCTCCTGAGCCAAATGATTTCCCGAGTTGCCAAGGCCAAAGCCTTGTACTCCGCTTCCATAGTAGAGACGGACACCAAGTCTTGTTTTTTGATGTACTGCGATATGCCTGCTGATCCACATGTGAAAACATAAACATTGACTTTCGGTTGCCTGAGTCTCCCCTATAATAAGCATCTGTATAACTGTGCAGGTTGAATTTCGCGTCACTCCCATAAAGGAGCCTCATATAAGAAGTAGTCTTCACGTACTTCAAAATATTCTTCGCCGCCACCAGACGAGGCTTCCGAGGTTTCGTTATATAACGACTTACTTGTGCTACAACATATGCAATGTATGACCTCGTAATCGTCAAGTAAATAAGGCTTCCAACCAGATCCCGAAACACCAAGGGATCTGGAAGAATCCTTCCCTCATCACGTCGAAGCTTAAGACCAACATCACATAGAGTAGAATAACTCTTCCCCTCCCGCATGCTGAATCGTAGAATGATTCATTTTTCATAGCCTCTTTGGGAAACGAGTATGCTGCTCTTTCTCCTCCCCACCTCGAGTCTAAGGAAGTGGTGGAGCTTAACCAAATCCTTTATCTCAAAACGAACAGCTAGCTCTTCCCTGAGCCTAGCTACCTCCTCCTAAGAGTTCCTTATGACGATCATGTCATCAACATACAATAGCACCAAGACATGAAGCTCTCCCTTATTATTTATAAATAGGCTCAAATCGGAATCAAAAGCAAAATATCTATAGAATTGGAGGTATTCTACGATCTTCCCGTACCATGCCCGAGGTATAACACTCCGGTTTTCTAGATCTTGGATCTATGGAAGTTACCGCGTGGAGGTAGTAGCTATTGCCCGGTGGTAGCCTTGTTTCGTCGGGTGTAGTCAGCTCGACGAAAGCTGTTCGTTGAGTGCGTTGAGTGCGTTGAGAGCGTTGAGTGCTAGAGCGCGGTGTTAGATATCTATCATGACGCGATAGCTTGGTGTTGAGTGCATTGAGAGGCTGGCATTGAGTGGTGGCGTTGAGTGAGCTACGACGCATCATTAGTTCTACAGCCGGCGTTAGCGCGACATTATTTTTCTGGCAGAGTGTACGGGAAACTACCGCTCGGCGGTAGGTAGTTACCGTCCGGCGGTAGCAGACGGAAGCAGTTCCGTCATTTGGCTTTTTAGCCATCCGATTTCATTTAGGTTTTGATCCTAAGGCCCAAGACTCTCCGTCCAGAGTGCTTTTATATGGCTGAATGGTTGTTTCCCCTCATTTTCTCATTTGAGAAGTGGGAGTTAGGGTTTTTGAGAAGGAGAGTGGAGGAGCAAAAAGAGAGATTTCTTCCGCCATTGATGGAGCTTCGGAACCCCTATCGTTGATCCGAGTCCAAATCCATGGAGAGGACTTGGAGGCGATCATTTTCATCCATGCAAGGCAAGGATTCCATGGCGCGGAATACGGGTCGTAAGGTAACGACACTTCTCCTTTCGGTTTTCGGATGTATGCATGGTATCTATTCTTTTCTTGCTTTCTTTCAAGCATTATAGGCACCGGATCTCTCAAATGAGAGGGATTCGGGTTACCTCGGTTCAAGAGGAGCCACAGGGTCGATTGTGTCCGTCCTCGGCATGATTTTGCATTAGAAATCCGCTTCGTTAGTGGATTAGGCATTTTGGGTGAAGCCGTAGTCGCGACCGTTAGTCCGACTCGGTGGTGTTGCATAGCGAGCCTTTAGGATTTTGTTAAAAATCCGTTAGCAACAAGACGCCATTTGTGATGTTGTATGTCCTTATTTCGCGCAATTACGTGTAATCAAAACTGAGAAAGGTTAGCTCAGTTGTGACGGTAGATGGTTTCCTTGGGGCACGGGGACGTTACGGTATGAATGGTGGATTTGGGCAGGAAAGGCTTGGGATTGTGATGTGCAAAGGTGTGGTTTTTTCTCTGTGGTCGGTTGGCTTTCCCGTGACGTTGCAAAGTCACATATGGAGAGTGTCTCGGCAAGACAAGTCCCCTTCTGTGGAACTGACAAGAACGTCAAGCTTTGGACAAGCTCGGACGATATAAGATGGGTCCTGTTGGGTCTCCTTCGGTGTACTTGGTCCCAATATTGGAGTCGGGCCTTGGTCGTCACGAACAAGTGGAGTCTAGCAAGGGTTCTTAGTATCGATTGTTTTGTGTTTGTGGCGGAATCCTAACAAGAGAAGTCAGAGCTTGCAAGCAAGTCTTGGTTTTAAGACCCACGAGCGGGTGGAGCCTTGGCAAGAGTTATGTGTGACGGCTTGTATGCTGTTAAGGGAAATTAGAGTACCCGTATGTTTGCGGCTTGAACGCTGGAGAGGAAATTGGAAGTACCCTTGTGATTGCGGCTTGAACACCGATGGGGAAATTGAAAGTACCTGATTGATGATGTGTTAGAAGCATATGCTTTAGGGAGCCTTGGGTGAAGCCCAAGTTTGCATACATGCTGTATTGTAGGCCTCCTTTTATTATATGCTCAACGTAGAAACGTGTTTGCTGTATGAGACATCCAAACCTGTTTTATAGCTTTACATGTTCATGTTTTTTGCATACGAAGTGCTGACCTACAGGTGATGGAGTACCCCGGTGTCCGCTAGGGATGGTCGGGAGGAGATGTATTGGTTACACAGTTGAGGTCAGCCTTTGCTGACCCACGTTACAACCAATTTTTACAGGGCAAGGATCGCAAGCAGGAGCAAGCTCGCCGGCCAAAAAGGCCTAAGCCTCATGAAGTTTCACGTTGTATAATAACTCTATTTTGTGGAATATGATACTTTAAGAACTATGTTTTCGGCTTGCATGCCAAGGTTGCCTAGGAGTGCTTATGCATATTGATATTTGATGTTATTGATTGAGTCTTGAACACTTAATTGTTGTAAGGGATTAAGGCCGTTTTGATACTCATATGTTAGTGGATAACTTCTAGTCTTATTCTTTTATTTCTTCTGTGTTTGGTCTGAGTTTTGAGTTTGGTAGTTTATATCATCTTATAATGCTTAAGTTGTGGCGTCTGTATGTTGTGGGGCCTCGGCCAGACCCATACTATACAGTCATTTCAGGGGAGGTGTTACAATTTGGTATCAGAGCGAGGTTTGTGTCCAAGGTAAGAATTCGTGGTCGAATGTCATAATCGGAGCACGTTAAGAAGTTATCCACATAGGAGTATCGCGGGACCGTGAGTGTCCTAGTGTATAAGTCTTGCGAAAAGAGAAGTCCGGGAATGCCTTCTTGAAGAAGTATATCCCTTCGTCGACAAGATTAGCCCTTCAGAGAAAATTTCTGCACTTGGTGCAGCGGGTCAAGACGGTAAATGAGTATGTCCAGGAGTTCACTCATTTGGGTCGATATGCTGGAACGACCATAATAGACGGTGAGGAGAGGGACAACCTCTATTATCGTGGAATGCGGGAGAATCTGAGACCACCCCTCATAGTTATGAAGAGTGCAGGCTTCAACAATTTGATCGAGGCTGGTAGGACATTGGAGAGCGATAGGGAGCGAACCCAATTTCAGAAGGGTTTTGCAGCAAAATAGGGAGAAGGAAAGTCTTCTCAAACACAAGGGAAGTCTGAAGGTGGCGCTGAACAGGAGCCAGGGCAAGAGCAGTCAATGCGTTCCGGGCCCAGCGCGGCGGAGAAGGGAAAAAATGGCGGAGTCGAGTGCTTCTCGTTTCCAACCTGTGCAGCCAAGAGCGTACAACATTGGGCAGCAGGAAGCAATCCGCCAACCCGATGTGGTGACAGGCTTTGTGCTAGTTTTAGGTTACCCCGCTAGGGTATTGTTCGATACGGGTGCATCGCACTCTTTTCTTACGGAAAGCTTTATCTGGAGAATTGGAGTTGAACCATCTTCTACGAGCACAGAGCATAGAGTGTGCATGCCCAATGGGTCCTTCATGACCACCAGGATGCGGGGACACATTGGTTGGAGTCTAGGTGGAGTTGATTTCGGATTGGTAGCAGCGGTTCTACCATTGGCTGAATTTGATTTGATCATGGGGGATGGACTGCCTTGTAGAGTAGCATGCCAGTACTGACTGTTTGTCAAAGGTGGTGACCCTAAGAAGCAAGGGAAAGGCAGAAGTTATATTTGAGGGCCTTAATGGAGTGGCCTGTTCCCTGATTTCGGCCATGCAGTTGTTTTGGGCAGTCAACCAGGGAGGAGTAGCTCTTGTAGCATTATTGGAAGTTTTCCTTTCAAAGCTATCACTTGGAGAAGTTCCAGTAGTGGAAGAATTCAAGGATGTGTTCCCTGAGGAGCTTCCTGGAGCACCTTTCTCAACGGGAGATTGATTTATTGATTGAGTTAGTGCTAGAGGCTAGGTCGGTGTCACGACCTCCTTTTAGAATGGCACCAAAAGATTTGGCCGAACTCAAGGTACAACTGCAGGATCTGTTGGAGCAGGGATATATTAGACCCAGTTCTTTACCATGGAGCGCGCTAGTGCTATTTGTGAAGAAGAAAGATGGTAGTATGCGGCTGTGCATAGACTACCGAGAGCTGAATAAATTGACCGTCAAGAATAAGTATCTGATTCCACGGATAGATGACCTATTCGACCAGTTGGTGGGGTCAGTAGTGTACTCTAAGTTGGACTTGAAGTCTGGATACTATCTGTTGCGGATTCGAGATGAGGACATACCCAAGACAGCGTTTGGTACGAGGTATGGTCACTTCGAGTTATCGGTTATGTCGTTCGGGTTGACGAACGCGGCATCAGTATTCATGGATTTGATGAACTGAGTTTTTCGGGAGTATTTAGACTCATTTATGGTGGTCTTCATTGACGATATTTTGGTATACTCCAATCGGAGGCAGAGCATGAGACTCACTTGAGGGTAGTCTTGCTGGTGTTGAGAGAGAACCAGCTTTATACAAAGTTCTCGAAATGCAAGTTCAAGTTAGAAAAGGTGGCATTTTTGGGGCATGTGATTAGTGGTGATGGGGTGGCGGTGGATCCAACGAAAGTTGAGGCCATCGGGAATTGGCCAATTTTGAGAAACGTGGTGGAAGCCCGAAGTTTCCTTGGACTAGTCGGGTATTATAAAAGGTTCGTGGAAAACTTTTCACGGATAGCCCTACCCCTCACTTCCCCGACTCGCACGGACAAGAAGTTTGTATGGACTCAAGATTGCAACCAAATGTTTGATACCTTGAAGGAAAAGCTGATGACAGCTCTGATCCTAAGTCTTCCTAAAGGTACTGAAGGATTTTTGATCTTCAGTGATGCATCAGGATGCAGTTTAGGTTGCGTGTTAGTGCAGCATGGCAGTGTGATAGCCTTTGGGTATAGGCTGTTAAAACCTCATGAGAGGAATTACCCCGTCCATGACTTGGAGTTGGCAGCAGTAATTTTTGCGTTGAAATTTTGGCGGCACTATGTGTATGGTGTGAAGGTGGAGAACTTTACAGACCATAAAAGCCTGAAGTATCTTCTGGATCAAAAGTATTTGAGCATGCGGCAACGTAGATGGGTCGAGTTCCTTGGGTACTATGACATGGTGATTCAATATATGCTAGTCAAAGCCAACGTGGTGGTGGATGCCTTGAGTAGAGAGTTTTCTGGACAAGGGAATTGGATTGAAGTTCATGATGAGCAGTTGGTGCGAGACTTTGAGCCCCTCGGCATCGTTTGTGTAGCAAGAGGTGAGTCTAGCATGGCTCGGTTGAACTTGATCGAGTTGCAAAATGACTTATCCGATCGTGTTCGGGAAGTGACTAGCTTGGATGTAGAGTTCCAGCCATTTGTGGTGGAAGCTCAAAAGGGCGAAGGTAGAGCCTGAGAGATGATTGATGAGATCCTGAGGAAGGACAGAAAGATATGTGTACCGCAGTTCGGCAAGCTTCGTGAGGAGTTGATGTTTGAGGCTCATTTTACAAAGTACTCCATTCACCCGGGTAGTATGAAGATGTACTTGGATATGAAGAAATTTTTTTGGTGGCCTGGTTTGGAGCGAGATGTAGCTTTGTACGTGAGTCGGTGCCAAACTTATGCCTTAAGGAAGGCCAAGTGTCAGAAGCCGGGCAGGTTCCTGAAGCCTCTTCGTATCCCCGAGTGGAAATTTGATGACATCTCCATGGACTTTGTGCATGGGTTACCTTGATCGCAGCAGGGTAATAATGCGATTTGGGTGATCGTGGATCGCTTGACTAAAGTGGCTCATTTCATCCCAAATCGGAAAGAGGACAGCGTGGAGAAGTTGGTAGAGTTATATGTTCGCAACATTGTGAAACAGCATGGGATTCCTAAGAGTATCGTTAGTGATCGCGATGGACGATTCGCGTCCAAAGACTGGAGGTTGGTACAGAAGAGTCTGGGCACGAAGCTCAAATTCAGTACGGCATTCCATCCTCAAACCGATGGACAAACAAAAAGAATGAATCGTATAATGGATGATATATTGAGGATGTGTACCCTCATTTGGAAAGAAGTGGGAAGATCATCTCTTCATGGTGGAGTTTGCCTATAACAATAGTTATCAAGCAAGTATAAAGATGGTGTCATATGAAGCTTTGTATGGAAGATGGTGTCGAACACCGATGTCTTGGGCAGAAGCGGGAGACACCAAACTTTTGGGAAAAGAGGTGGTGACTGATGCTTGTGAGTTGGTGTGGACCATTCAGGAGCGCAAGAAGGTTGCTCAGGATCGGCAAGCGAAGTATTTCAATGCTCGCCACAGGAACATGGAGTTCGCGGTAGGTGATTGGGTATACCTAAAGATTAAGTCGTTCAAAGGAGTTTCGCAGATTCGCCGACTCAAGAAGTTGAGTCCGAGGTTTTTGGGGCCGTTCGAGATTACATAACGCATTGGAGAAGCCGCTTACCGGTTAGCGTTGCCTGCATAGCTGAGTGGATTACATAATGTCTTCCATGTCTCAGTCTTGAGGAAAGCCTTGGTGGAGGCAAGTGTTGTGGTTGAGTCGGCAGCGGTGCCAGTCAAAGAGGACTTGAGGACGAAAGTCCGCCCAGTTAGCATAGAGGACGCAGAAGTTCGGCAGTTGCGGAACAAAGAAGTTAAGCTCGAGAAAGTGCGTTGGGACAACTGGGGGCTAGACGAGTTCTCTTGGGAGCATTAGCAAGCAATGCGGGAGGACTTCCCAGAACTTTTTACTTCAGGTATGCTTTTGGTTTGAGTGCATGCTTAATTTCAAGGATGAAATTCTTCTAAGGGGGAGGAGTTGTAACACCCCGGTTTTCCAGATCTTGGATCTTTGGAAGTTACCGTGCGGCAGTAGTAGCTATCGCCCGGTAGTAGCCTTGTTTCATTGGGTGTAGTCAGCTCGACGAAAGTCGTTCGTTAAGTGAATTGAGAGCGTTGAGTGCTAGCGCACAGCGTTATCTATCTATCGCGCGACGATAGCTTGGTGTTGAGTGCGTTAAGAGGCTGGCGTTGAGTGGTGGATTTTAGTGATCTACCGCGCAACATTAATTCTACTGTCGGCGTTAGCGTGACATTATTTTTCTGGCAGGGCGCTCGGGAAACTACCACTCGGCGGTAGGTAGTTACCGCCCGGCGGTAGAGGACGGAAGCAGTTCCGTCGTTTGGCTTTTTAGCCGTCCGATTTCATTTAGGTTTTGATCCTAAGGCCCAAGACTCTCCCTCCAGAGTGCTTTTATAGGGCTGAATGATTGTTCCCCTCATTTTTCTCATTTGAGAAGTGGGAGTTAGGGTTTTTGAGAAGGAGAGTGGAGGAGAAAGAAGAGAGCTTTCTTCCTCCATTGACGGAGCTTCGGAGCCCCGATCGTTGATCCGAATCCAGATTCATGGAGAGGACTTGGAGGCGCTCATTTTCATCTGTACAAGGCAAGGATTCCATGGCGAGGAAGATGGGTCGTAAGGTAACTACACTTCTCCTCTTAGTTTTAGGATACGTTCATGGCATATATTCTTATCTTGCTTTCTTTCAAGCATTCTAGGCACCGGATCTCTCAAATGAGAGGGATTCGGGTTGGCTTGGTTCAAGAGGAGCCACTGGGTCGATTGTGTCTGTCCCCGACATGATTTTGCACTATAAATCTGCTTCGTTAGTGGATTAGGCATTTTGGGTGAAGCCGTAGTCGCGATCATTAGTCCGACTCAGTGATGTTGCATAGCGAGCCTTTAGGATTTTGTTAGAAATCCATTAGCGGCAAGATGCCATTTGTGATGTTGTATGTCCTCCTTATTCTGCGCAAGTACGTGTAATCGGAACCGGACAAGGTTAGCTCCGTTGTGACGGTAGATGGTTTCCTTGGGGCACGGGGACGTTACGGTATGAACGGTGGATTTGGGCAGGAAAGGCTTGAGATTGTGATGTGCTAAGGCATGGTTTGTCTCTACGGTCAGCTGGCTAGCCCGTGACGTTACAAAGTCACATGTGGAGAGTGTACCGGCGAGACAAGTCCCCTTCTATGGAACTGACAAGAATTCCAAGCTTTGGACAAGCTCGGACGATACCATCTGGGTCCCGCTGGGTCTCCTTCGGTGGACTTGGTCCCGATATTGGAGTCGGTCCTAGGTCGTCACGAACGGGTGGAGTCTAGCAAGGGTTCTTAGTATCGGTTATTTTGTGTTTGTGGCGGACTCCTGACGAGAGAAGTCAGAGCTTGCAGGCAAGCCCGGGTTTTAAGACTCATGAGCGGGTAGGGCCTTGGCAAGAGTTCTGTGTGGCTGCTTATATGTCGTTAAGGTAAATTAGAGTACCAGTATGTTTGCGGCTTTAATGCCGAAGGGGAAATTGGAAGTACCCTTGTGATTGTTACTCGAACGCCAATGGGGAAATTGGAATTACCTGATTGATGATGTGTTAGAAGCATACACTTTAGGGTGTCTTGGGTGAAGCCCAGGTTTGCATACATGTCGCATTGTAGGCCCCCTTTTATTATATGTTCAACGTAGAAACGTGTTTGTTGTATGAGACATCCAAACCTATTTTATAGCTTTATATGTTCATGTTTATTGCATATAAAGTGCTGACCTGCATGGTGATGGAGTGCCCCGGGGTACGCGAGGGACGGTCGGGAGGAGATGTGTTGGTTACACAGTTGAGGTCAGCCTTTGCTGACCCACGTTACAACCAATTTTTACAAGGCAAGGAACGCAAGCAGGAGCAAGCTCGCCGTCCAAAAAGGCCTAAGCCTCATGAAGTGTTTCACGTTATGTAATAACTCTGTTTTGTGGAATGTGATACTTTATGCACTATGTTTTCGGCTTGCATGCCGAGGTAACCTAGGAGTGTTTATGCACGTTGAGATTTGATATTATTGATTGAGTCTTGAACTCTTAATTGTTGTAAGGCCTTAAGGCCGTTTTGATACTCATATGTCAGTGGATAACTTCTAGTCTTGTTCTTTTATTTTGTTGTGTTTGGTTTGAGTTTTTAGTTGGGTAGTTTATATCATCTTATAATACTTAAGTTGTGACGTCTGTATGTTTTGGGGCCCCAGCCAGACCCATATTATACGTTCATTACAGGGGAGGTGTTACACGAGGCTCCTGCTTCAAGGTGTAAAGGGCCTTCCTGAGCTTACAGACGTGTCATGGATGATCTTCAGAAATGTATCCTGGTGGTTTAACTATTAAGATGTCTTTATTAATTTCTCCGTAAAGAGAAGCATTCTTTACATCAAGCTGCCATATCCTTCATCCTTGTCAAGCTTCCAAGGCAATCACTACTCGTACTAAAGTCATTTTTGCAATAGGACTAAACATCTTCTCATAGTCTTCTCTGATTTATTGGGAGAACCCTCGAGCTATAAGTCGAGCCTTGTATCGCTCGATGCTTCCATCCGCTTTCTTCATCTTATACACTCACTTGTATGTCACAAGAGTAACGCCATCAACCTTGGGCATAAGATTCCAAGTCTTATTCCTTCTGAGAGCAGTCATCTCCTCATCCATGGCATCATCCCACTCCTTAATTCTAGTAGCATCTTCAATGATAGAAGGGTCTCGCTCATCTAGAGTGCCTGTGAAGAAACAAGAGACAAAACTCACCATGTTCCCTTCGTTGTACCGAGCAGGTTGTTTGATGGTCCTCTTAGACCTCTTAATAACTTGACCACGGCTCACCACCTCCGCTGCTTCTTCTGGATCAGCTCTGATCCCGGGCATACTTGGAGCATCGCTCCCCCTGCTTCCTGAACCATAAGCCTCCGCCCCGGAGCTAGAAACACCTGGAGCTCCTGGTAATACAGGCACCTTCACTACAAGATCCTTAGCAGCTTCCTATTTCCCATCATCTGACCTGCTTTCCTGTAGCTCTACAGAAGAGCCACCTATATACGACGTCAGTTCGTCGAATACAACGTCTCTGGAAATGACGAACTTCTTTGTAGCAGAGTCCATACACTTCCATCCCTTCTTCCTCTCGTCATAGTTCACAAAGTCGAGCTTCCTCACCTTCGCATATAGCCTAGTCCTGAGAGCATCGGGAATGTGTATATTGCAGGTCGACCAGAACACCCAAAGGTGTCCAATGCTAGGCTTCTCCTTAAACATCATCTCATGAGAAGACTTCACGTTGATCGAACTCAGAGGCATCTAATTGATGACATATGTTGCGCAGACCATCCCTTCTTCCTAGAAGGCCCTAGGAATGCCTTTGGCATGAAGCCAATACTTGTAGGTCTCCGTTAGATGATGGATCTTTCACTCTGCTACTCCATTTTATTGTGGAGTATGCACATAAGTGAGCTCTCTCCAGATTTCATTCTTCCTACAAAAGTTAGAGAACTCATTTGAAACGAACGCACCTTCGTTGTCCATTCTCAATTTCTTAATCTGTAGGCTAGCCGACCCTCCATTAGCTCCTTGAACTCCATTAATAATTGGAACACGTCTGACTTCTCCTTCATAAAATACACTCAAGTGTACCTCATATAGTCATCAATCAACACCAGCATATATCTGATACCTCTAATACTAGCGGTTATGGTCGGTCCCATCTGATCATCATGGATGCACTTCAATGGTGCTTTACACCTCGTCTGTGACTTATCAAACAAAAGGTGATGAGCCTTACCATATTGACATCCTGCACATACATGACCGTCGTAGAAGGATGAAAATTTAGGCAAGCCTTTCACAAGGCTCCTTATCGTCATAGCTTTCAACTCGTCCATCCTGAAATGTCTCAGCCTCTCGTACCAGATAGAAGCACTATCGTTTGCTCTCATCCGATCAATATAGGAACTTGTTGATAACACAAACAAGTCATTTACCCTTCTCCCTACATGAGCAATGTTTTTCTTCACCGCTGGCATGTTGCGTAAAAACTTCACTTCTATCGGGTTGAACAGAACGTGATAAATTGCATCCACCGCGTTGGTTATAGAGAAGAGGTTCTTCTTCATGTCAGACATGTGATAAACACTCCTCAAGGTGAGTGGACACTTATCACTTCTTAAAGAAACGATGCCCTCCTTCTCGATTGCATGAATTATATCATTAGTAGTAATAATAGCTTCATTACCTGAGTACGATTGTATAGAAGATACTTTGACTCATTCCCGGTGAGTTGATGACCACACCCTGAGTCCACAATCTAGTCATCTTGGAAGTCGATGATGGACAAAGCACGGACACATGTGCCCGTCATGAATGTATTTTCCCATCCTCCTTCCTCAGCACTGGAACCAGCTTCTTATTTACCTGCAACGTACCCTAGATGCTTGACTTTGCAGTTCTTTTTTAAGTGACCCGGCTAGTTGCATCTGTAGAACCTTAGCCATTCCTTCTTCTTCCAATCCCGCTTAGGACCAATACACCTCTCTTGTTGATAAAAAGTTGAAGGGTCATCGCCAGCAGATGACTTCTTCTTCTTATCCCATCTCTTCTTCTTCCCAGAGAAGAGCGCCTCACAACCTCCTTCAGTGATAGTAACTCCAGCCATCTGCCTTGCTAGGCTTTCCTGCGAAGCCAGCAGGTTCTCCAGCTCTAGCAATGACGGCAGAGTGACCCAGCCTTGAACAGAAGTAATGAAGGCAACATATTCCTTCCATAATCCACGGATTATATGCATCTTAAGCTTCGCCTCTTAAATCGGCTAATCAGGGTCCAATGCCGAAATTTCAGCACACAGGTTTTTCATCTTCAAGAAAAACGTTGAGATAGAAAAATATCTCTGGGTGGCTCTCACCAACTCATTCTCTATGAATTATAGTCGCACTACATTCTTTCTATTGAACAACCCATCAAGGGAAGTCCAAATCTCAGCAGCTGACTGATATCATATGATGTGGTCGAAGAGCTCCGGTGAGATAGCTTGCTTAAGAGTAAACTCCGCCTTTATGTTTATCTTTCTCCAAGCACTCACTTCTTCAGCATTGCCAGTAGCAGCAGTCACTTCTTGCCTTTTTTCTCCACAGACGACCTCCCAAATTTCCTCGCCCAGAGGATAACTCTCATTACATGACCTCGACTTCTTGAAGTTGGTCGATGTCAAGAGTTCAATTCTAAGACCCCTTGCAAATCCTCCTTCCATTGCACTAACACTGGTCTACTTAACTTCCAGAAGCAAAAAGTGTAACACCTCTACCCGTCAAGAAGAATATAATAGAGGGTCCGGCCGGGGCCCCACACCATATTCCACAAACAGGCGGAGATGCTACTAAATAATAACATATAAGCCAACGAATCCTAACACAGAGCATTGTAGCGGAAGCTTCACGGTTGAAACCTTGAACTCAAGCAAAACAAGAACTGTCCACTAACAACATAGGAATATATACAACCAAAGTATTTGGCCTTAAGGCCTTACAAATTTCTATTAACAAATGTGTGCTTTATAGACATCGGCACGCAGGCCGGCCACACATGAACAAGAAGAAACAAAACAAAGCCTTCGAGGGCAGCAACGCAGCTTGGGCTTCAGCCCGCTAAGTCCCGCTCGGACCAGCACCTCCTGCACCTGCAAGAACCAATCCACCAAGCGGTGGCAAACAGGGAAATGGTCTGCATTCAGCTGACCAATTATAACGACCCTGCCCCTGGCACGGGGCAGCGAAATTCCATCCCTACAAAGCATTTTTCCAACAGTATGCATAGCAAACCACGCAAGACGTGCACGACCGCATAGTCAATACATATCACAAACACCGGCACAACGGCCCGACGCTCCGTGCACTCAGGGCACATTTGGGTGTACCGAAAACACCAGATCCCACCAATGAGCATTTAGTATTGCACGCAGGCCCAAGGCTCTCATTATGCCGCCAACGAAAGCCCAATGCCTTGGCGCTCTCATGTCAAGCCTACATAACGCAGGTACGAATCAGCCACCCCCCCCCCCCCCCCCCCCCGTTGCTCAAACTGCCTTGCCACTACCAAGTACATCGTACCTGAGGCCACAAATAAAGGCGCGGGTTGGTTTCACCTTTCCTGTTCGGCACGAAGCCCTTTTTATATAGTTGCAGCCCAATGGATCAACACCACACAAAGTGACAACTCACGGCCATAAGAGTTGAACCCAACTATCACAATTTCCTGGACTTCCTCCAGTACTTCCTGCGTTACCAAACCACAGGTATCTACCATAGATTTCATGCATACAAGCAATAATCATGGAGTCTTCTCCGATGTGCAAACAAGCATCACCAATCCAGACCAGCATGTCTAGATGGGCTTCACACAACATGCCTAGATCCGTACTCCGATTCCGGACTCTAACAAGGGGGACTTCACATATCTACCCCAAGGGACACCGCAACTCACCGCACACTCGCGGGGAAGGGTTTTCCCTATGCAAATGCAGGAAGTAGGACTTCACATGTCCAAGAAGGAAATCGTTACCCTTGGAATTCGCTTCGGAGACATGGAGAGAAAGCAAACGGATGAAAGTCTTCGCAGTAGCCTTGTCTTCGCAAATCCGAACTCGGCTCGCGATTTGGACCACTGTAGTACCACCGGCAGCCGGATTCCCCTTCTTCTTCCTTCTCTTGATCTCCTCTCTCTCTTAGCTTTAGAAAGAAAAAGATGAAACTCAAATGAGCTTTCTCCTCTTCACTCCCGGCCTTATCAACCCAGGGAAGAGCCAAGACCATTGGATCTTAGTCAAATAAAATGAACGGCTCTGATCAGCCCTTAAATTGATTTTCCTGGGCCGAACACGGGTTGTGACACGCCCGTGTCACAGGCTGTATTCCTGAGGCGGTACTGAAAATAAACCAGAACACGGGTATCGACACGACCATGTCAAGCCTTACATGCCCGTGTCACCCAGCACACGGCCGTGTATCTGGTCGTGTCACCCCTATAACACGATCTCCAAAATCACCCGAGAATAACACGGCTAAGGCACTCGCCCGTGTCCCCAGCCGTGTGCCAAACACGCCCCTGTGACACACCCGTGTCACAGGCTGTGTTCCACACTCAACGTCATTCCTCTTAGCGCCACTCAACGCCCCTTCTCCCGAGCAAGACACGCCCTGGGACACGCCCGTGTCCCAGGCCGTGTAAACCTGACACGCCCTGAGACACGCCCGTGTCTCAGGCCGTGTCGGCCAACCTGAATCCCACTTTGGCTTTTGAGATTTCTGGGGTGTTACAATCCTCCCCTCCTTAATAAAATTTCGTCCCGAAATTTGAAGACAGTAGGGAGATAAAAGTATAACACAATATATGTTAACGCAGATATGTTGTTACAATAAAAACAAATGAGCCAACAGGTTACAAAAATAACTCGGTAAACACGGCTCGCATGGTCTGCTCTCGCTCCTATGTTAGCTCTTCTCGGCAACAATTGTCCCACCGGACTTTGACCATCCCGATCGTTTTGTTCCGCAACTGTTTCTCAGCTCGATCCTCAATCCGAATGGGCCTCACCTTTGTTTAGCCCATACTTAACTGGCACCCGATCATTCTCAATCACTTGAGCTGGGTCTTTGACTGCTTTTCGTAGTACCGAGATGTGGAACACATCATGCAATCCACCCAATTCCGATGAAAGAGCTAGCCGATAGGCAGCTTCCCCAACTCGCTCCACCACTTCAAATGGACCAAGGTATCGCAGACTTAGCTTTTTCAACCGCCGAATCCAAGATACGCCTTTGAAGGGTTTAATCTTTAAATAGACCCAGTCACCCACCGTGAACTCCACGTTCTGGTGCTTAGCATTGTAATACTTGGCTTGCCGATCCTGGGCTATTAGTAGCCTCTCTCGAATAGAGTGTATTGTTGAGTTAGCATCCACGACATCCTTTTGTCCCAAAAGTTTGGACTCGCCAGTTTCTGCCCAAGATAGCGGTCTACGGAACTTGCGACCATACAGAGCTTCAAACGGTGTCATACCGATGCTCGCTTTGTAGCTATTATTATAGGCAAACTCCACCATAACAAGATGATCTTCCCATTTCTTTCCAAAGTCCAGGGCGCACATACGGAGCATATCCTCCATTGTTCTGTTGGTTCGTTCAGTTTGGCCATCCGTTTGAGGGTGAAAGGCCGTACTGAATGCTAACTTCGTGCCCAATAGATGATGGATGAGCCTCCAATCTTTCGAAGTAAATCGCCCATCTCGATCACTTACGATGCTTCGGGGAACACCGTGCAATCGAACAATCATCTCCACATAGAGCTTTGCCAACATTTCCACAGAATCGTCCTGCTTGTTCGGTAGGAAGTGATCCACCTTTGTCAACCGGTCTACAATCACCCAGATTGAGTCATTTTCGCGTTGAGATCTCGGCAATCCATGCACGAAATCCATAGAAATATCCTCAAACTTCCACTGCAGAACCGGCAACGATTTCAGGAAACCACTAGGTCGTTGACACTTTGCCTTCACCAAAGCACAAGTACGACACTTAGCCACATACTCGGCTATGTCCTTCTTTAAACCGGGCCACCAAAACAATTTCTTCATGTCCTTGTACATTTTTGTGCTCCCAGGGTGAATTGAGTACTTTGTAAAGTGCGCTTCATATAACAATTCTTCTCGCAATTTACCCGCATAAGGGACGCACAATCGGCCATCCTTCTGCAATAAATCGTCATCCCAGGAGAATTGGTCACCAGACCCTTCCTTTGCATAACGTTAGAGACTTTCATCCAACTCTGTTGCCCACCGAACTCTGTCCGCAAGGTCATATTGAACCTCCATCCATTTCAAGCGTGCATCGGCCGAAGAATCCCTCTCAACACAAGATATCTCCAAAGCTTCCAACTCCTGGATTAGACGCTCATCATGTATCCGCAACCAACTTGCCCGCATCGGAGTCCGATGACTCAAGGCATCAGCAACCACATTTCTCTTTCCGGGAACATAGTGAATGTCGAAGGTATAGTCCCCTAGGAATTCCATCCACCTCCGTTGTCGCATATTCAAATCCTTTTGATTGAGCAGATACTTTAGGCTTTTATGATCTGTATAAATATATACCTTCACGCCATAAAGATAGTGTCGCCACAACTTTAGCGAAAAGATCACCGCCGCCAACTCCAATTCGTGGACGGGGTAATTACGATCATGCACTTTCAATTGACGTGAGCCATAAGCAATCACCTTGCCAAAATGCAGGAGAACGCAGCCTAAACCGCTCCCTAACGCATCGCTGTATATCTCAAAACCGTCTGTACCACATGGCGACGTCAAAACGGGCGTCGTGGTCAAACGACTCTTTAGTTCCTCAAAAGCTCGCACGCACTCCGGCGTCCAAACAAACTTCTGATCTTTTCTCGTCAACGTAGTCAAAGGCAAAGCAATCCGGGAGAAGTTCTCCACAAATCGTCTATAGTAGCCTGCCAGTCCAAGAAAACTCCTGACTTCGGCCACCGAAGACATCACTAGCCAATCACGAATGGCACTTATCTTTGCCGGATCCACCGCTATGCCCTCTCCACTTACCACATGGCCCAGAAAAACCACCGACGAGAGCCAGAACTCATACTTAGAGAACTTGGCATACAGCTTATTCCTCCGCAAGTTGTGCAGTACCAACTGCAAATGGTTTGCATTATCTTCGTCCGACTGTGAGTACACGAGGATATCATCAATGAACACAATCACAAACGGATCCAAGTATTCGCGGAACGTTTGATGCATGATATCCATGAATACCGAAGGCGCATTACATAAGCCGAACAACATCACTGTGAACTCATAATGACCGTAGCGTGTGCCAAACGCTATCTTGGGAATGTCACCTTCCCTAATACGCAATTGGTAATACCCGGATTTCAAATCCAACTTGGAATCGACAGTTGAGCCCGCTAGCTGATCGAACAAGTCATCGATCCGTGGAATGGAATACTTGTTTTTCTCCGTCAGCTTATTTAGTTCACGATAATCAATACATAGCCGCAAACTACCGTCTTTCTTTTTCACAAAAAGAACAGGCACGCTCCAAGGTGACATACTTGGGTGTATGTATCCCTGCTCCAACAGCTCTTGCAACTGAACTTTCATTTCGGCCATCTCTTTTGGCGCTATCCGATACGGTGAACGGGCCACAAGTTTTGCACCTAGCACCAGCTCGATAGCGAAGTCGATTTCCCTTTGGGGAGGTAACCCCGGAAGGTCCTTTGGAAACACATCAGCATACTCCGACACAATCGACACTTCACTCATACTGGCCTTCGGCGCCACCGCCTCTACGAGTGTGAAGAATAACTCTGCACCCTTCCGAACTGCCTTAATGACTTGGAGAGCAGATAACAACATCCCACTCATCCCTTGTATACCAATGAACTTGGTCTCTTGTTCGGTATTCTGCCTGAGTGTGACCTCTTTTGAAGTGCAATCTATACAGGCATGCTATTCTGAAAGCCAGTCCATACCAAAGATTATATCAAATTCCTTGATCGGTAATACTAATGTTTCCACCGTGAACTCCCGACTCCATATCTTAACCTCAAGAATGCAAGACTTATCCGCGCACAATAAACATCCGTTAGGTAGAATCACCTTTATACTGTCTATCGTGGTCCGTATAGGCACCCCGATTCGTAAAATGAAATCTTCAGACAGAAACAAATGGGAAGAACCTGTATCAAATAGTGCTCGCGCCGGATACTCCTGTATAAGGACAAACCCTATAACATCACAATTAAACAAGCACAGCACACAGTATAAAATAACATTAAAAACTACGCGCACCTGTGATGACATCGGCCTGCTTAATGGCCTCCTGTTGTCCAAGGTTGAAGACCCTGGGCTGCGCGTGCGAGGAAGAAGACTCCACCACAGTCTTCCCTTTCTCCGAATAAGACTCTCACGTCTTCTTGTCACCCTTTGGAGGACCAACTCGGCAATCACGTGCAAAGTGTCCCAACTTCCCGTACGTAAAACAAGCGCGAGATCCATACCCAGATGTCTCTATCACAGTCGCAGAAGGAGCTTGTCCAGTAGACTTGGGCTTATTTCCCCATCTCTTACGGTACCCAAACTTCTCCGGACGCGGCGACTTGAACTCTGGCTTTATCACAACCAAGGTCCCCTTTGCTTGCCCTCTTCTCATGTCCGTCTCCAAAGATCGAGCCGTACAGACTAAGGCTTGAAATCCCTGACTCACAGAACTCGAGAGCAAATACTGCAGCTCATCTCGCAGTCCCGCATAAAACCTACTAGTCTTACGCTCTTCTTCGGCGAAGATTGTACCCGCATATCTTCCCAAACATGTAAACTCATTCAGGTAATCATCCACACTGCGATCTCCTTGATTTAACCATTGAAATTCCATTTCCATCAATATCCTTTGCTGCATTGGTAGATGTTGTGCCAAGAACAACCGAGAAAATTCGTCCATCGAGACCTCTGCAAGTTGCCTACCAGCCAAGTGATGCAGTTCAATCTCATCCCACCATAAACGAGCCTCTCCTTCCAGTAGGAAAGTGGCCAACATAACCTTCTATCCCTCCTCAACCTTGATGGCTCTAATGATCCTCTGGATCCTTGCTAGCCAATCCACTGCTTGGGCTGGTGAACTAGCCCCAGTAAATTGCGGAGGATTGAAGCTCATGAATTTCTTCAATTGTTGATCTGCTGCCCGCGGATCAACTATAGCTTCTACCAGTTCTTGTCGTACCCCAGCATGCGTTGGCACCACTGTAGGACGTGCCTGTCCAGCCTGCTGAGCATTCATCACAGCAAGTACCGTTTCCGTGATGAAGCGTACCGTTTCAGCGGATGGAGGAGGTGTGGGCACCTCAGCTGGTGCCGTACTTTCTACAGAATGTTGAGGTTCAGATTGACCCGCAACACTTCTAGTCACCTATATGTGTAAAACACACAGTTTAGCGACCAAGTAAAACGGCAAACATACAAAAAGAATACACCGGTTCAACAAACAAGTGTATTTGCATTCCAAAGTGGACATTCTTGAGTTCAAGTTAAGTGTTATAACGACAGCACTGACACGTGCCCGCCACCCCTCAAAAGAATTTGTCCGCGAATTCGGAAGAGATTGACCAACAAGCTGATACAAAATTGTAACACATCTACCCGTCAAGAAGAATATAATAGAGGGTCCAGTCAGGGCCCCACACCATATTCCACAAACAGGAGGAGACGCTACTAAATAATATCATACAACCCAACGAATCCTAACACAGAGCATTCTAGCGGAAGCTTTACGGTTGAAACCTTGAACTCAAGCAAAACAAGAACTGTCCACTAACAACATAGGAATGTATACAACTAAAGTATTTGGCCTTAAGGCCTTACAAATTTCGCTTAACAAAGGTGTGGTTTAATGACATCGGCATGCAGCCCGGCCACACATGAATAAGAAGAAACCAAATAAAGCCTTTGAGGGAAGCAACGCAGCTTGGGCTTCAGCCCGCTAAGTCTCGCTCGGACCAGCACCTCCTGCACCTGCAAGAACCAATCCACCAAGCGGTGGCAAATAGGGCAACGGTCAGCATTCAGCTGACAATTATAACGACCCTGCCCCTGGCACGGGGCAGCGGAATTCCATCCCTGCAAAGCATTTTTCCAACAGTATGCATAGCAAACCACGCAAGATGTGCACGACCGCACAGTCAATACATATCACAAACGTCGGCACAACGGCCCGACGCTCCGTGCACTCAGGGCACATTCGGGTGTACCGGAAACACCGGATCCCACCAATGAGCATTTAGTTTGGCACGCAGGCCCAAGACTCTCATTATGCCGCCGACGAAATCCCAATGCCTTGGCGCTCTCATGTCAAGCCTACATAACACAGGTACGGATCATCCACCCCCCGTTGCTCAAACCGCCTTGCCACTACCAAGTACATCGTACCTGAGGCCACAAATGAAGGCGCAGGTCGGTTTCACCTTTCCTGTTCAGCACGAAGCCCTTTTTATACAGTTGCAGCCCAACTGCTCAACACCACACAAAGTGACAACTCACGGCCACAAGAGTTGAACCCAACTCTCACAATTTCCTGGACTTCCTCCAAAACTTCCTGCGGTACCAAACCACAGGTATCCACCGCGGATTTCATGCATAACAGCAATAATCACTGAGTCTTCTCTGATGTGCAAACAAGCATCACCAATCCAGACCAGCATGTCCAGATGGGCTTCACACAGCATGCCTAGATCCGTACTCCGATTCCAGACTCTAACAAGGGGACTTCACATATCTACCCCAAGGGACACTACAACTCACCGCACACTCGCGGGGAAGGGTTTTACCTATGCAAATGCAGGAAGTAGGACTTCACATGTCCAAGAAGGAAATCGTTACCCTTGGAATTCGCTTCGAAGCCATGGAGAGAAAGCAAACGGATGCAAGTCTACGCAGCAGCTTTGCCTTCGCAAATCTGAACTCGGCTCGCGATTTGGACCATCGTAGCACCACCGACAGCCGGATTCCCCTTCTTCTTCCTTCTCTTGCTCTCCTCTCTCTCTCTTAGCTTTAGAAAGAGAAAGATGAAACTCAAATGAGCTTTCTCCTCTTCACTCCCGGCCTTATCAACCCAGGGAAGAGCCCAGACAATTGGATCTTAGTCAAAGAAAATGAACGGCTCTGATCAGCCCTGAAATTGATTTTCCTGGGCCGAACACGGGTTGTGACACGCCCGTGTCACAGGCCGTGTTCCTGAGGCGGTACTGAAAATAAACCAGAACACGGGTATCGACACGCCCGTGTCAAGCCTGACACGCCCGTATCACCCAGCACACGGCCGTGTATCTGGCCGTGTCACCCCTGTAACATGATCTCCAAAATCACCCGAGAATAATACGGTTAAGGCACATGCCCGTGTCCCCAGCCGTGTGCCAAACACGCCCCTGTGACACGCCCGTGTCATAGGCCGTGTTCCACACTCAACGTCATTCCTCTCAGCGCCACTCAATGCCACTTCTCTCGAGCAAGACACACCCTGGGACACGCCCGTGTCCCAGGCCGTGTAAATTTGACACGCCCTGAGACATGCCCGTGTCTCAGGCCGTGTCAGCCAACCTGAATCCCACTTTAGCTTTTGAGATTTCTGGGGTGTTACAAAAAGCTAGACTAACGGTTGATCACTGCTCAAACCTTTGTTCCCTATGATACCATGTAAAAATTTGAGAAATGAGGAAAACAAGAAAACAGGTCGCAGGAACACCCAACCAAAACCAAGCCAAATAAACCAAATGCAATTAGGAGAGCAAGTAAATTTTGTTCTATCAAAAATCTTTACAGTGTGAGGCATACATGGCGAGACATTATTCGCCAATGTACTCGATGGAACCAAAAACAATAAGGCTGAAGAACTCTGTTCGCAATCTACAAGCCACCTAACCGCGAGGTCTCCTAGCCGCAAGATTATCCGCGAATAGCTGCTGTCGAACTGTAAAGACCACCAGAAGCAGACAACCTTATTAAACTGGGAAAGATTGCTGAAGAGAAGATCGCCTAGTCGACCTGCTGCTAACCACTGATTGTATCCGCAGAGTCCACACTGATCTCTGACATAAGTCAGAACCAAGTTCATGTCTTCTCAGCACTATCCGCACAATCTGCAACAACAAACACTTGTTAACTTTTTAAACCATACAGATACAAAAACATGTCCGCAACAACCAACCAAGCTCACTTACTGTTCATTCAGTTGTAATTATGATGTGACAGGGGGTCCAATTTATAGGCGCGGTGAGGAGTGTGGTCATCGCCCAAACCGATAGAAACACCACCCGTCTTTCGATGAGCATAAAGAGTATCCGCATAGAGCTGACACAAATCCAGTCCGCCTTGTCGCCATAAATTGGATCAGTCCGCTATACCCGCAGACACTGCGGATACCGCCACCAGTATGCCACTTCTTGTATACATAGCTCCAGTCCGCACACCATAGTCCGTGACTAAGACATAATCCCGTAAAGTCGAATTACCGGATAGACAGACAGTCCACACATCGAGCCCGCAGCTAGAGCACAAACTAGGCTCAACAAAGCTCCCGAACTCGGCGAATAGAGAAGCAGTCTGCACTACCCGGTGAACACTATGGACTGAGCAACACCAGATTGTGTACAAATCAAGACCAAGTCCACACCACCAAGAGTCCAAAGCATGGACTCCAAACCGGCAAACTCAAAAACCAGCTCACACAGTCCGGAAGACTCTAACACCAGTCCGCACTAACCGGCGAACTCCGCAGTTACACCAAACCGCTCCACCAAATCAAGTCCAAGGGCACAAGTGCAAACCAAACTCACGAACTCCAGAAGAGTCCGCAATCACGCCGAACTTGGCGAACTCCAGATGAGTCTGCACTCCCGCGGATACCAATCCTATCCGTCCGATTTCATCCTGAACAAACCGACTGCAGAAACACTAGCCGACCTGGTAAGTCGTCAATCCTGTCTACCCAGGCCGCCACTTTTGTTTGCCCTGTCCGCGCGGACAATTCGCCCGAGCAGCCACTTTCACTTCAAAAAAATCAACAGAGTAATCAGAGAAAGAGTGGCATACCTTCCCCTAACAGGTTCATCAAGAAAGAGGCTAATTACCCTAATGGTCTGTTCGGCGCACAGGAAATGGCATTCTGAAATTGGCTTTGGGCAATAGTAAAGCCAATTCCAACGTTCGGTGGGTCGGAATTGGCATGGAATCGGTTTTGGAGCAAAATCTGTCGGCTTTAACCCTAAGTTAAAACAGCGCCAGACCAATTCTTTGCCCCGGCCCCCGGTTTTCGCGAATTTCCTCCAGCCCGTCTATCCCGCAGCATGCCAGCGACCTAGCCGACCTCCTGATCGAAGGCGATTCTCCTCCCGATAACAGCGGCGAACTCCTCCGATCGCAGGTATTCTTCCTCCTCTTTTTCCTCTTCTCTTCTTCTTCCTCTTCCTTCTCTTTCTCCTCTTCTCTTCTTCTTCCTCTTCCTTGTCTTTCTCTTGCCTTCCTCTTCTCTTTCTCCTCCGGATATAATGTTTAGCAGCGGTTTTAGACATCCGTAAAGATGTTATTTTCTGTGTAATCCTGTGTATAGATGTTATTTTCTCTGTAATCATGTGTATAGATGTTATTTTCTCTGTAATCCTGTGTATAGATAGGTATAGATGGTTGTTCTACCTTCGGTTTTAAAACCGCTGCAAAACCTTAGACGGATTTTTTAACTTAGATGGTTGTTCTACCACATTGTTTTAAGTTTTGCTTAGGTTTTAGAACAACCATGCTAAGGTTTTGCTTAGGTTTTAGAACAACCATCTAAGGTTTTGCTTAGGTTATGCGGCAAAATACTGGATATACTGGATTAAAACCTACCCGAAATCCTGTGGCTTATATTCAATGTTTCTTTTTAAGAAAAAATAGGTGACTTATACACTTCTTGTTTAGTACTTTGATGTAGCTGTTGGTGACATTTTGATTGTAACAAACAGAACAAAGATTGTGGATTTTACGCAGCCCTATACTGAATCAAGAGTTATTATAGTGGATATTAAATGGTGGTGCATTAAACAATTGAAAATGAATTGCTTCAGCTGTACTCTGTAAAACCAATTGCTTAATGCAATAGTGATATGGCACGAACAACAATCATTTTGATTTGTAGACATATTTTTGTTCTCCGTTGAAGCCTTACTCTGTAAAATCAATTGTTTTTTTGCATTTTGATTTGTAAATCTAGGATTTTGTCATGGAGCTCGTTGAGTTAGAGAAAAAATGTAAGATGGATATTATAATCAAGTCAGCGGTTGCTGCTGCTTATGGAGCAGCTGTGGTTGTTATGGAATCCATTCCCAGAAACCCGGTTGACACTGTAGATAAAAATGTTCTCCGTAATATAATTTTAAAACGACTGTATGACGGACAAGAGGCTAACTGCTTTATCCATCTACGCATGGGTAAAGCACCCTTCAATGAGCTTTGTGGTATTCTCCGCGCAAAAGGGTTTGTATGCGACACACAGTCTGTATCCACTAAGGAATCAGTTGCCATATTTCTACATATTTTGGCACATAACACAAAGTTTCGAATTGCTGGTGGCACGTTTATCTGATCAACAGATACTATTAGCAGGCACTTCAACAATGTCTTGAATGCAGTTCTAAAACTCTCAAATGATTACATTCGATTGCCTGGAAATAGAGAACAACACAAATCTAAATGGTTCACAGATAGCATTGGTTCTTTAGACGGTACACATATCGACGTAACTGTACCCATTGAAGATCAGGGCAGATATCGAAACCGTAAACAGGCTATCACCACAAATGTGCTTGTTGTATGTGATAGTAACATGAAATTTTTATATGTATTACCTGGTTGGGAGGGCTCAACATCTGACTCTCGTGTATTACGAGACGCATTGGAACAACAAGACCGCTTTGAAGTGCCAACGGGTAATAAAATAGAATTACTTTTTTTCCAAACAAAAATGAAATATGTACAACTATATAGTAAATAAACATTTGTTTGTTGTATAGGAAAGTATTATCTTGTTGATGCTGGATACACGAACGGTCAAGGATTTCTTGCCCCATATCGGTCAACACGTTATCACCTGAAAGAATGGTCAAGTCAGGGTAATAAACCGACAACATATAAGGAGTTATTTAACTTACTTCATGCTAAAGAGAGAAATGTTATTGAACGAACATTTGGGTTGTTGAAGAAACGATGGGCTATTCTACGCCAACCATCATTCTTCAGCATTAAAGTGCAGGTATGACCTCAAATATTCTACACATTTGTGTTCAAGATTTACTGGCCTATACAATATTTAATCAATTAACTTTTGTCCAGGTTCAGATCATAAATGCGTGTTGTATATTACATAATTTCCTTGTGGAGAAGCGATTAGAGAGCGACGCTCAAATGTTGGATGAATTTGATTCCGAGCTGTTAGTGCAAGACGTACCAGAAGAGTTTTATAATTACGTAGATGTCGTGAGCCCAATCCAAGCAACATAGGAGTGGACAAATTTTAGAGACACGCTAGCTATAAATATATTCAACGAATATCAAAATATGCTTTAATTCTGTTATGTATTACATCTGCTACTTATTAGATTATCTTGTTGATGTTCGTGTGCTATTAAACTATGCTATTTCTATTTGATGATATGAAAGTATTATTTGTTCGTGTACTTATTAGATGTTATCAAATGTTCGTGTACTTATTAGATTGCTCATATTTCATACATTTTTTATATCACTGTTGTCATACATTTTACCAGACATCATGGAGCAAAGCTCAGGAAAGGTGGGTGGTAGGAATGAACGGTCCTAAATGCACTGGACATCAGAGATGGACATTACCCTCTCAAATGCCTTGTTGGAGCAACATAGTTTGGGACATAAAACTCCTAATGGCTGGAAAAGTGTTGCTTTTACAGCAGCTATGACTGCGCTTAAGGATATTTGTGGCATCGAAACTAGCAAAGAGAAGGTAATGACTTGACTTAAGACTTGGAACAAGTACTACATAGAAGTCAGTGCAATGCTGGACACTAGCAGATTTGGATGGGATTGGCAACGGAACATGGTGCAGGTAGATAGTGAGGAAGTATTGGCTAACTATGTGAAGGTATATTTATTATTAAATTAATTTTTCAGCGTTGATTTAATTATAATGATACACTAATTATAACTATTACAGACTCATCCATCTGTAAAGAATTACAAGGACAAGGTTATCATTAACTGGTCTGATTTGGCTGTTCTCTGCGGAACTGATAGAGCAACAGGTAGTCACGCCGCGACCGCAACTGAGATGGCAAAGGAGATTGATGCTGAGTCTATGGCAGAGAAAACAACTAATACACAAGAAGAGACTAGAACAGGTGGGGAAGGGAGCAGTAGAAGGAGGAGAAAACGCCCAGTAGGAGCTGATGTTGTAGCTGTAGCCATTGAAAAATTGGCTGATTCCGTGGAAAAGGCAGCGGGGGGCAAGTCGGCTAGCAATGTTGATGACATATATGTCGTACTAGCTCAGATGATGGATTTAGACCGGGGTGATTTTCTCAATGCGATGGACATACTGTGTCATGATAATATCAAGCGTGACATATTCATGCGGCTACCTGAAAACATGAAGGGCGTATGGCTGCGAATGCAGTTTGAGCGCTAGATTTGTGACATTTATCTATGTTTGAATTTTTAATTATGGACAATATTTATGCGACAGAACATCATTAATGATGAACTTTAATTATCAGTACTAGTTAGCTTTGCTTGTTTAAATTATTAAAATTTTAATTTCAGAAAGCCAATTCCATTGTGCAGCCGAACAGCTTTAACATATCAATGCCAATTCTGTTCACTGAATACCTTCCTGCAGCCGAACAGCAGAATTGGTTTTCAGCATAAAACCAATTCCTGCAGATATTGGTTTTCTGACCAAAGCCAATTCCAGAAAGTCAATACCTGCGCGCCGAACGGACCCTAACATTGTTTACAAATGACTTTAGTGAAAACAAAGGGCATCAATCCTTGAATTTCTCCGTATGGGAAAATAAAACAGAGGCAATCATTGGAGAATTCTGTAAGGTCTCGTTCGTTTCGCAGAAATTAAGATGCATGAATTGAAATTGAAGTCAATTCCAGTTCTGCTATTCTGCTAAATGCGAGAATTTTATCACAGGAATTGGAATTAGTAATTCCACTGTTCGGCTGCATATTAGATTTTTTTTGTTCGGGCACGCAATTTTTGCTGGAGTGCGCAATTTCTGTCCGGGCGAACATTTTTTTTGTCGGGCGCGATTTTTCCGACTGGGAGGTATTTTTCCGCCCTGGCCAAATTTTATCGATCAAGAGCTAATTTTTCACAAGGGAGCGAATTGTTTACCTGAACACGAATTTTTCACCCGAACTCGAATTTTTCGCTCGGAAGGGAAAAATTTGCCTCCAGGGAAAAAAATGCAGTCGGGAGAAGAAAACACAGTCGGGAGAAGAAAACACAATCGGGGAAAAAGTTCGCGGTTGGGTGAAAAAATCACGGCTGGGCAAAAAATTTGCGGTCGGGCGAAAAATTTATGTCTGGGAGAAAAAAACTATCCGGGCGAAAAAAATCCATCCAGGCAAAAAAATTGCGACGGGCAAAAAAATAGAGGTCGGGCGAAAAATTTCTTGGCCGGGCAAAAAATTCGGGCCCGAGAAAAAAAACGCGCACGGGCGAAAAAACGCACCCGTGAAAAAAAACGCGCCCGAGCGAAAAATAGGCGCCCGGGGGAAAAATTTGCCCCCGACGGAAAATGTGCACTCGGGCGGAAAAATGCGCGCTCGGGGGGAAAAATGCGCGTCCGGGCGAAAAATGCGCGCCCGAACGAAAAATGTGCACTCGGGCAAAAAATGCCCGTCCGGGCAAAAAAAGCGCGCCCGGGCGAAAAATGTCCGCCCGGGCGAAAAATGCGCGCCCGGGCGAAATATTCGCGCACGGGCAGAAAAATGTGCGCCTCGTCGAAAAATGTGCGCCTCGTCGAAAAATTCACTCTTGGGAAAAAAATGCGCCTCCAGGCGAGCAACAAAGTTTGCGTCGAGGAGTTTTTGAGAGAGTCGAAGGTGCACTGGTAGGGGTGAGAATTGCGAATTAAGATCTCACGAGATAGGAATTGAGAAAATCATGTTTCCTTTATAATAAATTTCTATGAGAATTGAAATGAATTCTAATTTCAAGATATGTTTATGCCCGTCAAACGTTATAATTGAAATTATTAATTGAATTCCAATTTCAACACTTCAATTTCGACCTAACGATCAAACCCTTGAACAAAATTGATTACAGCCTAATGATTGTGAAGAAAATTGATTACAGTTGTAGTCGGGAAGACGGTGAAGATCTTGAATCTCTTGAATGAAGGAAACATGAAACGTGGAGGGGTGGTTTTACTGGAGGCACACGTGGACGTCAAAGACTGAACGCACTGGGCTAGGGCTTGACGAATCCTCCGTCGACCAGAGGGGCCGGCCCTTGGAATGGTATCTACAGGTGGCAATATAGCAGAAAAGGGTTGTGTTGGGCGGCTGGAGTGATTGGAGACGGGCAGAGGCTCGCTGGAAAGAAAACCAACCGAGAAAAGTACACGTTCTGTTTCCAAATTCCAGCCTGTCGAGGAAGGGTGGGATGCGCGGTTTTAAAACACTTAGGAATTAAAAACAACTAGATTTAGGCTCCGTTTGGGGGGACTAATTTTCACCGGTCAAGCGATCGTGATCGATCATGACCGCATGAACCAGAACTTAATTGTGAGACTTGACCGCTTGACCGTGAAAATAAGTCCCCCAAGCAGAGCTTTAAAGAAAATAAAACAGGGATTAATTGTGAGTCTTGATTTTCATAACAACTGGAGAATTCATTTAGTTTAGTCTCTTAATGAAATGACTTCAAGTACAATCCCAAAAATAATTTTGAATAAAATTGCACAGTTATATTTCTTTTTTTTAACAATAATATTTTTTAATATAATTGTTGGAACTTGATCTCGGCCCCAAGAGGAGTTCGGACTCAAATGGGTTAACCTGCACTCCTCCCAAGGAAGAAAACAAAGTTGAAGGCTTGGGACTAAGCAACAGACCAGAACTACAACGCGGAGGATTCACCACACACCCTAAAAATCGAAGAGAGTTTCCCCTCCTAAACTAATGCTGAGTTGAGCAGCTTGGAGGGCAATGAAAGCCAACTAAAACCAGTCAGAGGATGAAGAAGCCAAAAAAAAGAATTCCCTCCAAAGGTGCCCATGTTGTTTATTTATAGTTTTCTAAGTCTGCCTTGCAAATAGTGGAATCCCACCATTTGGTTTTACTATACGCATCCCAAAGCGGTTTTCCAATAGTGAAACTCTGCTGTTTGGAAGGGCTATTAGCAGACCATTTTGAGATTACATAGAGGAATATTCTCAGGCGAGCCAAACACTTGTCGAAGGTGGTGAGTGCCCAAAGATGCTCGCACTCACCACTCGCCCAGTCCTGGGGCGATTGAGGACCCAAAACACTCCACTCGCCCTCTGCTGGTTCCCGGCCTATGACACGCGCGAGCTGGGGAGAGACCCAACAACTCGCTTATGCGACTCACCCAGACGAAGATGACCTCTCCCGGTATTAACCCTATCTGAGGGTGGTCACTCGCCGAATACGGGATTGTACACAATCCCCTCTCTTTGCGAGATTGCTCCAAGCTCACAAAGAAACGTCCAACCCTAGTTATTTGGCGAGTGGTAACTGAATTTTGAGAGAATCATTTAGTGGGTCCTACAATATGCTATATATAAGGCGACCCTCGCCATATATATAGACCCATTCCTCCCCTTCGGTCCCCTACTCACCACACAAAATGCCTCTTTCCAAAGAACTCCAGGACCGACTTGGCGCTGCTCAAGAGCAAAATAGGCCTTCTTCACTCGGGCTTTTGTCATGGATGTCTATCAAATTCTAAAGCACCCCCTCAAAATGAAAGAAAGTAGTTAAGAAGGTAAAACGTGACCCGATGTCCCAAGAACTCGCCCCTACTAGCTTGCAGGTTTCAATGCCTAGCCTTGGGCTTACCCACCCTGAGGTACCGTAGGCTCTTACACTCTGAATGACTCGCACTTCGCTTTGCTATATAGTCATAATAATTATAAGCATTCACAAGAAAATCGACTACAAGAGGCTGGCTCTGGAGATGTCGGTATATCCACCAGCTTGCATCCCTCTATAAGCGTAAGTTGGCTAAAGGATCGAGAAACCCATCCTCATGAGGTGAAGATTCCCCAAGCTAACCTTAGAAAGCCTCAGCAGATGTCTGGTGAGTTGTCTATCACTACCTTGCCGACCCTATTTCTTTATTTCATACATTGATCTCTT
Organism: Platanthera zijinensis; assembly: GCA_039513925.1. NCBI lineage: Eukaryota > Viridiplantae > Streptophyta > Magnoliopsida > Asparagales > Orchidaceae > Platanthera > Platanthera zijinensis. The sequence goes on along the minus strand of CM077078.1, from coordinate 107,493,000 downwards.
GTCGCACTTAACAACTCCCCTCTTCAGGATGGTTAGCCAGGGGGAGACGTCAAAATTGCTGATCCACGAGACTACCCTTGATCTTGCCTCTATTGTTTCCCCTTAGACTAAGGGCGCCCTCGCCATTGAAATTCCTTCCATCACCCTAATTCGTGACCAAACCATATTTCCCCCAGGCCTCGGGAAATTGTTCTCGCTCCCTTTAGATAACCCTTTCCCGGGGGGACCCAACTTATTTCATCGTCTCTCGGGAAAAGGGGTCGGCTTATCCTCGCGCAGTTTGTAACGCCCCAAGTTCCTAAAGCCAAAAAATAATTTCTGTGAGATACCGCCCGACGGTAGGTTGTTATCGTCGACAGTAGTACTGTAAGAAGGGTGGCAGAGCTTTCGGGAAGCTACCTCCAAGCGGTAGAGATACCGTTGGCGTTAGCGTGGTCCATTTAATGGAAGAAGCTCTCGGGTTATTACCGTGGCGGCAGTAGTTATCGCGTGGCGGTAGTGGTAGCGGTCGTGTCGTAACCGACGCTAGATTCTGCGTGGCGGTAGTAACCTATCGCACAGTGATAGTCGACTGTAACGGCATGGCCACGTTTCGAACTATGATTGGAGGTCTTGGATGGTGGGCACGCGAATCGAGCCATCGATTAGGGTACCGCGTGGCGATGGCTCAATTTAAATTCTAGGAAGTGGCGTTTTCACTTCATTTTCTTCTGAGCCCTAATTCTGAGCGGCTGGAGAAAGGAGGAGTGTCGGTTGAAGGAAATATTGCCGCCATTGGAGTTTCGGAGTCCCAAGCCGCATGTACAACCCCATATTTGCTGGGTGGAACCCAGAGGCATCAAAGGTCGGGGTTGGACCAGCCTCGGGCTAGCTCGAGCCTGAAGACCAGAAGAGCTCTCGTGCTGGTGGATCTCCCGCCTAGGAGCAGGCGAGATCCCACCCGTGACCAGAAGCAGGCGAGAAGGCGTTGATTGGTCTCAACGCCATGCTGAGTGAGCTCCACTCACTCAACTCCGTGGTCAGCAGCAAGGGCGCTGAGTGAGCTCCACTCACTCAACGTCGTGGTTAGCAGCAAGGGCACTGAGTGAGCTCCACTCACTCAACGTCGTGGTCAGCACCAAGGGCGCTGAGTAAGCTCCACTCACTCAATGTCGTGGTCAGCAGCAAGGGCGTAGGGTGAGCTCCACTCACTCAATGTCATATTTAGCACAATGGCATTGGGTGAGCTCCACTAACTCAACGTCGCGTACAACAGCGACAGCGTCAAGATTAGAGGAGCTCCCGCCTGGAAACGAGCGAGAGCGTTCACCATCGGTCAGCCGGGACCCGCTTCCGGCAGAGTCGGCGAGAAGGATTGCGTCTCGCAGAAGGCGGGGGCTGGCTCAGCTTGAGACTTTCGACACTCCTTTTTAGCTCCTGCCAAATGAAGGCGAGAGGGTTCTCGGCATAGATCTCTCGCCGAGTGGGGCCCAGGGTTCTGGGTAAAATTACTTAATCGCCCTCGAATAAAATTACCCATACACCCCCAGGGGCTGCATTTAGTACTTTACAAATAGCAGGATTTGGCTATTGGCAGACCATCCAGGGGTATTTCAGTAACTTCAGGTCAGCAAAAGACTATAAATAGACCCACAAGGTCTCCTTAGAAAGCGAACTCTCATTATTCTCCAAATTTCTAGTGCTTTCTGAGGAGCTCCTAGCCCAGCTTCTGGCTTTGGAGGGGAAGCTCTCAGAGATCTTCCGGGTGTGAGGTGGGACCTCCCTGCTGAGGCTTTGGGTCAGTCCTAGGTACTTAGCAACCAGTCGAGGGTCGGGACTTGAGAGAAGTAGGTGTTGGCTGCACCCCTATTTTGAACTCCCGTTGAGGTCAATTTTGGCTTCAATAGTTCTGGTGCGGTGAGCGTGGAATGCAGTCGATAAAAGAAAGCCTTGAGTTTGGTCCCATGACTGGAGGTGACGGTGAAGGGTCTGGCTAAGGAGGATGCCCCACTTGGGGAGAGGAAGCAACGAGGAAGATGCTAGAAGACTTCAGGCGAGAGGTCCAGCAGACCATCAGCTTGGCCTTCTCGGCGAGGAGTGAGTGGGAGACACCTCAGGTTCCGGTGGAGGTGGTCCCGCTCTTATGCGAGAACTCTTCTGGGCAGCGTCCTGAGAAGGAGATCCCGATGGAGGTCGGCGAGAGGGTTGTGGCCGCGTGGGAACTTTTCCCAGGCCAGCGCCCCGAAAAGGAGATTCTGGCAGATTTAGGCGAGAGGGATGCCGCTGTGCGAGAACTCTTCCTTGGGCACGGTCCCGCAGATCGGGCCAGTCAGCCGAGGTCGGGAGACATGCTCTTTCATTAGCCAGGAGGCGAGAGCCCTTTCAGCGAGCTCATCATCTCAGCTCCTGTGTCAGAGGGGTTCCGGGAGCCAGACATGTCCTATTACTCGGGGAAGGATGACCCTGTGCAGCATGTACAGTGGTTCGAGGATTTAGTTTCGATCAGGCAGATGACAGATGCCTTCAAGTGTCGGTTGTTCGCCATCACGTTGAAGGAGAAGGCCCGGGACTGGTTACACCAGTTGTTGGCAAGCTCAATATACAGCTTTGAAGATCTGCGCAAGGGGTTTTTGTTAAGGTTCTCGACGTTGAAGAAGCGGAAGAAGGAGGCGGAGTGCCTGTTTGTAGTAAGGCAGAAGCCGGAGAAGATGCTGGGTCATTACGTCGACCGATTTCAGGAAGAGGTTCTCCTGGTCCAGGAGGTCCCAGGGTACGCGTTGATGCTCCCCTTCACCCTGAGACTAAGGTCGGGTTTCTTCAGCATGGAGTTGAAGAGAGTACCCTCCCCCCCTCTCCTTCGAGGAGCTCATGGAGAGGGCGGCGAAAGAGATAGACTTCGAAAGGGCGATTCCGGCGTTTGCCAGGAAGTTGGCCAGGTTGGCGGAGGATGATGTGAAGGAACCTGCAGCGGGAAGGCAGAGGGAGCAAAGATAAGAGAGAAGGAGGGAAGAACCCCGAGGATAGGGGCAGCAGCATGGATGGGGTCCCGGGAACCAAACAACCGGTTTGGGTTGGAGGCCTCATGAGGGTCCCCCCCCCCCCAAGGTCAAGGAGGAGGTTTTTAGGGAAGGGATATCCTTCGGGAGCCGAGGAGGTTCGATCAACAGGCGTGGAAGCAGGGACCGAGGGATCACTTCCCGCCGCCACAAGAAGCAATGGAGGTCGGTAGAGGAAGAGGAGGAAGAAGAGGAGTTCGATGGGCTAGAAGAAGGGGAGGTGGAGAAGGAAGAGGGGCAGGGTGGCGTTGCCCTTCTATACTTCCACCAGGAGGAAGGTCACGCGACGGCCACCTGCCCGGAGTTCTTAGAGATGAGGGAAGTTAGAGGAATGGGGAGGCAGGATCCGCCGGTAAGGATCGTGGAAGTGCAGTAGAGGGAGGGGGAAGATAGGTGCGAGGATAAAGCAGATGTGGGAACCCTAGGAGGGATCGGGGTGATCCACGGGGGAGTGGGGATTGAGGCAAATCGCAAGGGTAGCCTTCAGACCATGTTCCGAATAGGGGTCGCCTCGACCTCTTTGGCTCCCCCCAGATGAAAAAATCACCTTTTCATCAGCTGACATGCCATACTTTGAGGATCCGTTCTGCGATGCCCTCGTGATTCAGACAGCAGTGGAGAACTTCACGGTCTCCAGGATACTGGTAGATAACGGGAGTTCTGTGAATGTGATCTTTAAGAAGGCTTTCGATGAGATGAAGGTTGAGGGGAAGAGGGTCCTAGCCTCAGATGGACCACTGTTTGGGTTCTCGGGTGAGAGGAAAGAAGTTGAAGGGGGAGTAGGGCTGCACGTGAAGTTGGGAAGCGTGTCGCAGAACTGCAGGTTCGTGATCGTGGATGCCCCAAGCAGCTACAACGCCATCTTTGGGTTTCCCCTCATCAGCGCCTTTCGCTGTGTCCCCTCCTCATTTCATCAATGTCTCAAGTTTAACAATGAAGGGGTGTAGGTCAGGATTAGGGGAGACTCGAAGGTGGCGAGGCAGTGCTATGTAACGGCGGTCAACACTGTGTCTTGAATTGCGTAGGCAGAAGAACTGGAGAGGGAGCTAGCAGAGCAAGGAGAGGATGTCACGGAAGAGGAGGTGAGCCTAGGGGAGGCGATAAGGGAGATCACGGAGGAGCAGGGAGAAGTTGAGCAAGAGGCCCGGAGGGGGTGGAAGTAGAGCAGCAGCAGGAGATCCTAGAGGAGGCGATGGAGGTAGAGGAGAAGCTAGCCGCAGGAGTTGAGCAGGGGGGCGTGGAGGAGGCGATGGAGGTAGAGGAGGAGCAAGCAACAGGAGTTGAGCAGGGGAGGTCGGAGGAGGCAGCAGAGGTTGAAATAGGAAGGGATGTTGGGTATTGCATCCACAATGTACCTGATTTGAAGAAGCCCCTGTGCAAGCCAAGGTAAATAGACAATGTATTTGATGAAATATTTTTTAGTTGTGCTTGCAGTTATTCCATGCTAAGTACACACCAATGTCAGGGTGCAGTGGGTCAATATACACGGGTCTGTGCAACGTAATCCCTCGTTGAGCAGATCAGTGTGTTGGCCTACGTGTACTCTCTCTATTGGGGTGTACTTAATTTCAAGTACAGGGTTATAATAAAGCAAGAGCAGACAAGGAGCAAGGATGGGCCAAAGACCAGCTCACGGGACGAAAGGCGAAAATCGTCTAAGTGTAATTCGTCGAGAATCACTAGGTGATTCTCGCCGACTCGTCGAGAATCACTAGTGATTCTCTACGAGTCGTCGAGAATCACTAGTTGATTCTCGCTGGGTTGGGCCGGCTGTCTTGATACAGACAGGAAAATTATCTAAGACAGAATCGTCGAGAATCATTATGATTCTCGCCGATTCGTCGAGAATGACCTTGCATTCTCGACGATTCGGTGAGAATCAAAAGTGATTCTCACCGATTCTCCCCGGCCCCTACAACCTGTGTTGCCTGAATTCACTAAGTAGAATTCGGCGAGAATCGTAGGTGATTCTCGCCGATTCGTCGAGAATCACCTTCGATTCTCGCCGATTTTGACTTGGCAAATTTCCAGAAAATTCTAGACCGGTCCACATTACGTGCAGCTGTTTGAACCGGTCTTTGGTCTTTACTTTGGTGGGACCCACAACGGTCATCTCTTGACCTAATATATATATATACCCCGTATGTATGAACAGAAAAAAACACGATAAACGCGAATTCAAAAAGGACGAGCCGCCGTCGAGCCCTAAATCCCCGATCTTCCTCCGCCGATCGTCTCTGCCGTTCGAGCAGTTGTCGTCGCTGTTGTTCTCAAGTTCTTCCAGATCTCCGGTGACAGAAGCTTAGGCTAGCATAGCGTCTCACGCGTCTAACCAGAGATCCCTTGTCTCTTGATTCGTTGATCGGGAAAATCCTTCCACTTCCGAATCGATCGAGACGACCGATCCTAGTGTGACCGTTGGAAGACCTTGCTTCCTTTGCTACGAAGGTTGAATCAAGATAGCACTGCAGCAGCTCTCCGTCGCCGCCGCTTATTCCGAGAACCTTGCCGCCGCTCCAAGCCACCGCCGTTTTCGGGAAGATTCAATCCAAGTGAGATCTAGGGTTGTGGACTCTTCGTTGACTTCAAGAACACGTCGTCGAACGAAGAGGGACACCTCAGTCTCCAAACGTCGTTTGTATTTCTTACAAGCTATTTTCAATTTCTTTGTAACAGACCGATTGGTCTCTAGTTGTAAGGGTTGGGTGCAACCCGGGTTGTGGGAGTGTTGACTCCTACGTGTGGAAGGGTTCCTTCCGTTAGTGCAAGGATTGGATTTCAATCCTGTTGGTGAAGTGACCGAGTCGTCCCTGGTTGGGAGATAGGTCGAAGGGGGAAAGTGGACGTACCCAAATTGGGGAACCACTATAAATTGCCTGTGTATTTTCTGTGCTTGGTTGTTCTGTTTTCTTGTGCAGGTAAAATCTTAATTTCACAAATACGCTGCAAAGACACCTATCCCCCCCCCCCCCATAGGTGAAGATAGTTGACACTAGGTGGACTTTCAAGTGGTATCAGAGGGAGGTTGCTCATCAAAAAGGTTCACACCTTGAGTAGAATCCTGCCACCAGTGTCAAGAAGCTGACAGACATCTTCCATGGACGGACTCAAGCACTCCGGCAAAATCCCAGTATGCACCAGACTAAACTTTCCTATCTGGAAGGAAAGAATCAGATTCTACATGGAAGCAGTCGACCCCCGGCTCTTCATGATAGTGGAGGAGGGACCTTACATTCCCACTAAGGCCTCCACCATTGATCCTACCAAGAAAGTACCCAAGAAACTATCGGAAATGGACAAGGACGAAATGGTGCTGTTCGGACTTGACAAGAAAGCTCAGAACATCCTGGTGAGCGCAGTTGACGACTCTATAATGCAGAACTTCAGCAACTGCAGGATAGCCAAGGATCTCTGGAGCTGCCTGATTGTCCTAATGGAGGGCACAGATGAAGTGAGGGACGATCGGAGATCCCTCCTCAATCAGAAATATGAGGCCTTCAGACAAGGGCCAAAGGAGGAGATCGGAGTCACCTTCGAAAACTTCCTCAAGATCGTCAATGCACTCAAAGGATATGGAAGAGTGTTCACTGACGGTGAACTCAATGATAAGTTCCTTAGGTCCCTCACTAAGGAATGGGACACAAAGATCTGCGCCATCCGTGAGTTTGGCAGACTTGTGAAAACCGACCCTCAGATTCTGTACGGGAAGCTCATGTCCTATGAGCTTCAGTTGAACACAAGGAAGGCTGAAGAGGAAGCAGAGAAAGCCGTGGACAAGGAAAAGACGGTGGCCCTGAAAGCCATTCATTCCAGAAAGGGCAAGGGTGTTGTCTCTTCCCGTGCGTGGAAGAAAGATGAAGAGGAAGACTCGGAGCCAAGCTCCTCCGACTCAGAATTGTCTGAGGAAGACTTATCCCTTATCACAAGGGAATTCAAGAAGTTCCTCAAACTGAGGAATCAGAGAAAGAGAAACGGCTCCTCTTCGAGGGATCAGAAGAAGAACTATTCTTCTGACAGGTATGTATCCAAACCAAACAAACACCGCTCATCTGACATTATTTGCTTTGGTTGCAACAAGCCAGGACACGTCGTGGCCGACTGCCATCAAGGCAAGAGGGAAAAGGGAAAGGGAGAGGAGCACAGGTCCTCAAAAGACAAGAAGAAGGATAGGAGCTACATCGCGAAGAAGCCAAATACGCTGAGTGAATCTGACACTTCAGATACCAGCGATGACGAGGAAGCCTACTTTGGGCTAATGGGTCACTGTGACTCGGAAGGAGACTGCCCCCCATTTACGGGGAAGGTAAAAGCTCACACCCCTCTCTCTGACTCTGACTCTGACCCTGAGTCTCAGGATGATGAACCTGAGGATAGCTCTTCTGCCCGTGAAGCTGAGCTCCTCGATAAGTATGAGCTTCTGCTCAATACTTTCCTGGAATGTCGAAAGAGAATGAAGGCTGCGAAGAAGGAAGTAAAATTCCTTAAAGGCGAAAGTGTATCCCTGAGGGAAGAGATCACCAGTTTGATCTCCCTCCGACAGGAGCACTTGGAACTAACTTCAAAGCATTCGGAGTCTCTTAAGCTCCTTAATCTCAAGCAGGAGGAAGTCGACAAGTTGGAAGAACTACTTGCGGCAGAAAGGAAGATCGTCAAGAGCTTTTCTATGCCAAAAACTGTTCTTCCATTAGTTGATACCTTCTCTGCTCAGGCCAAAGGAGCTGGCTTGGGGCATGTAGGGGTATCCGGTTCCTCATCCAGGAGAAACAGGAATCGGAGAAAGAATAAGGCCGCCAAGAAGGCCTCTACTGCTGAAAAGGGAAAGGCCCCACTCAGTCCTGTTGAGTTCAGAAAGCCAAGTTTTCCCTGCAACCAACATGACTTTGAGTCAACCTTTGGTCATCATTTCCGGCCCTCGGTTGCAAAGCCTAAGAGCCGATATGATGGTTGGACTTTTCCCCGCAATTTCGGTGAGAGTGTCTTCAAGGCACCTTATGAGGAAATCCACTTGGGAAATTATGGTCAATTCTCTAGCGGCCATAATAGAAAGTAGGCACCAAAAGCCAAGCCTGTTATACTGAAGGAACCGAAGGTGAAGAAATCATGTGACTGCAATCACTATGATGCCTCCACCTCCAGATCCAAGGCCCCAGCTGTACCCACCATTCCCAGGGTGAAGCAGGAGCTTAGGAAGAGGTACAACAGATTTGACTGTTGGTGATGTGGCAAAATTGGTCACTTTGCCGTGGATTGTTGGTTTAATCCAAGGTATAACGAGACTCCTTATGTTAGCAGTGTGAGGCCGACCGCTCGTGGGGCTAACCAATCGAGGGGGAGTATGCTAACAAGGAATCTAGGACCCAAGTTCGATTGGGTTCCTAAGGCAAATTAATTCTGTTTTGCAGGAATGTCCAAAGGCCAACAAAACTCTCATTTGGTATTTGGACAGTGGATGCTCCCGTCATATGACTGGGACTAGAAGCCTGCTGCGGGAGTACTCTCCAGTCGAGAATGGACCCAAAGTCATCTTTGGGGGATCTGATCGGGGAGTCACCAGAGGTTACGGTATGATTTCCAACGGTATCCTCTCTATCTCTGACGTAGCTTATGTTGAAGGGTTAAATCATAACCTGATCAGCGTAAGCCAGTTATGTGATAAAGGGTATGACGTTAAGTTCTGCAAGGATAAATGCCTGATAATATCATGTGCCTCTTCGGAGACAGTATTAACTTGCATTAGGAGCAGAAATATTTTCTGATTAGATTTCCTTAGTTTAGACTCTTCTACCCCTGTATGCCTAGTAGCAAAAGGCAGTGCATCCCTTTGCGAACAATGGCACAAGAGATTGGCACACATTAATTACAAGACAATTAATATGCTATTTTCCAAAGACTTAGTAAGGGATGCTCCCATTATTAAATGCATTAAAGATAGTCCATGTCCTGCATGTCAGATGGGCAAGCAGACTCGGGCTACCTTTAAGGGCATCCCAGACAAAGATTCCTCCAGATGTCTTTATCTTCTGCACATGGACTTGTTTGGTCCTATGCAAGTTCATAGCTTAGGAGGGAAGTCATATACGCTAGTAATTGTAGACGATCACTCTCGGTTTACGTGGGTGTTCTTTTTAAAACGCAAGTCAGATGTAAGACCCCCCTCCCGGAACACAACACACGGCACGAGGGGAGTCTTATGCCCGAAATAGCCGCCTTGCGGTAGCACTAACACACGGGTTAGCCTTTACCACAAGACGCCTATTCCGCCGGCTACAATCCATATCACAACAAATATGCCAACCCAACCATAACAGAAAAGTAAAAGCAAAAGCAGTTCAGTTCACAACTAAGTTAAAGTCCAAAAGTAGCGGAAGATAACAAGCACAACAGGCTTGTACAAAAAGAACAAGAGTCTAGAAATGCTTTGCCAAACGGCTACATGAAAACACTCACGACTGTCACTGACGGTGCCGATGGCACCACCACCTCAGGTCCTATCATCCGGGCCTGGCTGTCCTGCTGCATAGTCCGCCGCTGCTCTACCTGCGGGGTTTCCTCCTAAAAAGGAAGACGTACATAAGACTAAGTGGCTTCACATCCGCTCCCCCGGCGACTCCTCGGCACCGGGCGGAGAAAGGAACAAGGTACAATATGTATATATATATAAGCAAGTAAACAAGCAGGTGACTGTAAATATAGTGGAGTATAAACTACGCTACACAACTAGCAGTTCTACAAATATCAATAGTACATGACAGCAGGTATAATTAATCAGAATAGTAACTTAACTTATAAGAGTGCCCATACAAACTTATAAGTTAAGGATCGGGTTAACAGTAAAGTAACTCATCGTATAGGAGTGCCCATACAAACTTATACGATGAGGATCTTGTGTATGCAATGAATGACATGATATGAATGTTATGGTATGACCGACTCATGCGCACGCACATGCAAGTTGCTATGTCGACACAGACTTGAAGTTCCCACTTTTCGAGCAGGTAGCTAACCTCTCAGGCGTCGTCCGCCGTGGCCAGACGGCGACAGTGGAGCGGGCGTCTCCACTACTAGGTGGTATCACACTACCTATCCTAGGCCCCCGTACGCCTCAACGCTAAGAACACAACAGCGGAGCTCACATGCGTACTACGGCTCAGAAGGGGTCTTGGGTAAATGAGCACCAAGAACACAGCCCAACCTGGCCTTTGATTTCGAACCGGATGGAACCTCGGAAGCGCACGAGGTGCAAGCCCAACCGTTCTCATGGCGCGGAGGAGATCTCAGTTTATGGACACCAAGTATCTAACCCTACCGCCCAAGGTCTACCCATTGGCTCCCATCGGTGTGACGACTGGCGAACCCGTAGACCTGCCACAGTCATTATCTCAATATCGCGACACGATGAATCGTCGCACATTATATGCCTCAAAACAACTCACTCGATGCTACCCATAGGGAGACTTCAACTCTAAGCATCGGTTATTAATAACCCCTTGGGCTCGGATTACGGTTACAAAATACTCCTCACATAGTGTTCATCATTTTCACGCCCACCTATTCGATAACTTCACCTCAACACTACGCACAATAGATATATTCAACACCAAATTGTATACGTATATCCTATACCGATCTCAACTCCTAATATCTAGCCTTCCCATCCAATCCATTTCTCTACCAATACATGGTTATACCTTATTACACAACCAAATGAGTAACCATGCTAAATTATAGTAACAACAACATTATAGATATATGGGAGCAAGATACCAAATGAGCAAATCACAATCATTGCAAGAGAGCTAACATTATAAATTAACAAGTGCATTAACATAGGATAGCCCAATACTAAAACTGGGATTCCCGGAGCTACAGGAATCCGATCACAACGCACAACCCCTCGTTGGAAAGGTATTCGCGAGGCTACGACTTTCGTGTTGAGTCGATCGCCCAGATCTGGTCGCAACATACCAGAAATTCAACTCGAACACGTACAGGAAACAGTTTCCTGTACAGGAATTTTCCGAACGCAGCGGACTCGAACCAGCTTTCCCGTGGCTACAGGTATCGCATGGAAACGAGCAACCACTCGTTGGAAAGGTAATTTCAAGGGCTACGACTTTCGTGTTGAGTCGTTCACCCAGATCTGGCCAGAACACCTCCGAAATTGGCCACGAAGGTCGCTGCGTGCAGAAATCAGATTTCTGCACGCATCTTAAGGCGAGATGAACGGCATCCGTTCATCTTCTTCCTCGCAACGACCTCGCATAAACTTCTCCAGAAATCACACCCAACCTTATTTCTCCTTTCAAGCCAAACCCTCAACGAAAACCCCTCTCATCTCCACTTTGAACGATGAGAAGGTTGAGGAAGACTAAGCCTAGAAAACCTAGGCATGGCTTAACCTAAGAACTCTCCTCCTCACCATCAAGACTCTATGGAGTCGATGTCTCTCCTAAAATAGCTATAGATCTAGCACCAAGGGAGAGGGGAGGAAGCTCACCTCAAGTCCAGCGGTACCACCATGGCCGGCCATGAGCCTCGCACTCCTTCGCGGCGGAATTGTTTTTCCCTTGACGGCGGCGGCGTTTTGATTCCTCCAAGGATGGCTCCGGCAAGCTCTTCCTCCTCCTCCAGCCAAGAACCCTCTTAGAAATTTCGGGGCAGAAGAAAAGAGAATGAATGCTAGGGTTTCACAACTTTTTTCCTTTTTATACATCGCAGACACGGGTAGGCACACGGCCGTGTTCCTACCCGTGTGCAGGTGACACAGCCGTGTTGCCTGCCGTGTTCAAGGCCGTGTTCAACCCAGAACAACTTTCTGCCGGGTCGGGGTTGCGGCACACGGGTAGAGACACGGCCGTGTCTCGACCCGTGTCCTTGGCACATGGCTAGGGACACGCCCGTGTCCCAATACCCGTGTACCTCTCTGACTGGAAGCCTAATTTTATGAGGCACACGGGTATGGACACGGCCGTGTCCATACCCGTGTCAGCCAGAATTGCTATTTTGCCTTGTTTTCCTCATTTCCCGTACGTTCGCACCTGCTCCCCCACACCCCCATTGGGCTCACCACAGCCCCCTAGACTCAAATACGCAATCAAGGGGCCTAGCGCGAATTGGGACGTTACAAATCCTATAAACAAAATAAAAGATTTCGTCCCCGAAATCAGGGTAAGGCTATGGGAGTGAAACACAGAAAAAGGGAACTATGCTTTCAAATAAAATTCTTACCTGGAGTAAACAACTCCGGGTAGCGCCCTTGCATTAAGTCCTTTGGCTCCCATGTGAACTCCTCCTTCCCATGATTAGACCATAGCACTTTCACCAAGGGAACACTTTTGCGGCACAAGGTTCTTGTCTCGTTATCAACGATCCGCACCGGCTCCAGTCGCACAGACCTATCAGACGCCACGGCACCATCCGCCGTGGGGATATATTGTTCAGGCCGCAACAAAGCCTTCCGAAGCGACGATACATGGAACACGTCGTGAAGGTTCTCCAGCTCCGGTGGTAACTCCAATCGATAGGCCAGAGGGCCAATCCTTTCCACTACGACATAGGGCCCGACATACCTTGGGCTGAGCTTCTTGACTCCACGTACCCGCGACACTCCGTGCATCGGTCGAATCTTCAGGAACACCTTATCACCCACTTGAAACTCCACCATACGGTGCCTTGCGTTGTAATATTTCGCCTGTCGGCTTTGAGCCTCTAGCATTCGATCTCGGATCAACCTAACCACCGCGTCTGTGTCATCAATATACTCATTTCCCAATGTCTTCGGATCTTCGTCTTGCACCCAGGACAAGGGTGTTCTACACCTCCTTCCATACAAAGCTTCATGAGGTGCCATTCCAATACTGGCTTGATGACTGTTATTATAAGAGAACTCCACGAGAGGTAAGAGTCTCTCCCATGGTTCTCCTTTATCTAGCACACACAACCGCAGAAGGTCCTCCAATGTTCGGATGGTTCGTTCAGATTGCCCGTCCGTTTGAGGGTGAAAGGCCGTGCTAAAGGTGAGGCGCGAGCCCAAATAAGCCTGTACAGCCCTCCATTCTCTTGAAGTAAACCGACCATCCCGATCGGAGACGATCGTCTTCGGCACGCCATGGTACCGCACAAATTGCTCCACAAAGAGACGCACTAGGACGCCCACCTGCGCCTCCTTCTTCATTGGGATAAATCGGGCTACCTTGGTCAACCGGTCAACTATCACCCACACAGAATCATTCCCCGAGCGCGAGCGAGGTAACCCGTGGACGAAGTCCATGGAGATGTCCTCAAATTTCCATTCGGGGATGGGCAACGACTGTAGCATCCCACCGGGGCTTCTGCACTCCGCCTTCACCATTTGGCAGGCCACACAATGAGTAACAAAGCATGTGACATCCCTCTTCATGCCCGGCCAACACATTGTCTTTCTCAAATCGGCGTACATCTTTGCGATCCCCGGGTGCACCGAGTACTTGGAGCAATGGGCCTCCTTTAGAATATCCTCCCGAATGTTGTCGCCTTCGGGGATGTAAAGCCGGCCACGAAAATGGACGAGGCCATCTTTTAGGGAGTACTCTTCCGTATTCCCATCCTCCATTGACTTGAAAGCCGGGGTTAAAGCCGCATCCTTCTTTTGTTTCGTCCGGATCCGGTCTCGTATGTTGCAAACTATACTCATCGCGGCCAAATATTCTGTATACTCTTTCGGTTGATTCTTAAAGACCAAAGTGATTTCCATCTCTTGCAGTGTTCGGATTAACTCCATCCTCATCAAGCGGGATTCCGTGCTCGTTCCCGGTGCCTTTCGGCTCAAGGCATCAGCTACGGAATTAACCTTCCCGGGGTGGTAGTTCAAGGTGAATTCATAGTCGCACAAGAACTCCAACCACCGCCGCTGTCTCAAGTTTAACTCTTTTTGGGTGTGAACGTACTTCAGATTTTTGTGATCCGAGTAGATCTCGCAGTGGACGCCATATAAATAATGCCTCCACATCTTCAAGGCGAATACCACCGCTCCCAACTCTAGATCATGCACCGGGTAGCTGGCTTCATGCTTCTTCAACTGTCTTGAAGCATAAGCGATCACATGCCCATTCTGCATCAACACAGCTCCCATCCCTTGATACGACGCATCCGTGTAAACTTGAAAGCCCTCCTTCCCAGATGGAAGAGCTAGGATGGGTGCAGTCGTCAATCTGTCCTTCAGCTCTTGGAATGCAGCTTCACACTGGGGTGTCCATTCAAACGGCACACCCTTCTTGGTCAGCGTAGTAAGGGGAAGGGCGATCTTCGAGAAGCCTTTCACGAACTTGCGATAGTACCCGGCAAGTCCAAGAAAGCTCCGTATGTCGGCCGCTGACTTCAATGGCGACCACTCCTTCACGGCCCGCACCTTGGCCGGATCTACTGCTAGCCCCGCCCCACTAATCACATGGCCCAAGAACGCGACCTCTTGAAGCCAAAACTCGCATTTGCTGAACTTGGCAAACAAAGCGTGCTCCTTTAGTTTCCTCAGCACTAAAGTTAGATGTTTGGCGTGCTCTGCTTCAGTCTTGGAGTAGACTAGGATATCATCGATGAACATGATGACAAAGATGTCCAAATAAGGGCTGAACACCTTGTTCATCAAGCTCATGAAGGAGGAAGGGGCGTTTGTGAGCCCAAACGGCATCACGGTGAATTCATACAAACCATATCTCGAACTGAACGCCGTCTTCTGAATGTCATCTTCTTGTATCCTCAGCTGATAATATCCCGAACGCAGATCTAACTTGGAGAACCAATACGATCCCACCAATTAATCAAATAACTCATCAATGCGCGGTAGGGGATAGGTGTTCCGCACCGTTAACCGGTTCAACTCTCGATAATCAATGCACAACCGCATGGTGCCATCCTTCTTTTTGACGAACAAAACGGGCGCTCCCCAAGGCGACGAGCTTGGGCGAACGAACCCTGCTTCCACCAATTCCTGAAGCTGGACTCTAAACTCTGCAAGTTCCTTCGGAGCCATTCGGTATGGAGCTCGCGAGACGGGCTTGGCACCCGGAATTAGCTTGATTTGGAAGTCCACTTCCCTATGCGGGGGTAGTCCCGGCAATTTCTCGGGAAATACCTCGGGAAATTCTCGCACCACCCGCACATCTTTGACCTCTAATGTCAATTTCTTCAACTCAAAGCAGATTACGTAGACCTCGTCCCCTTCCATATGAGATTTCATAACTTGGATTGAAGATAATAATTTACGGGGTGCGAATTTAATACCTTGGAAGATGACTTCCGAGTCTCCATGCCTCAACATAACTTGCTTCTCCGCACAATTGATCCTGGCGTGGTGCCAGTCCAACCACTTCATGCCCAAGATGAGATCGAACTCCGGGATTCTTAACACTGTAGCCGGAGTTTCAAAGAACTTTCCTCCAATGAGGGTGTCGAAGTCGCAACTTGCTGACGACGTCATCTCAGAGCCGTCCGGAAGGCGCACCCTTTGAGTAATGCCCGTGAAGTGTTGCACTCCCTCCAAGTCCTTCACGAAGTCCTCCGAAATGAACGAGTGAGACGCACCCGTGTCAAATAACGTATAGGCGGGTCTCCCGCTAACCACGACAGTGCCTAGGTTCCAAAAGGGTAATCACTATTCAGAATAGCGCGTATCATTTGTATCATAAATCTAACAAGTCATATAATATTAATAAATTTTGCACGTACCGGTGATGACTTCCTGCGGATTTCTCTCCTGAGTCATATCCAATGCGAATACATGCTCCCGTGCATGTCCTTGATTTCTTCCTGGTGGTCCTCTTCCTCGGCCACGCATGTGCCCTCGCCCCCGTGGAGCTACTGGAGGGGGAGCAATAGGAGCATCCCCGATCAATCGCGGGCAAACTCGTCGGACATGCCCCGGTTGGTTGCACTCAAAACATATCACCTCACGTCGGCCCCCAGGTTGTTGATAATATTGCTGCTGCGGCGGTGGAGGTAAAGCTAGTGGTTGCGGAATTGGGTACTCCACCCGATAGTTCCGGTTGACCCACCGACCGCCTCTGTGGTTTCCCCTTCCTCTGCCATGATCGTTCCGCCTTCTATTACTAGGGCCGACTTCAATTACTCCTTCCGCGGGTCTCTTGCCACATCCCATGTGGTCCGCCTCCAGTCTCTTTGCCATGTCAATGATTTCTGCTAGGCTTCCATCGGCTATAAACAAAAGGGCCTGCCTCAGGGGGTCCCTCAACCCTTTGTAGAAGCGCTTCGCGTAGCCTCTATCGTCCAACTCATAGGAATCGGCAAACCTAGCGAGGTGTTGGAACTCTCTCTGGTACTCCGTTACCGAATTCGATCCTTGCTTCAGCTGCAGAAATTTTTCTTCAAGTCCATCCCGAGCAGAAGAAGGGATGAAGTGATCCAGAAAAGCCTCAGTGAACTCGTTCCAACCGATGTCCGTGTACAACCGCCCTTGGAAGATGGAGCCCATGAGGGACTTCCACCACCTTTTGGCGTGCAGCTCTAGCAGCGTCACTACCAATGTCACCGCCATGCTGTTCGGACATCTTATGCCAGCCATCAATTCCTGCACGGTATCAAGCCATTCCTCGGTGCGCACCGGCGATTCTGTCCCAAGATAGGCAGGAGGGGACAGGGCACGGAAGGTGCTCAACCAGTTGGAGCTTGGCGCTTGTTGTTGCACCGGAGCTTGCTGGGCTTTAAATGCATCCAATATGGCTGACAGCGTTTGTCCCAGTTCCGACTGCTGGAATTGTGAAGGGACGGAAGGGGTAGGAGTGCCCCCAACTGGCTCCACCTGCGCTGGGACCTATACGCAAAGTACAACTTAGGGTCAGGTTGGCTAAAACTAATGTCAAAGTTGGACAACTTAGTGTGAATTACATATGGGCACACCACTGCTTCCGCTAAGTCGGTTTGTCCCCAAACCGACTAATCGAACGGGAGTGGCCCATTGTTACCTGACTGCTGTAGGTGAAGATCGGCTAACTCTGATACCATTTGTAAGACCCCCCTCCCGGAACACAACACACGGCACGAGGGGAGTCTTATGCCCGAAATAGCCGCCTTGCGGTAGCACTAACACACGGGTTAGCCTTTACCACAAGACGCCTATTCCGCCGGCTACAATCCATATCACAACAAATATGCCAACCCAACCATAACAGAAAAGTAAAAGCAAAAGCAGTTCAGTTCACAACTAAGTTAAAGTCCAAAAGTAGCGGAAGATAACAAGCACAACAGGCTTGTACAAAAAGAACAAGAGTCTAGAAATGCTTTGCCAAACGGCTACATGAAAACACTCACGACTGTCACTGACGGTGCCGATGGCACCACCACCTCAGGTCCTATCATCCGGGCCTGGCTGTCCTGCTGCATAGTCCGCCGCTGCTCTACCTGCGGGGTTTCCTCCTAAAAAGGAAGACGTACATAAGACTAAGTGGCTTCACATCCGCTCCCCCGGCGACTCCTCGGCACCGGGCGGAGAAAGGAACAAGGTACAATATGTATATATATATAAGCAAGTAAACAAGCAGGTGACTGTAAATATAGTGGAGTATAAACTACGCTACACAACTAGCAGTTCTACAAATATCAATAGTACATGACAGCAGGTATAATTAATCAGAATAGTAACTTAACTTATAAGAGTGCCCATACAAACTTATAAGTTAAGGATCGGGTTAACAGTAAAGTAACTCATCGTATAGGAGTGCCCATACAAACTTATACGATGAGGATCTTGTGTATGCAATGAATGACATGATATGAATGTTATGGTATGACCGACTCATGCGCACACACATGCAAGTTGCTATGTCGACACAGACTTGAAGTTCCCACTTTTCGAGCAGGTAGCTAACCTCTCAGGCGTCGTCCGCCGTGGCCAGACGGCGACAGTGGAGCGGGCGTCTCCACTACTAGGTGGTATCACACTACCTATCCTAGGCCCCCGTACGCCTCAACGCTAAGAACACAACAGCGGAGCTCACATGCGTACTACGGCTCAGAAGGGGTCTTGGGTAAATGAGCACCAAGAACACAGCCCAACCTGGCCTTTGATTTCGAACCGGATGGAACCTCGGAAGCGCACGAGGTGCAAGCCCAACCGTTCTCATGGCGCGGAGGAGATCTCGGTTTATGGACATCAAGTATCTAACCCTACCGCCCAAGGTCTACCCATTGGCTCCCATCGGTGTGACGACTGGCGAACCCGTAGACCTGCCACAGTCATTATCTCAATATCGCGACACGATGAATCGTCGCACATTACATGCCCCAAAACAACTCACTCGATGCTACCCGTAGGGAGACTTCAACTCTAAGCATCGGTTATTAATAACCCCTTGGGCTCGGATTACGGTTACAAAATACTCCTCACATAGTGTTCATCATTTTCACGCCCACCTATTCGATAACTTCACCTCAACACTACGCACAATAGATATATTCAACACCAAATTGTATACGTATATCCTATACCGATCTCAACTCCTAATATCTAGCCTTCCCATCCAATCCATTTCTCTACCAATACATGGTTATACCTTATTACACAACCAAATGAGTAACCATGCTAAATTATAGTAACAACAACATTATAGATATATGGGAGCGAGATACCAAATGAGCAAATCACAATCATTGCAAGAGAGCTAACATTATAAATTAACAAGTGCATTAACATAGGATAGCCCAATACTAAAACTGGGATTCCCGGAGCTACAGGAATCCGATCACAACGCACAACCCCTCGTTGGAAAGGTATTCGCGAGGCTACGACTTTCGTGTTGAGTCGATCGCCCAGATCTGGTCGCAACATACCAGAAATTCAACTCGAACACGTACAGGAAACAGTTTCCTGTACAGGAATTTTCCGAACGCAGCGGACTCGAACCAGCTTTCCCGTGGCTATAGGTATCGCATGAAAACGAGCAACCACTCGTTGGAAAGGTAATTTCAAGGGCTACGACTTTTGTGTTGAGTCATTCACCCAGATCTGGCCAGAACACCTCCGAAATTGGCCACGAAAGTCGCTGCGTGCAAAAATCAGATTTCTGCACGCATCTTAAGGCGAGATGAACGGCATCCGTTCATCTTCTTCCTCGCAACAACCTCGCATAAACTTCTCCAGAAATCACACCCAACCTTATTTCTCCTTTCAAGCCAAACCCTCAACAAAAACCCCTCTCATCTCCACTTTGAACGATGAGAAGGTTGAGGAAGACTAAGCCTAGAAAACCTAGGCATGGCTAAACCTAAGAACTCTCCTCCTCACCATCAAGACTCTATGGAGTCGATGTCTCTCCTAAAATAGCTATAGATCTAGCACCAAGGGAGAGGGGAGGAAGCTCACCTCAAGTCCAGCGGTACCACCATGGCCGGCCATGAGCCTCGCACTCCTTCGCGGCGGCATTGTTTTTCCCTTGACGGCGGCGGCGTTTTGATTCCTCCAAGGATGGCTCCGGCAAGCTCTTCCTCCTCCTCCAGCCAAGAACCCTCTCAGAAATTTCGGGGCAGAAGAAAGGAGAATGAATGCTAGGGTTTCACAACTTTTTTCCTTTTTATACATCGCAGACACGGGTAGGCACACGGCCGTGTTCCTACCCGTGTGCAGGTGACACGGCCGTGTTGCCTGCCGTGTTCAAGGCCGTGTTCAACCCAGAACAACTTTCTGCCGGGTCGGGGTTGCGACACACGGGTAGAGACACGGCCGTGTCTCGACCCGTGTCCTTGGCACACGGCTAGGGACACGCCCGTGTCCCAATACCCGTGTACCTCTCTAACTGGAAGCCTAATTTTATGAGGCACACGGGTATGGACACGGCCGTGTCCATACCCGTGTCAGCCAGAATTGCTATTTTGCCTTGTTTTCTTCATTTCCCGTACGTTCGCACCTGCTCCCCCACACCCCCATTGGGCTCACCACAGCCCCCTAGACTCAAATACGCAATCAAGGGGCCTAGCGCGAATTGGGACGTTACATCAGATACGTTTGACATCTTCACTAATTTTGTCAAGCAGATATAGAACGAACTTAACTGCTCCGTGGTAAAAATCAGAAGTGACCACGGAACAGAGTTTGAGTCTGGGGCTATGACAGAGTTCTGTGAAGAACTTGGTATCTTTCATGAGTTCTCCTCCCCTCGCACTCCTCAACAGAACGGAGTGGCGGAGAGGAGAAACAGAACACTCATTGAGGCATGCACGGCAATGTTGAATGACGCTTCTCTCCCAGAATACTTCTGGGCCGATGCTGTCAATACGGCTTGTCATGTACAAAACCGGGCGTTGATTAACAAGAGGCATCGTAAGACTCCCTATGAGCTACTGAAAGGCAAGAAACCAACCATGTCTTACCTGAGGATCTTTGGCTGCAAATGTTATGTACTGAATAATGGGAAGTACCCGCGTACTAAGTTTGGTGAAAAATGCTTCGAAGGCATATTCATGGGCTATAGTAGCCGCAGCCGGGCTTATAGAGTTTTCAATAAGAAATCCCTAGTGGTAGAGGAGTCAATAAATGTTGTATTTGATGAAGGAAGTTTGCTTAATTGCAAGACTTCTAGTCGTCTTCCTGAAGATGCAGGTGCTAGACTCGAAAGGTTGCAATTGGATGAGCCCGAGAAAGATGCAACTCCAACATACGTCAAGGTGTCCACTTCTACGCAGATCGGAGAAGTTGAAAATCAAAATGGAGCAAATCCTTTAGAAGAAGGAGATGCCCAAGAAGTAGTCGAAGCTCCTGACGCCAGACTTCTACAGCTCAGACACGTGAGGGATCATCCCAGAGATCAGATCATCGGAGATCCTCGTGACGGGGTCAGAACTCGCCGAGGTACTATTAACGAGATTTTGCATCTTAGCTTCCTGTCACAGGTTGAGCCAAAGAAGTTCGACGAGGCGAACAAAGATACTGCATGGATTTTGGCCATGCAAGATGAATTGCATCAGTTCGAAAGATGCAACGTTTGGACGCTTGTGCCCAGACCACAAAAGCAGAATGTGATTGGCACCAAGTGGATCTTCAGAAACAAACTGGATGAACATGGTGTCATCATAAAGAACAAGGCCAGACTAGTGGCTCAAGGTTACCGACAGGAGGAGGGGATTGATTTTGACCAGACGTTTGCACCAGTTGCATGGCTCGAAGCAATCCGGCTATTCCTAGCCTATGCCTCCCACAAAGGATTCACAGTTTATCAGATGGACGCGAAATCGGCTTTCTTGAATGGAGATTTGAAAGAGGAAGTATACGTCGCTCAACCTCCAGGTTTTGTCAATCCTACTTATCCTAATCATGTATATTTTCTTAATAAAGCGCTATATGGCTTAAAACAAGCTCCTCGAGCTTGGTATGAGACATTGTCTAGTTTTCTTCTTGAGAACAAGTTCTCTAGAGGAAAAATAGACAAGACATTGTTTCTCAGGGAAGTCAAAGGCAAGATTTTGCTGGTGCAAATCTATGTTGATGACATTATATTTGGCTCAACGGACAACAATCTTTGCAAAAAGTTTTCCAAACTTATGCAAGGAAAGTTTGAAATGAGCAGTATGGGGGAGCTGAAGTACTTCTTGGGATTTCAAGTGAAACAGTCTGAGGAAGGAATCTTCATCTCTCAGACGAAGTTCACAAATGAACTCCTCAAGAAATTCGGAATGGAGAATGCAACCTCTATGAGGACTCCAATGGGATCCACTATGTCTCTGGATAAGGATGAGAAAGGTAAACCTTTCGATGAAACCAAATACAGAAGCATCATTGGATCCCTGCTCTACCTTACTGCCAGTAGACCGGATATCATGTTCTCCACATGTGTTTGTGCCAGATATCAGGTGAACACTAAGGAATCTCATTATGTCGCTGCAAAGCGAATTCTTAGATACCTTAAAGGTACTCCCAATCTTGGCTTGTGGTACCCGAGAAACAATGATGTCGAGCTAATAGGTTTTTCAGATGCTGATTTTGCAGGGAGTAGGGATGACCGGAAAAGCACTTCCGGGACGTGCCAATTCCTCGGAAGAAGGCTTATCTCATGGAACAGCAAGAAGCAAAATTGTGTCGCAACCTCCACAGCAGAGTCTGAGTACATCTCGGCAGGGAGCTGTTGCGCACAACTCCTATGGATAAGGAACCAGTTAGCAGACTATGATCTCCAGTTCAAGGAAGTACCCATGTACTGCGACTCCTCAAGTGCAATTGCCATCGCAAACAATCCAGTATCGCATAGCAGAACGAAGCATATTAAAGTGCGCTACCACTTCATTCGGTAGCACGTGGAGAACAAGGACATCTCTCTCTACTATGTCCCCACGGACAAGCAGATTGCAGATATTTTCACAAAGCCCTTAGACGAGGCCAAGTTCAGTCTCTTCAAAACTGAATTGGGGATGCTCAACTATGAGGAATGAAGACTCCAGACGCTCCTGGCTCGTGCATCTAAGGGGAGCATCTGCCAGAAACTCAAGTGAAAACATAAGTGCAAGAACTGAGGGGGAGCATGGTGTCAAATGCACCTGACCCAGATTTGCAGAAGCCAAAAAGGGGGAGATTACCCTCTCGGCTAAGGCTAAGGTAGCTCAATATTCTAGTTTGCTCTCAAGTAACTGGTAATGCATATCCCTATCACCTCAATTTTAAGTTTCGTTTTTTTTTATTCCTATATGCTCTATTCACCTTAGCTTGTAGGGTTTAGGCTTCTTCAAATAGGGGGAGATTGTTGGGTATTGCATCCACAATATACCTGATTTGAAGAAGCCCCTGTGCAAGCCAAGGTAAATAGACAATGTATTTGATGAAATATTTTTTAGTTGTGCTTGCAGTTATTCCATGCTAAGTACACACCAATGTCAGGGTGCAGTGGGTCAATATACACGGGTCTGTACAACGTAATCCCTCGTTGAGCAGATCAGTGTGTTGGCCTACGTGTACTCTCTCTATTGGGGTGTACTTAATTTCAAGTACAGGGTTATAATAAAGCAAGAGCAGACAAGGAGCAAGGATGGGCCAAAGACCAGCTCACGGGACAAAAGACAAAAATCGTCTAAGTGTAATTCGTTGAGAATCACTAGGTGATTCTCGCCGACTCATCGAGAATCACTAGTGATTCGTCGAGAATCACTAGTGATTCTCTACGAGTCGTCGAGAATCACTAGTTGATTCTCGCCGGGTTGGGTCGGCTGTCTTGATACAGACAGGAAAATTATCTAAGGCAGAATCGTCGAGAATCATTATGATTCTCGCCGATTCGTCGAGAATGACCTTGCATTCTCGACGATTCGGTGAGAATCAAAAGTGATTCCCACCGATTCTCCCCGGCCCCTACAACCTGTGTTGCCTGAATTCACTAAGTAGAATTCGGCGAGAATCGTAGGTGATTTTCACTGATTCGTCGAGAATCACCTTCGATTCTCGCCGATTTTGACTTGGCAAATTTTCAGAAAATTCTGGACTGGTCCACGTTACCTGCAGCTGTTTGAACCGGTCTTTGGTCTTTACTTTGGTGGGACCCACAACGGTCATCTCTTGACCTAATATATATATACCCCGTATGTATGAACAGAAAAAAACACGATAAACGCGAATTCAAAAAGGACGAGCCGCCGTCGAGCCCTAAATCCCCGATCTTGCTCCGCCGATCGTCTCCGCCGTTCGAGCAGTTGTCGTCGCTGTTGATCTCAAGTTCTTCCAGATCTCCGGCGACAGAAGCTTAGGCTAGCATAGCGTCTCACGCGTCTAACCAGAGATCCCTTGTGTCTTGATTCATTGATCGGGAAAATCCTTCCCCTTCCGAATCGATCGAGACGACCGATCCTAGTGTGACCGTTGGAAGACCTTGCTTCCTTTGCTACGAAGGTTGAATCAAGATAGCACTGCAGCAGCTCTCCGTCGCCGCCGCTTATTCCGAGAACCTTGCCGCCGCTCCAAGCCGCCGCCGGTTTCGGGAAGATTCAATCCAAGTGAGATCTAGGGTTGTGGACTCTTCGTTGACTTCAAGAACACGTCGTCGAACGAAGAGGGACACCTTAGTCTCCAAACGTCGTTTGTATTTCTTACAAGCTATTTTCAATTTCTTTGTAACAGACCGATTGGTCTCTAGTTGTAAGGGTTGGGTGCAACCCGGGTTGTGGGAGTGTTGACTCCTACGTGTGGAAGGGTTCCTTCCATTAGTGCAAGGATTGGATTTCAATCCTGTTGGTGAAGTGACCGAGTCGTCCCTGGTTGGGAGATAGGTCGAAGGGGGAAAGTGGACGTACCCAAATTGGGGAACCACTATAAATTGCCTGTGTATTTTCTGTGCTTGGTTGTTCTATTTTCTTGTGCAGGTAAAATCTTAATTCCCAAATACGCTGCAAAGACACCTATCCCCCCCCCCATAGGTGAAGATAGTTGACACTAGGTGGAATTTCAAGTGGTATCAGAGGGAGGTTGCTCATCAAAAAGGTTCACACCTTGAGTAGAATCCTGCCACCAGTGTCAAGAAGCTGACAGACATCTTCCATGGACGGACTCAAGCACTCCGGCAAAATCCCAGTATGCACCAGACTGAACTTTCCTATCTGGAAGGAAAGAATCAGATTCTACATGGAAGAAGTCGACCCCCGGCTCTTCATGATAGTGGAGGAGGGACCTTACATTCCCACTAAGGCCTCCACCATTGATCCTACCAAGAAAGTACCCAAGAAACTATCGGAAATGGACAAGGACGAAATGGTGCTGTTCGGACTTGACAAGAAAGCTCAGAACATCCTGGTGAGCGCAGTTGACGACTCTATGATGCAGAACTTCAGCAACTGCAGGACAGCCAAGGATCTCTGGAGCTGCCTGATTGTCCTAATGGAGGGCACAGATGAAGTGAGGGACGATCGGAGATCCCTCCTCAATCAGAAATATAAGGCCTTCAGACAAAGGCCAAAGGAGGAGATCGGAGTCACCTTCGAAAACTTCCTCAAGATCGTCAATGCACTCAAAGGATATGGAAGAGTGTTCACTGACGGTGAACTCAATGATAAGTTCCTTAGGTCCCTCACTAAGGAATGGGACACAAAGATCTGAGCCATCCGTGAGTTTGGCAGACTTGCGATAACCGACCCGCAGATTCTGTTCGGGAAGCTCATGTCCTATGAGCTTCAGTTGAACACAAGGAAGGCTGAAGAGGAAGCAGAGAAAGTCGTGGCCAAGGAAAAGACGGTGGCCCTGAAATCCATTCATTCCAGAAAGGGCAAGGGTGTTGTCTCTTCCCGTGCGTGGAAGAAAGATGAAGAGGAAGACTCGGAGCCAAGCTCCTCCGACTCAGAATTGTCTGAGGAAGACTTATCCCTTATCACAAGGGAATTCAAGAAGTTCCTCAAACTGAGGAATCAGAGAAAGAGAAACGGATCCTCTTCGAGGGATCAGAAGAAGAACTATTCTTCTGACAGGTATGTATCCAAACCGAACAAACACCGCTCATCTGACATTATTTGCTTTGGTTGCAACAAGCCAGGACACGTCGTGGCCGACTGCCATCAAGGCAAGAGGGAAAAGGGAAAGGGAGAGGAGCACAGGTCCTCAAAAGACAAGAAGAAGGAGAGGAGCTACATCGCGAAGAAGCCAAAGAAGCTGAGTGAATCTGACACTTCAGATACCAGCGATGACGAGGAAGCCTACTTTGGGCTAATGGGTCACTGTGACTCGGAAGGAGACTGCCCCCCATTTACGGGGAAGGTAAAAGCTCACACCCCTCTCTCTGACTCTGACTCTGACCCTGAGTCTCAGGATGATGAACCTGAGGATAGTTCTTCTGCCCGTGAAGCTGAGCTCCTCGATAAGTATGAGCTTCTGCTCAATACTTTCCTGGAATGTCGAAAGAGAATGAAGGCTGCGAAGAAGGAAGTAAAATTCCTTAAAGGCGAAAGTGTATCCCTGAGTGAAGAGATCACCAGTTTGATCTCCCTCCGACAGGAGCACTTGGAACTAACTTCAAAGCATTCGGAGTCTCTTAAGCTCCTTGATCTCAAGCAGGAGGAAGTCGACAAGTTGGAAGAACTACTTGCGGCAGAAAGGAAGATCATCAAGAGCTTTTCTATGCCAAAAACTGTTCTTCCATTAGTTGATACCTTCTCTGCTCAGGCCAAAGGAGCTGGCTTGGGGCATGTAGGGGTATCCGGTTCCTCATCCAGGAGAAACAGGAACCGGAGAAAGAATAAGGCCGCCAAGAAGGCCTCTGCTGCTGAAAAGGGAAAGGCCCCACTCAGTCCTGTTGAGTTCAGAAAGCCAAGTTTTCCCTGCAACCAACATGACTTTGAGTCAACCTTTGGTCATCATTTCCGGCCCTCGGTTGCAAAGCCTAAGAGCCGATATGATGGTTGGACTTTTCCCCGCAATTTCGGTGAGAGTGTCTTCAAGGCACCTTATGAGGAAATCCACTTGGGAAATTATGGTCAATTCTCTAGCGGCCATAATAGAAATCAGGCACCAAAAGCCAAGCCTGTTATACTGAAGGAACCGAAGGTGAAGAAATCATGTGACTGCAATCACTATGATGCCTCCACCTCCAGATCCAAGGCCCCAGCTGTACCCACCATTCCCAGGGTGAAGTAGGAGCTTAGGAAGAGGTACAACAGATTTGACTGTTGGTGCTGTGGCAAAATTGGTCACTTTGCCGTGGATTGTTGGTTTAATCCAAGGTATAACGAGACTCCTTATGTTAGCAATGCGAGGCCGACCGCTCGTGGGGCTAACCAATCGAGGGGGAGTATGCTAACAAGGAATCTAGGACCCAAGTTCGATTGGGTTCCTAAGGCAAATTAATTCTGTTTTGCAGGAATGTCCAAAGGCCAACAAAACTCTCATTTGGTATTTGGACAGTGGATGCTCCCGTCATATGACTGGGACTAGAAGCCTGCTGCGGGAGTACTCTCCAGTCGAGAATAGACCCAAAGTCATCTTTGGGGGATCTGATCGGGGAGTCACCAGAGGTTACGGTATGATTTCCAACGGTATCCTCTCTATCTCTGACGTAGCTTATGTTGAAGGGTTAAATCATAACCTGATCAGCGTAAGCCAGTTATGTGATAAAGGGTATGACGTTAAGTTCTGCAAGGATAAATGCCTGATAATATCATGTGCCTCTTCGGAGACAGTATTAACTGGCATTAGGAGCAGAAATATTTTCTATTTAGATTTCCTTAGTTTAGACTCTTCTACCCCTGTATGCCTAGTAGTAAAAGGCAGTGCATCCCTTTGCGAACAATGGCACAAGAGATTGGCACACATTAATTACAAGACAATTAATATGCTATTTTCCAAAGACTTAGTAAGGGATGCTCCCATTATTAAGAGCATTAAAGATAGTCCATGTCCTGCATGTCAGATGGGCAAGCAGACTCGGGCTACCTTTAAGGGCATCCCAGACAAAGATTCCTCCAGATGTCTTTATCTTCTGCACATGGACTTGTTTGGTCCTATGCAAGTTCATAGCTTAGGAGGGAAGTCGTATACGCTAGTAATTGTAGACGATCACTCTCAGTTTATGTGGGTGTTCTTTTTAAAATGCAAGTCAGATACGTTTGACATCTTCACTAATTTTGTCAAGCAGATACAGAACGAACTTAACTGCTCCGTGGTCAAAATCAGAAGTGACCACAGAACAGAGTTTGAGTCTGGGGCTATGACAGAGTTCTGTGAAGAACTTGGTATCTTTCATGAGTTCTCCTCCCCTCGCACTCCTCAACAGAACGGAGTGGTGGAGAGGAGAAACAGAGCACTCATTGAGGCGTGCACGGCAATGTTGAATGACGCTTCTCTCCCAGAATACTTCTGGGCCGAGGCTGTCAATACGGCTTGTCATGTACAAAACCGGGCGTTGATTAACAAGAGCCATCGTAAGACTCCCTATGAGCTACTGAAAGGCAAGAAACCAACCATGTCTTACCTGAGGATCTTTGGCTGCAAATGTTATGTACTGAATAATGGGAAGTATCCACGTACTAAGTTTGGTGAAAAATGCTTCGAAGGCATATTCATGGGCTATAGTAGCCGCAGCCGGGCTTATAGAGTTTTCAACAAGAAAACCCTAGTGGTAGAGGAGTCAATAAATGTTGTATTTGATGAAGGAAGTTTGCTTAATTGCAAGACTTCTAGTCGTCTTCCTGAAGATGCAGGTGCTAGACTCGAATGGTTGCAACTGGATGAGCCCGAGAAAGATGCAATTCCAACATACGTCAAGGTGTCCACTTCTACGCAGATCGGAGAAGTTGAAAATCAAAATGGAGCAAATCCTTTAGAAGAAGGAGATGCCCAAGAAGTAGTCGAAGCTCCTGACGCCAGACTTCTACAGCTCAGACACGTGAGGGATCATCCCAGAGATCAGATCATCGGAGATCCTCGTGACGGGGTCAGAACTCGCCGAGGTACTATTAACGAGATTTTGCATCTTAGCTTCCTGTCACAGGTTGAGCCAAAGAAGTTCGACGAGGCGAACAAAGATGCTGCATGGATTTTGGCCATGCAAGATGAATTGCATCAGTTCGAAAGATGCAACGTTTGGACGCTTGTGCCCAGACCACAAAAGCAGAATGTGATTGACACCAAGTGGATCTTCAGAAACAAACTGGATGAACATGGTGTCATCATAAAGAACAAGGCCAGACTAGTGGCTCAAGGTTACCGACAGGAGGAGGGGATTGATTTTGACCAGACGTTTGCACCAGTTGCACGGCTCGAAGCAATCCGGCTATTCCTAGCCTATGCCTCCCACAAAGGATTCACAGTTTATCAGATGGACGCGAAATTGGCTTTCTTGAATGGATATTTGAAAGAGGAAGTATACGTCGCTCAACCTCTAGGTTTTGTCAATCCTACTTATCCTAATCATGTATATTTTCTTAATAAAGCGCTATATGGCTTAAAACAAGCTCCTCGAGCTTGGTATGAGACATTGTCTAGTTTTCTTCTTGAGAACAAGTTCTCTAGAGGAAAAATAGACAAGACATTGTTTCTCAGGGAAGTCAAAGGCAAGATTTTGCTGGTGCAAATCTATGTTGACGACATTATATTTGGCTCAACGGACAACAATCTTTGCAAAAAGTTTTCCAAACTTATGCAAGGAAAGTTTGAAATGAGCAGTATGGGGGAGCTGAAGTACTTCTTGGGACTTCAAGTGAAACAGTCTGAGGAAGGAATCTTCATCTCTCAGACGAAGTTCACAAATGAACTCCTCAAGAAATTCGGAATGGAGAATGCAACCTCTATGAGGACTCCAATGGGATCCACTATGTCTCTGGATAAGGATGAGAAAGGTAAACCTTTCGATGAAACCAAATACAGAAGCATCATTGGATCCCTGCTCTACCTTACTGCCAGTAGACCGGATATCATGTTCTCCACATATGTTTGTGCCAGATATCAGGTGAACACTAAGGAATCTCATTATGTCGCTGCAAAGCGAATTCTTAGATACCTTAAAGGTACTCCCAATCTTGGCTTGTGGTACCCGAGAAACAATGATGTCGAGCTAATAGGTTTTTCAGATGCTGATTTTGCAAGGAGTAGGGATGACCGGAAAAGCACTTCCGGGACGTGCCAATTCCTCGGAAGAAGGCTTATCTCATGGAACAGCAAGAAGCAAAATTGTGTCGCAACCTCCACAGCAGAGTCTGAGTACATCTCGGCAGGGAGCTGTTGCGCACAACTCCTATGGATAAGGAACTAGTTAGCAGACTATGATCTCCAGTTCAAGGAAGTACCCATGTACTGCGACTCCTCAAGTGCAATTGCCATCGCAAACAATCCAGTATCGCATAGCAGAACGAAGCATATTGAAGTGCGCTACCACTTCATTCGGGAGCACGTGGAGAACAAGGACATCTCTCTCTGCTATGTCCCCACGGACAAGCAGATTGCAAATATTTTCACAAAGCCCTTAGACGAGGCCAAGTTCAGTCTCTTCAAAACTAAATTGGGGATGCTCAACTATGAGGAATGAAGACTCCAGACGCTCCTGGCTCGTGCATCTAAGGGGAGCATCTGCCAGAAACTCAAGTGAAAACATAAGTGCAAGAACTGAGGGGGAGCATGGTGTCAAATGCACCAGACCCAGATTTGCAGAAGCCGAAAAGGGGGAGATTACCCTCTCGGCTAAGGCTAAGGTAGCTCAATGTTCTAGTTTGCTCTCAAGTAACTGGTAATGCATATCCCTATCACCTCAATTTTAAGTTTCGTTTTTTTTTATTCCTATATGCTCTATTCACCTTAGCTTGTAGGGTTTAGGCTTCTTCAAATAGGGGGAGATTGTTGGGTATTGCATCCACAATGTACCTGATTTGAAGAAGCCCCTGTGCAAGCCAAGGTAAATAGACAATGTATTTGATGAAATATTTTTTAGTTGTGCTTGCAGTTATTCCATGCTAAGTACACACCAATGTCAGGGTGCAGTGGGTCAATATACACGGGTCTGTGCAACGTAATCCCTCGTTGAGCAGATCAGTGTGTTGGCCTACGTGTACTCTCTCTATTGGGGTGTACTTAATTTCAAGTACAGGGTTATAATAAAGCAAGAGCAGACAAGGAGCAAGGATGGGCCAAAGACCAGCTCACGGGACGAAAGACGAAAATCGTCTAAGTGTAATTTGTCGAGAATCACTAGGTGATTCTCGCCGACTCGTCGAGAATCACTAGTGATTCTCTACGAGTCGTCGAGAATCACTGGTTGATTCTCGCCGGGTTGGGCCGGCTGTCTTGATACAGACAGGAAAATTATCTAAGGCAGAATCGTCGAGAATCATTATGATTCTCGCCGATTCGTCGAGAATGACCTTGCATTCTCGACGATTCGGTGAGAATCAAAAGTGATTCCCACCGATTCTCCCTGGCCCCTACAACCTGTGTTGCCTGAATTCACTAAGTAGAATTCGGCGAGAATCGTAGGTGATTCTCGCCGATTCGTCGAGAATCACCTTCGATTCTCGCCGATTTTGACTTGGCAGTTTTTCAGAAAATTCTGGACCGGTCCACGTTACCTGCAGTTGTTTGAACCGGTCTTTGGTCTTTACTTTGGTGGGACCCACAACGGTCATCTCTTGACCTAATATATATATACCCCGTATGTATGAACAGAAAAAAACACGATAAATGCGAATTCAAAAAGGACGAGCCGCCGTCGAGCCCTAAATCCCCGATCTTGCTCCGCCGATCGTCTCCGCCGTTCGAGCAGTTGTCGTCGCTGTTGATCTCAAGTTCTTCCAGATCTCCGGCGATAGAAGCTTAGGCTAGCATAGCGTCTCACGCGTCTAACTAGAGATCCCTTGTCTCTTGATTCGTTGATCGGGAAAATCCTTCCCCTTCCGAATCGATCGAGACGACCGATCCTAATGTGACCGTTGGAAGACCTTGCTTCCTTTGCTACGAAGGTTGAATCAAGATAGCACTGCAGCAGCTCTCCGTCGCCGCCGCTTATTCCGAGAACCTTGCCGCCGCTCCAAGCCGCCGCCGGTTTCGGGAAGATTCAATCCAAGTGAGATCTAGGGTTGTGGACTCTTCGTTGACTTCAAGAACACATTGTCGAACGAAGAGGGACACCTTAGTCTCCAAACGTCGTTTGTATTTCTTACAAGCTATTTTCAATTTTTTTGTAATGGACCGATTGGTCTCTAGTTGTAAGGGTTGGGTGCAACCCGGGTTGTGGGAGTGTTGACTCCTACGTGTGGAAGGGTTCCTTCCGTTAGTGCAAGGATTAGATTTCAATCCTATTGGTGAAGTGACCGAGTCGTCCCTGGTTGGGAGATAGGTCGAAGGGGGAAAGTTGACGTACCCAAATTGGGGAACCACTATAAATTGCCTGTGTATTTTCTATGCTTGGTTGTTCTGTTTTCTTGTGCAGGTAAAATCTTAATTCCGCAAATACGCTGCAAAGACACCTATCCCCCCCCCCCCATAGGTGAAGATAGTTGACACTAGGTGGACTTTCAAGGGAGGAGTTGGAGCCAGAAGAAGAAGCAAGGGTCGGCTGGGAGCAGGCACGGCATGAGCCAGCCGAAGAAGTGGTGGAAATGGAGGTCTTCACCAGTGCAGAATAGGTGCGAAAGGTGCGGAACAGCGGGGGCCTAAGTCCTAAGGACCAGGAGCAGATGAGAGCTTACATCTAGAGCAATGTAGACATCTTTGATTGGAGCGCGGCGGACATATCGGGCATTGACGCGGATGTGGCTTGTCATCGCCTGAACCTGGACCCCCGGACTCGCCCCATATGCCAGAAGATGAGGACCATTGCCACCAAGCTGGAGGAGCCGATCCGCGAGGAGGTCAGGAAGCTCCTAGAAGCCGGCTTCATCTCAGAGATCCAGTATTCAGGCTGGATCTCCAACGTGGTAATGGTTAAAAAGGGGGGAGGGAACTGGCGAATGTATATCGATTTCTCTTTATTAAATAAATCATGCCCTAAGGATTGTTACCCCCTGCCTCGAATCGATGCGCTGGTTGATTCAGCCGTCGGTTTTTCTGTTATGAGTTTTTTGGATGCTTTTTCAGGTTACCACCATGAAAGTGAGGGTAAGATCTACCTTTACTCTAGAGGGGGGGTGAATAGAGTATATTAAAATAATTTTCCAGATAAAAAATTATTTGCAGTGGAAGACTTGATTTAAGTATATGTGTAATGTGCTTACAGAAAATAAAACTAAGATAGCAAAAAGCAAAAATCACAGCACACAGCAAAGCAAAAACATAGCAATCCAGAAGACACAAGGATCTATAGTGGTTCCCCAATCAACCTGGGTACATCCACTCTTCTACCACCCTAGGTAGGAATCCACTGCAGGAATAGTTGATCAGGTGTCCTGGGCACCAATGAGCTTTTGATAAGGTGCTCAAAAACCAAACCCAGATTTTTTGATCAGGTGTCTTGCCACCACTGAGTTTTGACAAGGTCTTAGAAACCAGCCACAAAACTTTTGAAGGGAGTTTTGATAAACCCTTTTATAGTAGAATAAAGAAAGAAAGAAAAGAGTTTGTTGTTCTTCTTTGTCAACAATCTAAGAGAATACTAGTGGATGATGTTGTAAAAGCTCCCCCTAAGATCTGCAATTATTCAGGAAGAAGATCTTTGCATAGGGTGATAGGTCTTTAGAAACTTTAGATCTCCAACAAGAGATGATTTCAGTAGTTGCTTAAATATGATGTGTCTGGAGTCTTTGATGAAGAAGCCTTTGAACACTTGAATCAAGAAGATCTTGAAGGAGTAGAATAGATGAAATCTTTTCTGTTTGATGATCTCCTTAACAGTATTATTCCTTGTGTTCTGTATGAATTCTAACTCAGTAATCTTGTAGACTTGTGTCTCTTGAGTCTGTTCCCAGAATTCTTGATTGATATCTCTTGTTCCCTTTTTTTAAATTATTCTCTGGAGATATATTGAAAATCTGTCTTAGAGATAGCCGTTAACCAGTCATAAATGACTGACTTAAATGACATTTGTCTCTGGAGGAAAGTCCTAAGAGACATTATTTTTTATCTTCCTTGAAACTTGCTCCAGATTAGTTGAAACGGCTACAGAATCCTTTGAAATAAATGCTGATAATAAAACAGATTGAATTCTATAACTGTCTGAATTTGAATTCCTGAAATCGTCGATCTCTAAGGAAAATCGTCGATCTGAGCTCAACTATCGTCGACCTGAGCTCGGAGACTGGATCTAGACTTGAGGCAGAAATCGTCGACCTGAGCTCAACTATCGTCGAACTGAGCTCAGAGATTATGATTAAGCTAGAGACAGAAACATCGATCTGAGCTCGAAGATCGTCGAACCGAGTTCGACGACTCATTGAATTGAGCTCAAAGATAGTCGAACTGAGTTCGACGTTTCGTCGACCTGAGCTCGACAAACATTGTCCTAGTCTTCAGTACTTGAATTCTGATCTTAGAAGGTCTTGGGGGCAGCTACCAAACCTAAGTTCTAACCCTTAGACTCATTCTAATTGACCTTTAAGACAATACAATAAGGTCAAAACAATTTCCTAAGAACATAGTGATCCTTGCCCAAATTAGTAATAGGGTGTTCCAACAATCTCCCCCTATTTGGGTTAGGATTACTATTTACATGACAAATAGGAAATAACAAGCATATAAGCAGAATTAAAAAGCAAAAACAGCAATGCAGAGAAAAGAATTTGCAGCATTGCAGAAGCACAGATAGAATCACAGCAGACAGTCAAAATTAGATATTGTCAGCTTACACATTTACTTATTTTCATTGCCCTTCTTGAATAGGATTTCTCTGTTAGGGTTGAGAGCTTCCTTTCTTTGATCTCCTGTCATCAGCAGCACCTAAGGAGGTTTGAGATTTGGGCCTGGGAACCACAGCCTCTGGGTGCAGCTTCATATAGCTTTCTGGATAAAAGAATTTTCTTGATGAGTATCTTTCTAGTTCCTTCTTTCTCTGCTCAGATAAGGTTGTGATGTTTGAATTGTCTTTTCCTTGATCTCTTGCCTTCTTTATCTGATCCAAAGTAGCTAGCTCTTTCATTCTGGTAGTCCAGGATAGTGGATTATTCTCTGGATCCTCAAAAGGAACTGGAGGTTCATATTTATTCACTGTATCATCAGAAGGAGGAGTTCTTGAAGCACTAGTATCTTTCAGCTTATAAGGGAAAGGACCAGAGGTTGAGTCAAAGGGTCCTTGTTCTTCCCTTTGATATGGATGCTGTCTTGATTGACCTTTGGAGTATACTCTATAATCTCTTTGGCTTCCTCTGTGCTGACCTCTCCTTGATTGATAACCTCTATGATAATATCCTCTTGGTTGAGATCTGTCTGAAGGTTGAGAAGAGCTTTGTTTTGCAGCAGATCCAAATTTAGATGCAGAACCTACACCAGTACCTGCATCTGGAGGAGGAGGAGGAGGATTAAAATGAGAAGATCCTTTATCATACTTATCAATCTTCCTCCTTTTCTTCATAACCTTGAGCTGGTTCTTTGAATACTGCATCCAGGGTTCAGAGATGGGGCAATCATGTAGAATGTAATATGGAATATCATTGTCATCTTTCACCTTTTCTGGAGGTACCCTCTTCAATGCCTTGCTTCTAGCCTTTCTCTTCCTTGCAATAGTTGCAGAGGAGTCATCAGAATAAGTTTGGAATTTGTCACTGTCTGAACCCTGAGGATTGTCATATAATTCTGCAATCCTTTTAAGGTATTCTTGTTGTTGTTTTGATTGATCAGTAGAAATAACAGCAGCAGCAGTAGTAGTGATAGAAGCAGCACAAACAGATACAATAACAATAGTGATAGTTTTACTTTCAAGACAACCAAAACACCTAGAGGGGGGTGAATAGGTTCTTATGCTTGTTTACACTTTTAGGCAGAATTCAATCACAGAATTAATACACTCAGCACAGGAATCACAGAAAATCATACAACACAGATTGCACATAGTTTTATAGTGGTTCCCCAAGGTTTGGGTACATCCACTTTCCCCCTTCACCTATCTAGCAGTATGCTAGATTCGGCCAAACTTCCTCTTTACTCAGATCCACAGATCCTACAGCTCAGAACCTGAAAAGGTTCCTACAACTCAGGCTCAATAGCCCTACCTCAGCCTTATCACAAGGCCTACAACTCAGAGAAGAACCTTCTCCTACACTCAGGAAAACAGCCCTACCACTCAGAGATCAACTCTCCTACACTCAGCCTTTATAACACAGGCTTACAGCTCAGATCTGTATTGACAGATCCTACAGAAATTAGAAAAGAAGTTTGTATTAACTTGCCCTTGATGAGAGAGAGAAGGACAAGGCAGTTCTTGATCAGCTGAAGAATGAAATCAACTGAATCTGAGCTTTCTTCAAAGCTTCTTGAATTTGAACTTAGCTGAGTTGATTTCCCAAACAGCTTCTTGAGAAACCAGTGATGGCTTCCTTCTTCTTCTTCAAATGGCTGAATCTCTCTCTATCCAACACCTTTGATGACACTTCTGAATTCTTGATAGAACTCTTCTTAGATCGATCCTGAGATCGTCTTCTTAGATCTTCTGATGAAGATCTTCTTTTGTATATTACTCCCTCTTGATTTGATTTCTCAAATTGATTACCAAAATTCAATCCCTTTTTTTTTACTTCTCTCTGAATCTGTCTATTTATAGACCTTCTTAATGGTAACCGGCTGATCTGGTTTATAACTGTCTTCTGACGAGTCTGACAACATCAGTTAACTGGCTGCAACCCACAGCTGTCAAGTCTTCAAACAGATCCTGTGCCTTAGTCTTGGTCAGCAAAGTGTTGAGACAGACTGTTAGGAAGTGTCGAGACCAACTGTCTATATGTGTCGACACAAGTAACTTTGGTGTCGACACAGCCTTTGATGTTGTCGACAAGTTTGACTTTAAGTCGACACAGCTTCTTCAGAACTTCATCTTGAGAATGAGTCGACACAGAGAATTTGTGTCGACTCAACACTTCATCTTTCATCAGAAAATAACTTGGTCTTGACTTTGCAGTGTGTCGACACAGTTGTTGTAGATTCAGAACTTAATATGTGTCGACTCTGCCTTCAGGTGTCGACTCAGCAAATGTCAATCCTGCCAATATGTGTCGACTCAGTCTTCTGGTGTCGACACAAGTATTGTTGACTTCAGCCAATGTGTGTCGACTCTGTCTCAATGTGTCGACACATCCTCCCAGTGTCGACAAAGTTGAGATCGACTATCTTTCAGTTAGTCGACACTGCTTCCCAGTGTCGACACAAATGTGGTCAACTATCTTTCTGTGAGTCGACACTGCTTCCCAGTGTCGACACAAATGTGGTTGACTATCTTTCTCTGTATCGACACAGCTTCCTTCAAGTGTCGACACAATTATTCTGAAGTGTCGACACAATTTCTTCAGGTGTCGACACATGGACTTAGAATAATTTCCTGTATTCTTTAATACTTCTTCACCTGCATATGTCAACTTAAAACAACATCAAATACACCTTGATGTATATCATTAAGCTAAGTTAGGCTTCTTCAAATCAGGTACACATTTTCCAATGTACCCAACAATCTCCTCCTATTTGGAGAAGTCATAACCCTTTTAGTTAATGATATACATCATTTATAAAAAAATAATATGATGATGTATGACATTACAGGAATACTTAATATAAACAAAATATTAACAATTCATCACAGAGTGAACATGAATATGTGATTCCAAACAAAATTTTGTTTATAACTTGGTAATGTTTGATTACAGATGTTTACATTGAATGATTAAACAAAACATTACAAAACACATTTAAAAGAACTTAGAACTAAGACTGATCAGGCTCTTTTATGACAATTCCTTTGCCAGATTGGATTTGAGCCTTCACAGGAGCTTCAGCAACTTTAGCTGGCTTCTTACCTTTTAGCTCAGCTTTCTTCTGTGCTTCTTCCTTGAGCCTTTGCCTTTCAAAGTAATGAAAGGGCTTTGGAAAGTACTTGCTCGGCTCCTGAGCATCTGGTGGCAGCCTTCCCATCTTGGCTTTTCTCCTGAACTGTACTTTGGCTTCCTGCCTAGCTTCAAACTTTTTCCATTCCATTTCATTATACCACTTTCCTCTTTCATGTTCTTGGTCCTTTACAGCCTTCCATGCAGTTAGTATAATATTTCTTGAAGTAGGGCTCCACTGCTCAAAATCTGGCTTAAGTTCAGCCTGCTCTCTAAATCTTTTCTTGGATAGTAGAGCATCTTGCTGTTCTTTCAAGTTGGCATCAGGCTTATTAACTTTTTCAATAATAACCTTGGTAACCTCCTTTGGAGGACTATACATATCCTGAACTTGCTGATCAATCATATCAAAATTTGGAGGAGGGTAAATGACTTGGGCAATCTCAGGTTGATTGCCTTCAAGTAGACCTGTTTGAATTCCTGACTCAGCCACCATAGCATCATCACACAAAGGTGGATATCCCAATGTGGCTCGAATACTATTTGTCACCCATTTGGTGTGCTCTGAGCCAGCATGAACTAACAACCTCTCCCCCTTTATGACTTCTCTAGTAATATGATCTCTTAGATCTTCCTTCTGAAATCTGATCTGGCCATCCAGATAATTCACACCCTCTTTAAAATAGGGTTTCAACCTTAGAAGCTTGTCAGATATGTCCTTTTGAGATGTGGTGATAGCAGTTTTAACTGATTCAATGGCATCTTGAAGTTTCTTATCAAACTCTTCCATCTCCTTTGCTCTTGCTTCAGTCAGCCCTGTAGTAGTCTTTTTCAACTCATCAATAATTTCTTGGTGAGATTCAGCCAAATTATCATTCATCCTCAGCTGATTCTCCAAAACATAACCTTGCTTTAAATCAATATCATCCACTTAGGGATGATAGACTGCTGTTGTTTAGCCAAAAACACCACAGCATTACCTCCCTTATGGAAGCAATCTGTCATCTCCTTCTTATTCATATTTACTTCAAATCTAATAGATTTAATATCTTGATCCAAGTCAAATTGAAGGGATTTATTGCTCTCATCAACATACTTCTCAACAGCCAACCTGTGGTCATCTAACTTAACTTGCAAATCTACCATAAACTTGTTATAATTGAATTCAGAAGGAGATTGGAGAGTTGTAGTCTGTAGAGTCTGCTTATAGCTTTTGCTCCTTCTCTTAAAGACCATGAGCTTTTTCTTCTTAGCCAGTCTGGCTTCTTCATTCTCAAAATCAGATGAACTGTCAATTTGAACTCTGTCAGGAGAAAGAAGAGGAA
Source organism: Platanthera zijinensis (assembly GCA_039513925.1). Lineage (NCBI taxonomy): Eukaryota > Viridiplantae > Streptophyta > Magnoliopsida > Asparagales > Orchidaceae > Platanthera > Platanthera zijinensis. The sequence goes on along the minus strand of CM077078.1, from coordinate 107,454,257 downwards.
TATCTGTCTCAGTGCCTTGTTGTTCAGCCTCAACATGCACAGGCTCCCCCTCAACTTCTTGCTCCTCCTCAATTTCTTGCTCTTTCTCTATTTCTTGCTCTATCTCCATGTCTAGTACCTTCTCAATATCTTGCTCCTCCTCTACTATATCAGTAGCAATTTCAACATTTAGAAATAACTCATCTAGAGTGTATTCCTTCTGAGCTGGAACAGATGTTGAATCATCCAGATCTGCAATATTCAAATCTTTTGATAGATCAATTTGGTCTTCCTCTTGCACATGGTCAGACATTTACACCTCCTGCACTTGTTCAGTATGTCGAATTTCCTGGGTAGGGGAATGCACTTGCTCCCCCTGTACCTGTGCAGGAGTAAAAAATATTAGGAATGACCTTGGCAGAAAAACTCACTTGCTCTCCCTTTACCTGTTCAGAAGTAGATACATTCTGGGCAGGAGTGTGAGCATGAACAGACTCAGGCTGATATTCAACCTGCTTTCTCACTTGCTCTTCTTGATGCTGGGAAGTGCTTAGATCATGTGCAGGGGATCTCACAGGGGTGTCCTGCCTGCTCTCATCAGGCACATCTTTAGACAGCACCCTATCCCATCTTGAAAATAATCTTGTATCCATTTTCCTCATATGATTAATCTTTGTCCCAGGCAGTTGTTGCATAACCTCAGGGATCACTCCAATCAGGTATAAAATCATAATTCTAGCTAGATTTGGCTTCTTGATTCCTTCCTTGATTTTATCAAATATTACAGCTGACCAGTCAGTTGGAATTGTAAACACAATTCTGGTCATTAGGCTGAACATATAGGCTGAAATCCTATCATGTCTACCTGGTTTGCACAGAATCACCTTGCCAACCACTTCAGACAAAAATTTTCCTTGTTGATTCATCCCTTTTCTGTTGAAAGCAGCTCCAATCTTCAGGGTTGGATCCAATCCACACCATTGGAGAGCCTCTCTTGACTTAGAAGCAGGGACTTCTTCTTCATTCTCAATGATAGGTAATTGGAGAATCTTTCTTAAACTTCTTGGGGTAATTTTAACCTTTGACCCATGAACTGTGGCTTTGATCTTGAGACCATCTGAATCCACTGATGCAGAGGTAAAGAATTCAATCACCTCCTTCTTCCAGATCTTTGTCGGTTCAGAAACTAGAAACTCTAATCCAGACTCAGAAATTAGATTGACAATCCTTTGAACATCTATCGGGGCATCCGCAAAGCCATTGCGCACCAACTCATATCCTTCATTGACGTTATCTGCAACCTTTGGCGCCATTGATCAGACGAGAAAGCTTGAGAGAAGAGAGAGAGAGAGAATGTTGACACAGGATTTCAGTCTCGAAAGCCTTGTAAGCGTGTCGACAGAATAAGTTCTTGACCTATTTATACCTTCTATTAAAAGAAGATCAAAAGGCGGGCAAAAACAGTCTATATGTGTCGACACAGATGGAATGTGTCGACACAAACTTCTATTGTCTCGACAACAAATCTGTCTACTATGTGTCGAAACCAATTTTGGATATGTCGACACCTGAGAGACATAGTAGAGCATCAGAAATTCTGTGTCGACTCTTAGGATAAGTGTCGACACAAAATCTGTAAGTGTCGACACCACTATTCTGGTGAAGTCGACACCACATTCCTGGATGAGTCGACTATTTGATTCTTAAGTGTCGACACAAATTCTCTGTGTCGACACATATTCTCTGACTAGTCGTCATGACTTCACTGAGTCGACACATTATCACTGAATTTGTCGACACTATTTTACTTAGCCAAATTCTGTTTTGTCAATACCACTTGATAATCTAATATGTTACTTGTAAGTTTGTTGATAAACTAATCAATGGTCAGCATGCCTAATTCAATTTTAAATTTATTGAATTTTGTTTCATCCAGTGGCTTAGTAAATACATCTGCTATTTGATAATCTGTTTTAACAAATTCCAATGTGATGTCTTCTCTTTCTACATGTTCTCTAAGAAAATGGTATTTAATTTCTATATGCTTAGTTCTACTATGAGAAACAGGATTATTAGCAATAGAAATTGCACTCTTAGAATCACACAAAAGAGGTGTTCTACTTACTTGAATACCATAATCTTTAAGCTGATGTTGTATCCACAATAGTTGTGCACAGCAGCTGCCAGCAGCAATATATTCTGACTCTGCTGTGGATATAGCCACACTGGTCTGCTTCTTACTACTCCAAGATATCAATCTTCCTCCCAAGAATTGACAAGTACATGTTGTACTCTTTCTATCCTCTCTACAGCCTGCAAAGTCTGCATCTGAATAACCTGCTAGTAGAAAATCTCTATTCCTAGGGTACCAAAGGCCTAGATTAGGTGTGCCCTTAAGATATCTCAGAATCCTTTTGACTGCAATATAATGAGATTCTTTAGGACAGGCTTGGTACCTAGCACAGACACATGTAGCATACATAATATCTGGTCTACTAGCAGTGAGATAGAGTAGTGAGCCAACTATTCCTCTATACAAAGATTCATCAACATGTTTACCTTCATCATCTTTGCATATAGGCATACTTGTTCTCATAGGAGTTCTCATAGTGGAGGATGACTCCATACCATACTTCTTAATTAATTCTTTGGTGAACTTAAACTGGGATATGGATAGGCCATCATCAGTCTGTCTTACTTGGAGTCCCAAGAAGAACTTAAGTTCCCCCATACTGCTCATCTCAAACTTCCCTTACATAAGTTTGGCAAACTTTTTACAAAGGTTGTTTTCAGTAGATCCAAAAATTATGTCATCAACATAGATCTGAACTAAGATGATCTTACCTTTGGATTCCCTAAGGAATAGAGTTTTGTCTATTTTTCCTCTTGAGAATTTATTCTCAATAAGGAAAGTAGACAGGGTTTCATACCAAGCCCTTGGGGCTTGCTTTAACCCATACAAAGCTTTTCTAAGCTTATAGACATAATCAGGTTTAAGAGGATCTACAAAACCTGATGGCTGCTCTACATAAACTTCCTCTTTTAAATCACCATTCAGGAATGCTGATTTCACATCCATCTGGTACACTTTGAAGTCTTGATAGGCTGCATAGGCAATGAACATTCTGATTACCTCCAGCCTTGCTACTGGGGCAAAGGTTTGATCAAAATCAATCCCTTCTTCCTGCCTGTATCCTTTTGCAACCAATCTTACTTTATTCTTCACTATTATTCCACTCTCATCCAATTTGTTCCTATAAATCCACTTTGTGTCAATTATGTTGTGGCCTCTTGGTTTAGGAACAAGCTCCCAGACATTGCACCTTCTGAATTGATTCAGCTCCTCTTGCATAGCATCAGTCCAGTGCTGGTCTTGGATGGCTTCTTCAAACTTCTTAGGCTCCATTTGAGACAGGAAACTTGAATACAGGTCTGTGCTTTGATTTCTGCTTCTAGTCTGCACTCCCTGTCTTGGATCACCTATAACCTGATCAGCTGGATGATCTCTTAAATGTCTTGTAGCTGGAGGTAGATTCTTTTCTTGTTGAACATCTCCAGCTCCTTCATGCTGAACCTCTTGGTTTTCATCAGCTCCTATTGAGTCTTGTACTCCCCCTGGACAATAGCCTTCATTTTCCAATGCTTCATCTTCCTTTGTTGCTTCAGCAATGTAGAGTTTGTCTATACTTTTTCTTATACCTGTTGAATCATTTGATCTACAAGACATCTCACAGTTGATTAATCTTGTTTCATCAAATACAACATGAACAGACTCCTCTATAACTTGAGTAGTCAAGTTGAAGACTCTATAGGCCTTACTATTTGTGTTGTACCCAACAAATATCCCATCCTGGGATTTGGCAGCAAACTTAGTCAAATATGACTTGCCATTGTTAAGTATATAACACTTGCAACCAAAGATCCTAAAGTAGGATAGATTTGGTTTTCTGCCTTTCATAATCTCATAGGGAGTCATTTTGTGGCTTTTGGTGATAGAAGCCCTATTGATACATGACAAGCAGTGTTTACTGGCTCAGCCCAAAAATATTCTGGAAGAGAGGTGTCACTCAATAGTGTTCTACCAGCTTCAATTAATGTTCTATTCTTTCTTTCAGCAATGTCATTTTGCTGTGGTGTTCTAGGTGAGGAGAACTCTTGGAAAATCCCAAAGTCTTAACATAACTTTGTCATGCTTTCAGATTGAAACTCAGTACCATGGTCACTTCTAAGTTTGACCACTGTACTATTCAGTTCATTCTGAATTTGCTTCACAAAATTGAGTAAGACACTTGGGGTTTCTGATTTCTGTCTTAGAAAGAACACCCATGTAAATCTAGAATAGTCATCTGCAACCACAAAAGTGTAGACCTTCCTACCCAGACTATGAACTGGCATAGGACCAAAAAGATCCATATGCAAGAGGTATAAGCACCTCACAGAATCCTTGTTTTCAAGGCTATGAAAGGAGGATTTTGTCTGCTTGCCCTTTTGACAAGCTGAGCATATTCCTTCCTTTATACACTTAACTTGAGGACCATTCCTCACTAACTCTTTGCTAAAGAGTTGGCCAATTGTCTTGTAGTTAAGATGAGCCAATCTCTTGTGCCACTTAACACAATGAGAAGCATTGTCATCAGCTACAAGACAGATGGGAGAAGCCTTATTCTCACATACAAAATTAAGACAATATACATTTCTCTTCCTATACCCAGTCAATATGATCTTTTGATCACTTGACCTTTTGATATGACATCCATCCTTAACAAATGAAATGTCATATCCTAAATCACTCAGCTGGCTTATGCTTATTAGATTGTATTTCAAACCTTTTACATAAGCCACTTGGGTGATAGTAATTAGGTTAGAAGAAATGTTATCAAACCCTTTGATGATTCCTTTTTCAGATCCACCAAAGATCACTTTAGGTCCATCCTTGACAGATGTATACTCCTTCAGCAGCCCCTTTGTCACAGTCATGTGCCTGGGACAACCACTGTCCAAGTACCAAATAGGGGCATGGCCACTTGGACTTTCCTGCAACACAGATTTACTTACCCTTAGAACCCAAGAAAGTCTTGGGTCCTTGGTTCAGGTTAGCATTAACAAATCTACCATTATCTCTTCTAACAGGTAGACTATTGTTCTTTCTAACACTTGTGTTATGCCAGCAGTCTAATGCAAAATGGCCTCTCTTCCCACAGCACCAACATTCAAACTTATTGTATCTAGATCTAGATACACCCTTGACAGAAGAATTTCTGTCCATTGCTGGTGCTACAGCAGCTTCACCCACTGATTTCTTGTAACCATTGGGTTTATGAACATGGATAGGCCTGTTGGCATTTACACCCTTGTTAATCAGAACATTAGTCTTAAAATGACCGTGAATATTTTCATGATCATATTTGTTAGAAGGCACTTGCACCTTTCTAAACTTAATAGGGACTGAAAGGTTTAGTGGCTTGATAGGAGCTTTGCCTTTCCTCTTGAATTAGGCTGCCCTGGGGTTACCTTTGAATCCTAATCCTGCCTTACCCTTTTGAGTCACAAATTCATCTATTAAGGGTAAGACAGACTTTGGCTTAGAGTAACTAGCCACTAAATCTTTTTCTATTCTTAGTCTGGCCTCCAGATTCTTCACTTGATCATTGGTATAATTAATTATGCCCATCTGAATAATAGTTATATTCTTCAGCTTGGCAATTTCATTTAACTTCTGATCAATTACTTTCTCTAACTCAGTTGCAGCTACCCTTAGATCAGCAATTTCCTGAGCCTGAGATTTAACCAGGTTCTTGCTTTTCTTAAGGGCCTGCAACAAGTCCCCATACTTATCTATCAATTGATAGACATCTCCTTCAGATTCAAATGCATCTACATCACTTGATGCAGATGTAGCTGATTCTGTACTTGTACTACAAACAGATTTTATTGAAGGACATAGTACCTTACTAGGACCAGACTGATTCTGGCACATGTCTTCTTCTACTCCTACCATCAGTCCCATGCACTGATGATCCTCTTATTCATAGATGGAGTCTAGCAATTGCATGAACTCCTCTTCTTCAGTAGCAGCATACAGTCTAATATATGCTTCAGCTTCAGATTCTGATTCTGAAGTTGATTGATCTGTTAGGCTCTTTTCCTTCTTTGCAACAAAGGATTTTTCCTTCTTGCCCTTTTGATAAGTCTTCTTCTTGTCTGATGACTCCTTTCTCTTATCAGGACAGTCAGCCACTACATGTCCAGGCCTATTGCAACAATAGCAGACAATCTTTAAAGTAGTGGCCTTGCTGGGCTTTGTTCTGCTCTTCTCTTTCCTTGATGACTTTTTCTTCTGATAATAGTCATCAACTTGCTATGATGAGGAGGGCCTAGACCTCCACTGCTTCTTCTTTAAGAATCTTTGGAATTGCCTTGTAAATACAGCAAAATCTGCATCTGACTCACAGCTTCCTGAACCCTGATTCTCTGAATTTTCAGAACTAACTTCTTCAACTTCCTTAGGAGGAGATGATGATATCCTCCTATTCTTTCTAGTGGCTTCTACCTTGAAGGCCACTGTCTTCTCTCTATGCTCTCCTTTTGAATTCTTTTCCTCCTCCTTCCTCATCATAAGTTGCATTTCATAGGATAGCAACTTTCCAAACAAGGTTGGAGGAGTAATCTCTGCTAGTTTAGCCACTTCTCTTATGGCACAGATCTTTGTGTCCCAATCCTTTGTCAAGGATCTTAAGAATTTGTCATTCAGTTCATAGGTACTGAAGACTCTTCCATAGGACATTAACTCATTCACAATTCTATAGAATTTCTTATAGCATTCAGTTATGCTATCAGTTTTTCCTTGTCTAAAACTTTCATATTCCTGGTTGAGCATAGACTTCATATCCTGTCTTACTTCTTCAGATCCCTCCATGTAGACAATCAAGGTGTCCCACATTTCTTTGGAGGTCTTACAGTGAATCAGATTCTGAAATATAGAATCATCTATGACACTCACAATAATATTCTGAGCTCTCTTGTCCATGGTTGCCAAAATGATTTCATTCTTGGTCATTTCAGAATAACTCTTTGGAGTTTGAATATTAGCATCAAGAATTGATACCTTCATTGGAATGAAGGGACCTTCCTGAACTGTGATGTATATTCTTGGGTTAGATGCTTCCATGAACAATCTGACTCTTTCTTTCCAAATTCCAAAGATTTCCTTCCTGCAGATGGGTAACTTCATTGACCCTAACTCCTTGTGATTTTCTCCAGAACCCATCTTCTTGAATCTTGATTCTGCCTTATAGATCTACCTCAGACTGTTAAGTCCTTTTTGAGGAACCTCCCTCTGATACCACTTGATAGTTTTACTTTCAAGACAACCTAAACACCTAGAGGGGGGTGAATAGGTTCTTATGCTTGTTTACACTTTTAGGCAGAATTCAATCACAGAATTAATACACTCAGCACAGGAATCACAGAAAATCATACAACACAGATTGCACACAGTTTTATAGTGGTTCCCCAAGGTTTGGGTACATCCACTTTCCCCCTTCACCTATCTAGTAGTATGCTAGATTCGGCCAAACTTCCTCTTTACTCAGATCCACAGATCCTACAGCTCAGAACCTGAAAAGGTTCCTACAACTCAGGCTCAACAGCCCTACCTCAGCCTTATCACAAGGCCTACAACTCAGAGAAGAACCTTCTCCTACACTCAGGCAAACAGCCCTACCACTCAGAGATCAACTCTCCTACACTCAGCCTTTATAACACAGGCTTACAGCTCAGATCTGTATTGACAGATCCTACAGAAATTAGAAAAGAAGTTTGTATTAACTTGCCCTTGATGAGAGAGAGAAGGACAAGGCAGTTCTTGATCAGCTAAAGAATGAAATCAACTGAATCTGAGCTTTCTTCAAAGCTTCTTGAATCTGAACTTAGCTGAGTTGATTTCCCAAACAGCTTCTTGAGAAACCAGTGATGGCTTCCTTCTTTTTCTTCAAATGGCTGAATCTCTCTCTATCCAACACCTTTGATGACACTTCTGAATTCTTGATAGAACTCTTCTTAGATCGATCCTGAGATCGTCTTCTTAGATCTTCTGATGAAGATCTTCTTTTGTGTATTACTCCCTCTTGATTTGATTTCTCAAATTGATTGCCAAAATTCAATCCCTTTTTTTTTACTTCTCTCTGAATCTGTCCATTTATAGACCTTCTTAATGGTAACCGGCTGATCCGGTTTATAACTGTCTTCTAACGAGTCTGACAACATCAGTTAACTGGCTGCAACCCACAGCTGTCAAGTCTTCAAACATATCATGTGCCTTAGTCTTGGTCAGCAAAGTGTTGAGACAGACTGTCAGGAAGTGTCGAGACCAACTGTCTATATGTGTCGACACAAGTAACTTTGGTGTCGACACAGCCTTTGATGTTGTCGACAAGTTTGCCTTTAAGTTGACACAGCTTCTTCAGAACTTCATCTTGAGAATGAGTCGACACAGAGAATTAGTGTCGACTCAACACTTCATCTTTCATCAGAAAATAACTTGGTCTTGACTTTGCAGTGTGTCGACACAAGTCCTGTGTGTCGACACAGTTGTTGTAGATTCAGAACTTAATATGTGTCGACTCTGCCTTCAGGTGTCGACTCAGCAAATGTCAATCCTGCCAATATGTGTCGACTCAGTCTTCTGGTGTCGACACAAGTATTGTTGACTTCTGCCAATGTGTGTCGACTCTGTCTCAATGTGTCGACACATCCTCCCAGTGTCGACAAAGTTGAGATCGACTATCTTTCAGTTAGTCGACACTGCTTCCCAGTGTCGACACAAATGTGGTCGACTATCTTTCTGTGAGTCGACACTGCTTCCCAGTGTCGACACAAATGTGGTCGACTATCTTTCTCTGTATCGACACAGCTTCCTTCAAGTGTCGACACAACTATTCTGAAGTGTCGACACAATTTCTTCAGGTGTCGACACATGGACTTAGAACAATTTCCTGTATTCTTTAATACTTCTTCACCTGCATATGTCAACTTAAAACAACATCAAATACACCTTGATGTATATCATTAAGCTAAGTTAGGCTTCTTCAAATCAGGTACACATTTTCCAATGTACCCAACAAACAGCAGGCTCAACAACAGCAGAAACAGTTAGGGCAACAGGAGCAACAGAAATAGAAACTTCAGCACCAGATTCTGGAATAACATCATCAGTGGCAGCAGGTTCTGAAACAATATCATCAGTAACCATAATATCAATAGAATGAATACTTTCCACAGCCTTGAATGACTTGATGTATGAATAAATCAGGCTTGGCTCACAGCTGGCAATAGGCACAATAGCCTTAGTAAGGTCTTCAGCTTCATAAGCTGGAAGAAATCTGTGGTGAAGAGCATCAAAATCTGACAGTAGTGACTTAAAGTCAACTGTTCTAAAGGAAAGCACTGGAGCTGAAGCTGTAACTGGAATCTCTGGCATGAAATCTTTTAAGGCAGGCACTATCTCTTCTTCATGAGGCATCTCCCCCTGCCTAGATTCAGTATACACTGGATCAAGGCACCCCATAGAAGGGATTGCCTGAGGAGGAGAAAGGGAAGAGAGCCTGGCAGATAACTCCTAGATGGATTTCAGGAGTGGAGCCATGGAGGTCTCCAGCAGGACTGTTAGCCTGGGAGCCAACATCCCATACAGCCTATCTGCTAGGGTAGGAAGGTATACTTGCTCAAGTGAAACATGAGTAGAGGTAGAGGAGAGAGTGACAGAGATTGGTGTAGAAGGGGCTGCAGAAGTAGAAATAGAAGATGTGGATGGTAGGATGGATGGTTGAGAGATTGGAATGGTGGAGATGGAAGTTATTGGAGTGGAAATGGATGGGGTGAAGGATGGTTATGCAAGAATATCTTGGAGTAGTTGTTGATAGGAGGTAGAGGAAGATGGGAGATCAAGAGGTAAGGAATGGGAATCATCCATGTAGGAATCATCCAGAAGACTAAAAGATGGAATGGATGAGTCAATATCAAGTGGTGGATAATAATGTAGGGGATGGAAAAGGTCTACTGAAGTTGCTAGTGGTGGTGAAGGAATTGAGAGTGGAGATGAGATGGTGATGGGGAATGAAGTTGAAGTAGTGATGGTGGAAGAAGGGGTGGTTGAAGAAACAATGGGTGAGGATGAGGAGGAGGCAGGCAGTTCTTCCAATGGGGCAGTTGCCTGTGGGGAAGTGACTTCAACAGTCCTGGTGCCTGAAGTTGAGATAGTTGCAGGAGCTCTGCTTGGTTTGACAATCTGCCTGTCCCATTTTCCAAATAGTGCATAGGACAACCTCTTAGAAGCATTAATGTGCATCCCACTGGACACAAGCAGCTGAGGGCACCTATTATGCAAGAACAGCTCTAATATTCTCCCAAAATTAACAAAATTCTTATTTATCTTTTTCTTGATTAAATCAAAGAAAATCTCACCCCAATTGAGATGCTTCTTATCCACTAAACTAGCCATCAAACAAAATTGATACTTAGAAATGGTATCATGAGCAGAGTACTTGGCTAATAGCACTTTCCCAACAACATCAGCTAAGAATCTATATTCAACTAACAAATTCTTCTTAAGCAGCTTGTTAGGGTTTGCTGCAGAGTGACCCATTCTATCAAGCATACTTGCAAACTCTTCTCCAGATAACTCAACTGAATCATGCCCAGTGCTTAATTGAAAAACTTCTGAAAGGAGGGCAGAAGTTAGGGATACCTGAGTACCGGCTATTGTACCAACCACTGTATTCCGATCAAGATTATGAGCCGTATATACCCACTCCTTGATTTCGTCGGCAGCAAGTTTCATCCTTGTGGTCATAATATGCACCAACTGCTGTTCTTTGAATAAGTCGAGAATTTCTTTGAATATCTGGTCACTGCCGTCAAAGGAATCCATATCTATGTCGAATCCAGAGTAAAATTTCATCGCAGCTAGAACTGCAACAGAAACAGCCATTGTATACCTACAAAAACGAGCAAATGAGACCAAGTGTAGAGAAGTTTGGAGGGAAAGAAAAGTTTTGCAGAGAGTATGAATGCGCAAAGGAGAACGACGGCCGAAAAAGGAGTTTTATATTAGGGTTCGACGCTGAAAAGGAAAGATCGTTGAACTCCATTCGACGATCTGGGCTTCTAAAGGAATCTGAAGAGTCTTCAACATCGTCGATCTCCGTTCGACGATATTGGAGAGCGTCGAGCTCAGCTCGACGATCTCTGATCGGAAGAGATAGCTTAGCACTATCTGGAAAGCACTGAACTCCGGTGGATGTTTTATGAGAATGTCGATCTCCGTTCGATGATCTTGGGGAATAACGTTGAGCGCAGTTCAGAGAACAGAAATGACCTATTGACACTAGAAAAATCAAGTTTTTAACCTAGTCTTGGTCAATTTTTAGAGTTTTAAAATCTTGGATCTTATATTAAGCTTCCTCCATCTAACATTCCTAACTGATTCAGGAAGAAGGTGTGTTTCTTTTCATCCAATGGTTTGGTGAAAATGTCTCCCCTTTGCAAATTAGTTGGGATATATTGAAGTTCAATTTTATTCTTCTCAACATTATCCCTTAAAAAGTGATGCCTAATCTCTATATGTTTTGTCATACTATGGAGGACTGGATTTTGTGCTATAGAAATAGCACTAGTGTTATCACAAAATATTTTTGACCTCTCTAAGTTGTAACCATAGTCTAGGAGCTGATTTTGAATCCACAAAATCTGTGAGCAACAACTACCTGCTGCCATGTATTCAACTTCAGCAGTTGAAGTGGACACAGATGTTTGTTTCTTACAGAACCAGGAGACAAGTCTGTCACCAAGAAACTGGCAAGTTCCACTGGTGCTTTTCCTGTCTACTCTACATCCAGCATAATCAGCATCTGAAAATCCAGTTAATTCAAATCCTGAGTCTTTTGGATACCAGAGACCTAGATTTGTACAACTTTTCACATACCTAAGAATCCTTTTTACTAATGTTAGGTGTGACTCTCTAGGGCTTACTTGGAATCTAGCACATATGCATGTAGCAAACATTATGTCAGTTCTACTAGTTTAAGGTACAATAAAGATTCAATCATTGCTCTATATGTTGTCTGATCAATAGGTTTTCCATATTCATCAGTATTTAATACAGCATTAGTAGGCATAGGTGTTTTCATACATGATGCTTCATACATACCAAATTTCTTAACTAATTCTTTTGTATACTTAGTTTGAGAAATAAATATGGCATCAGCATGTTGTTTGACTTGCAATCCTAGAAAGAAGGAAAGCTCACTCATGCTACTCATTTCAAATTTAGAATGCATTAGATTAGAGAATCTTTTGCACAAATTTGAATCAGTAGATCCAAATATAATATCATCTACATAAATTTGCACTAGTAGGATATTGGACTTATGGGTTCTAATAAAAAGAGTTTGGTCTACTCTATCCCTTATAAAATCATTTTTCAGAAGAAAGCATGCTAAGGTCTCATACCATGCCCTAGGAGCTTGCTTGAGACCATATAATGCCTTATGCAATTTAAAAACATGATCAGGATGAGTTGGAGAAATAAAACCTGGGGGTTGTCTATCATAGACTTCTTCCTTGATGTATCCATTGAGAAATGCACTTTTTACATCCATCTGATAGACCTTGAATCCTTTGTGAGCTGCATAAGCTAGAAATATTCTTATGGCCTCCAACCTTGCAACTGGTGCAAAGGTCTGGTCATAGTCTATTCCTTCTTCTTGAGAGTATCCTTGTGCAACTAGCCTTGTCTTGTTCCTGACAATGATTCCTTGATCATCAAATTTGTTCCTGAACACCCACTTTGTTCCAACAATGGAGTGATCCTTAGGCCTTGGCACCAGCTCCCAAACTTTATTCCTTTCAAATTGATGTAATTCTTCTTGCATTGCAATGATCCAGTATGGATCTTGTTCTACATCTTGTATGGATTGAGGTTCAATTTGAGAGAGGAAGCAGGTGTGCATCAGGTTTTGGTTGACCTGATTTCTGGTTTTCACACCAGTTGAGATGTCTCCAATCACTTGGGAGATTGGATGATCTTTTGATGTTACTAAATCAATAGGAGGTGTTGATTGTTCACCAACCTGTGTTGTTGTTTCCTCTTGTGGAACAACAACTGGCTCTTCAAGATGATTCTCTCCAAGATGTTGAGCATCCTCTTCATCTTCACTGCTCTCATCCTTTTGTGTTATATCTTTTTATACAATATGCAACCTGTCCAAATTTTCTGAAAGAGAGTGTACCTGCAAAGGTTCTACGGTAGAAGTATTCTTCTCCTTGTAAAACATGTTAGTTTCATCAAAGGATACATGTACAGATTCTTCAATTTTAAGAGAAGATTTGTTATACAACCTATAAGTTTTACTGATTATGGAGTATCCCAGAAACACTCCTTCATCAGCTTTAGCTTGAAATTTTGCTATGTATTTCTTGTCATTATTGTGTATGTAACAAATACAGCCAAAAATCTTGAAATAATCTACTTTAGGTTTCTTTTCTTTGAGTAATTCATAGGGAGTCTTGCCTTCAATTTATGTATCAAACTTCTATTCAACACATAGTTTGAGGTGTTCACTGCCTCTGCCCAAAAGAATAGAGGAAGGTGAGCATCTGTCAACAATGTGGTGGCAGATTCAATAAGCATTCTATTTTTCCTTTCAGCTACCCCATTTTGTTGAGGAGTTCTAGGAGCTGAAAAAGTGTGCATGATCCCTTCACTCTGACAGAACTCTTGCATAAGAAGAGAATCAACTCTATCCCATGATCACTTCTGATCAGGGCAATGTGAGTATTGAACTCAATTTGTATGCATTTGAGAAACTATATCAAACACTTAAAGTTATCAGACTTATTCCTCAGAAAGAACACCCATGTGAATCTAGAGAAGTCATCTATAATCACCAAAGTGTAAGATTTCCCTCCTAAGCTTTGTACTGTAATGGGTCCAAAAAGATCCATGTGTAACAGATACAAGATCCTAGATGAATCACTCTTATTAAGTGACTTAAAGCTATTTTTAGTTTGTTTGCCTAATTAATAAGCCCTGAAAAGTCCTTCCTTCTTATAGGGGCCAAAAGGTAGTCCTCTAACAAAGTTGTCCTTGGATGGCCTAGCAATGGTTCTAAGGTTTATATGTCCTAATCTTTTATGCCACAGATCATTTGGCTTGCAAACAGTATTGAATAAACAAATATCTACCTTAGTTGAAAGAAAATCTACAAGATAAATGTTACCTTTCTTTTTACAAGTTAACACAGTTGTGTTATCCTCTGATTTGATTTTGCATGAGGATTTGTTGAATGTCGTCTGGTAGCCTTCATCACATAGTTGACTGATGCTGATTAGATTGTGCTTCAGTCCTTCCACATAAGCCACCTTCTTGAATGTGACTGAGCCAATCTGAACAGCACCATATCCTTTTGTTTGTCCAAAGTTTGAATCTCCAAATATTACTTTGGGTCCAAGTTTGTTTTTGAAGGATGTGAGATTCTCCTTGCTTCCTGTCATGTGCTTTGAGCACCCACTATCCAGATACCATTGTTGGTTCATTGCTGGATAGGTCTTCACCTTCACATAAGCAACTTATATGTTTTTGACCCAGTTTACCTTGGGCCTAGGTTGATAACCTTTAAATTCTAAAATGAAAGACATCCCTGGCTGACTCTTATAACCTTCAGGATGATATCTCCTAGGAAGTATTATCCATTCAGTATAAGGGTTAAAGTTTTGGGATGTAGGACCTCTAGGATTGAAGTTTGATTTGCCTTTGAAAAAAATTTCAAAGCTCTGAGCTCCGTTCGACAATCTCTGAGCTGAGTTCGACGATCTTGGGTCAGATCGTCGAGCTCCATTCGAAGATCGATTATGCCAGAGTTAAGAGTTCGGCGATCATCAACCTGAGTCCGACGATTCAACTTGAGATCGCTGAGCTCTGTTCAACGATCATCGAGCTCTGTTCGACGTTTTCCGTTGAACTTGAGTTTTCTTAGGCAGATCAGAATTCTTCCTAGCCACCTCTACAACTCCCTTCCCTTTATCTGAGATAAACTTGATTGGGGTTGTTAACACTATAGGTTGGCTGGATGAAGCACCCAAGCTCAGTGTACTATTAAGTCTTGAGTTCACTGTGCTTGTGATGTCCATCAGTTTGATGCTTCTCCCATTGAGGGATTGTTCAAACTTCTTTGCCTGGGATAGTTCACTTTTCAGTGAAGCTATCTCCTCCCTACAGCATTCTAACTCCTCAGAGAGTTTGAGGTTGTCTGATTTTAAAGTGCTATGTTCAGACAATTGATTTCTGAGAGAGATAATCTCTTTCTCAGACTTTAACAAGTCTAAACAAAGTGCCTAAAATTCAGATCTAAAGTCCTCTGAATCAAAATCAAAGGAATCTACTACCTGGTCTTCTTCAGTTTGAGTTTCAGATTCAGACTCTGATTCTTGTTCTGCATCAGAATTAGGTTGAGAGGCATTAATAGCCATCATGCAGAACTCCTTCTCTTCAGCATCATCTTCATCATCACTTGAGCTTGATGAAGCCTCTGATTCTTCTTCAGTTTCACTCCAGGTTTAAGCTACAAATCCCTTCCTGGTGTGTTTGTTATTGCTGGAGGAGGATTTGTCATTGTTGTTTCTCCTTGAGTCCTTGTCTTTTCTCCTATCTTTCCTGTCCCTCTTGTCCTTATTCTGATTTTCTGGACAATCAAGCGCAATGTGGTCTGGTTTCCTACATCCAAAACAAATAATTTCTTTATTATTGGATTTGTCATACCTTGGCTTCTCATGCCCTCTGGATGACCTATTTCTGAAATCTTTCCTGGCCATCTTATAGAATCTTTTGGCCAGTAAGCTCATTAATTCTTCATTGCCTGTGACCTTGTCTTCAGGCAGTTCTTTTGTAGCTTTGAATGCTATTGTCTTCTCCTTCCTGATTGCTGGAGAAGCAACCTTTTGTTCTTCCTCTCTATTCTTGATGAGCAGCTCATAGGAATTGAGCTTGCCCAATAGAGCCTCAGTAGTAATCTCAGTTAGGCTTATGGCATCCTTGATTGGCCAGATCCTTGAGTCCCAAGTATTGGGAAAGCACATTAGGATCTTGTCATTGAGTTCAGTTAGTGAGATTTCCTTGTCCAATGTTTTTAATTCACTGACTATTATGCAGAGCCTGTTGTACATGTCAACAACTGACTCAATTTCTCCCTTTTTGAAATTCTCATATTGGGTTATGAGATGGGATCTTCTGTCTTTCCTTTCATCAGCAGATCCTGATACAATTTCTGACAACTTGTCCCATATTTCTTTTGTTGAGTTGCATTCAGCCACTTTCTGAAATATTTCATCAGACATAGTCTGAGCCAGAATATTCATTGCTTTAGCATCTACAACTTTCCACTTCTTAATTTCTGCATCTATTCCTAAAGGAGGTGGAACGGCACTTGTACTTGTATTTACTGGGGGTCTTGGACACACTGTCAAAACAGAATTGTAGATGTCCTCATCAATAGAATTCATATATAATTTTATCCTTGCCTTCCAAAGTGCAAACTTAGAAAGGTTGCACACTGGAGGTCTGGTGCTAGCATAATCTTTGTTCTGTGCCATGGTTTTGTATGAAAATAAGTATAATAAAAATAATAACCCTCTATAGAAGATTGATCTTATCAGAGATCTTTTGGTTCAAGTGTTAGCATGTAGTAACAACCAATCTAATGAAGATTCAGTTGTTGAATAACCAACCTCCCTCTAATACCAATTGAAAGTGAGGGTAAGATCTACCTTTACTCTAAAGGGGGGGGTGAATAGAGTATATTAAAATAATTTTCCAGATAAAAAATTATTTGCAGTGGAAGACTTGATTTAAGTATATGTGTAATGTGCTTACAGAAAATAAAACTAAGATAGCAAGAAAGCAAAAAATCACAACACACAGCAAAGCAAAAACACAGCAATCCAGAAGACACAAGGATCTATAGTGGTTCCCCAATCAACCTGGGTATATCCACTCTTATACCACCCTAGGTAGGAATCCACTGCATGAATAGTTGATCAGGTTTCCTGGGCACCAATGAGCTTTTGATAAGGTGCTCAAAAACCAAACCCAGATTTTTTTGATCAGGTGTCTTGCTACCACTGAGTTTTGACAAGGTCTCATAAACCAGCCACAAAACTATTGAAGGGAGTTTTGAGAAACCCTTTTACAGCAGAATAAAGAAAGAAAGAAAAGAGTTTGTTGTTCTTCTCTGTCAACAGTCTAAGAGAAGACTAGTGGACGACTTTGTCAAAGCTCCCCCTGAGATCTGCAATTGTTCAGGAAGAAGAGCTTTACATAGGGTGATAGGTCTTCAGAAACTTTAGATGTCCAGCAAGAGATGATTTCAGCAGTTGCTGAAATATGATGTGTCTGGAGTCTTTGATGAAGAAGCCTTTGAACACTTGAATCAAGAAGATCTTGAAGGAGTAGAATAGAGGAAATCTTTTTTGTTTGATGATCTCCTTCACAGTATTATTTCTTGTGTTCTATATGAATTCTAACTCAGTAATCCTGTAGACTTGTGTCTCTTGAGTCTGTTCCTAGAATTCTTGATTGATATCTCTTGTTCCCTTTTTTTTAATTATTCTCTGTAGATATATTGAAAATCTGTCTTAGAGATAGTCGTTAACCAGTCATAAATGACTGCCTTAAATGACATTTGTCTCTAGAGGAAAGTCCTAAGAGATATTCTTTTTTGTCTTCCTTGAAACTTGCTCCAGATTAGTTGAAACGGATACAGAATCCTTTGAAATAAATGCTGATAATAAAATAGATTGAATTCCATAACTGTCTGAATTTGAATTCCTGAAATCGTCGATCTCTTCAGAAAATTGTCAATCTGATCTCAACTATCGTCAACCTGAGCTCAGAGACTGGATCTAGACTTGAGGCAGAAATCGTCGACCTGAGCTCAACTATCGTCGAACTGAGCTCAGAGACTAGGATTAAGCTAGAGACAGAAACGTTGATCTTAGCTCGAAGATCGTCGAACCGAGTTCGACGACTCGTTGGACTGAGCTCAGAGATAGTCGAACTGAGTTCGACGTTTTGTCGACCTGAGCTCGACGAGCATTGTCCTAGTCTTCAGCACTTGAATTCTGATCTTAGAAGGTCTTGGGGGCAGCTACCAAACCTATGTTCTAACCCTTAGACTCATTCTAATTGACCTTTAAGACTATACAATAAGGTCAAAACAATTTACTAAGAACATAGTTATCCTTGCCCAAATTAGTAATAGGGTGTTCCAACACACCAGATCCGGATGCACCCTCCCGATGTAAAGGACGTCTCCTTCATCACTAGGGAGGGTTGCTTCAGCTATAAAATAATGCCCTTTAGGTTGAAAAACGCAAGGGCTGCCTACCAACGCATGATTGATCGAGTCTTCTAGGGGCAAAGGGGGAGAAACTTGGAGGTTTATGTCGACGACCTAATGGTGAAAAGCAAGTGTGTGAACTCGCATTTAGGGGACCTAGAAGAGACCTTCGCCACCCTGCGGAGATTCAAGATGAGGCTGAACCCCTTGAAGTGTTTCTTCGGGGACAGCCGCGGGAAGTTCCTTGGGCATCTCTTTACCCCGGCAGGGGTAGAGCCTAACCCGGATAAGGTGAAGGCCATCCTAGACTTGGAATCACCTCGCGACGCCAAGGAGGTCCAGCGCTTGACAGGTAAGTTGGCCGGTCTAAGTAGGTTCCTCTCCAGATCAGGGGACAAGTGTTCATCATTCTTCAAGGTGTTGAGGGGTAACCAAAGGTTTGAGTGGACCGTCGAATGTGAAGAGGCCTTCCAAGGGCTGAAAAGATAGCTCTCCCAGGCTCCTCTACTTCAAAGCCCAAAAGAATGAGAGGACCTGGCCCTGTATCTAGGAGTAGGAGCGAAGGTCGTGAGCTCTATTCTGGTCAAGGAAGAGCGGAAGAAACAGCTGCACATCTATTACGTGAGCCGGATTTTGAAGAAGGCGGAGCTCCGTTACCCCATCCTGGAAATGCTAGCATACGCTCTGGTTGTTTTGGCAAGAAAACTTCGGTCTTACTTTCAAGCACACTTGATTAAGATGGTGACCGACCATCCTCTTCGTAAGATCTTTGAAGGTGTGGAGCACTCGGGAAGACTTGCCAAGTGGTCCATCGAACTAAGCGAGTTCGACATCTCCTTCATGCTGAGGCTCTCCATCAAGGCGCAAGCGGTGGCGGATTTCCTAGCGGATTATGTAGTTGAGGTCAAGGAGGGGGAGTCGCAGCCGCAGAGGGCATGGAGGATGATGGTTGATGGGGCCTTGGGAAAGCTTTCTCTTGGGGGAAGAGTGGTGTTGATAAGCCCCCAGGGGGTCTCCATAGAGCAGGTGGTGGCCTACCACTTTCCGGTAACCAACAACCAAGCAGAATATAAGGCCGTGATAGCTGGCCTTTGTCTGGCAAAGGAGCTTGAGATCCGAGACGTGGAGGCCTTCACAGACTCGATGGTGGTAGCATCGCAGATTCGAGGAGAGTTTGAAGCTCGGGAGCCTACCCTCATAAATTACCTATCCAAGGTAAGGGCAATCATCGGAGGTTTCCGATCATTCTCAATCCAGCACGTCCCCCGTGAGGAGAGTGCGGTCGCCGACCGATTGGCGAAGTTTGGGCCTCGGGTAGGAGGGACCCTGACTGAACCGTTCCGACCAGCGATCGAGGAAGGGGAATTGATGGAGGTAGGTCAGGGGTCCTCGTGGGTGGATCCGTTGGTAACCTTCCTAACCACGGGCGAGCTGACGGGGGAGGTTAAGGATGTAAAAAGCTTCAGGCGTAAAGCGGCTCACTACCTGATGTTGGAAGGGGGGTTTCATCGTAAGATGTTGTCGGGGCTCTTGGCAAGATGTGTGACCAAAGAAGAGATCCCGAGGATCCTGGGGGAGGTGCACTCTGGCGAGTGTGGCAGCCACTCGGGAGGAAGGATGCTGGAAGAAAGGGTGGTAAGGCAGGGGTACTTCTGGCCGACCCTGAGAAAGAACGCAGCTGAGTTTGCAAAGAGATGCCAAAAATGTCAGCTGTACGCCCCCTCCATTTATTGCCTACTCAAAGGCTCAGGAGCATTTCGTCGCCATGGCCTTTCGCCATCTGGGGGATGGACTTGGTCGGGCCTTTCCCTCCAGCTAGTGGGTAGAGGAGGTTCCTCCTAGTCATGATCAATTACTTCTCAAAGTGGATGGAGGTTAAGGCCTTTGCCAAAGTCACCTCACAAGTTATAAGGAACTTCGTCTGGGGAGAGATCATATGCAGTCACGGTCTACCCCAAGCAATAGTGATAGATAATTGACCCCAGTTTGCCAGTGAAGAGTTCATTAGCTTCTGCGCCCAGTTGGGGATAGATATCAGGTTTGCCTCTGTCCACCCCCCCCCCCCCCCAGAGCAATGACCAGGTGGAAGCAGCAAACAAAATCATTGTGAACTTACTCAAGAAAAAAGTAGAAAATTTAAGGGGAAATTGGGTGGAGCAGCTCCCCTCAGTTCTATGGGCCTTGAGGACGACCCCGAACACGGCCATGGGCGAGACCCCCTTCAAGCTTTCTCACGGGTGTGAGGCGGTCCTTCCAGTGGAATTCGAGGTTCGATCCCCACGGGTCGCAGCCGCAGGGGAAGGAGATGAGGCTTGGAGGTTGGAAAATGAGGAAGGGTTACGCCTCTCGCTAGACATGACGGAAGAAGCGTGGGATGTTTCAACCATCATGCAAGAAGAGATCAAGTGGCATACGGCAAAATACTTCGGCAAGCATGTCAGGATCAGGCAGTTCGTTGAATAAGATCTGGTATTGAAAAAGGTTGACGCGGCGGGAAGGTCAGCCCCCATGGGCAAGCTCAACCCAAACTGGGATGGGCCTTACATAATAAAAGAGGTCCTTAGAACGGGAAGTTATTACCTCTAGGATGTGGAAGGGAGGACCTTGAGCAACACTTGGAGCGGTGATGATCTAAAGTGCTTTTACCCGTGAGGGGGAGGGGGTGATTGTATTTTTGTTTTCAAATGCTATTATAATATATCCAATACTTTGATCCGTTGTCAACTCTTTTCATTTTAAAGATTAGGATAAGAATAAGGTGTGGAATGGAATCTTCATCAACACCCCGAGCTCGGCTCGGCCCAAGGTATACCCGCTGCACAGGCTCTCATCTAGCTGGCAGATCCGAAGGCTCGCCTGTGGGGGAGAGGTTTTGGTTATGAAATCTTCATCGACACCCCGAGCTCGGCTCGGCCCCAGGTAGACCCGCTGCGTAGGCTCTCATCTAGCTGGTAGGTCTAAAGGTTCACCTGTGGTGGAGAGGTTTTGGTTATGAAATCTTCATCAACACCCTGAGCTCGGCTCGGCCCCAGGTAGACCCGATGCGCAGGCTCTCATCTAACTGGCAGGTCCGAAGGCTCGCCTGTGGGGGAGAGGTTTGGGTTATGAAATCTTCATCAACACCCCGAGCTCGGCTCGGCCCTAGGTAGACCCGCTGTGAAGGCTCTCATCTAGCTGGCAGGTCTGAAGGCTCGCCTGTGGGGGAGAGGTTTTGGTTATGAAATCTTCATCAACACCTCGAGCTCGACTCGACCCCAGGTAGACCTGCTGCGCAGGCTCTCATCTAGCTGGCAGGTCCGAAGGCTCGCCTGTGGGGGAGAGGTTTTGGTCATGAAATCTTCATCAACACCCAGAGCTCGTCTCGGCCCCAGGTAGACCTGCTGGGCATGCTCTCATCTAGCTAGCAGGTCTGAAGGCTCGCCTGTGGGGGAGAGGTTTTGGTTATGAAATCTTCATCAACACCCCGAGCTCGGCTCGGCCCCAGGTAGACCCGTTGCGCAGGCTCTCATCTTGCTGGCAGGTCTGAAGGATCGCCTGTGGGGGAGAGATTTTTGTTATGAAATCTTCATCGACACCCCGAGCTCGGCTCGGCCCCAGGTAGACCCGCAGCGCAGGCTCTCATCTAACTAGCAAATCTAAAGGCTCGCTTGTGGGGAAGTGGTTTTGGTTATGAAATCTTCATCAACACCCCGAGCTCGGCTCGGGCCCAGGTAGACCCACTACGCAGGCTATCATCTAGCTGGCAGGTCTGAAGGATCGCCTGTGGGGGAGAGGTTTTGGTTATGAAATCTTCATCAACACCCCGAGCTCGGCTTGGCCCCAGATAGACCCGCTGCGCAGGCTATCATCTAGCTAGAAGGTCTGAAGGCTTGCCTGTGGGGGAAAGGTTTTTGTTATGAAATCTTCATCAACACCCCGAGCTCGACTTGGCCCCAGGTAGACCCGCTGCGCAGGCTCTCATCTAGCTGGCAGGTCTGGAGGCTCGCCTGTGGGGGAGAGGTTTTGGTCATGAAATCTTCATCAACACCCCTAGCTCGGCACTGCCCCAAGTAGACCCACTACGCAGGCTCTCATCTAGCTGGCAGGTTCGAAGGCTCTCCTGTGGGGGAGAGGTTTTGGTTATGAAATCTTCATCAACACCCCGAGCTCGGCTCGGCCCCAGGTAGACCAGCTGCGCAAGCTCTCACCTAGCTGGCAGGTCCGAAGGCTCGCCTGTGGGGGAGAGGTTTTGGTTATGAAATCTTCATCGACACCCCGAGCTCGGCTCGGCCCTAGGTTGACCCGCTGCGCAGGCTCTCATCTAGCTGGCAGGTCTGAAGGCTCGCCTGTGGGGGAGAGGTTTTGGTTATGAAATCTTCATCAACACCCCGAGCTCGGCTCGGCCCCAGGTAGACCCGCTACGCAGGCTCTCATCTAGCTGGCAGGTCTGAAGGCTCGCTTGTGGGGGAAAGGTTTTGGTTATGAAATCTTCATCAACACCCTGAGCTCGGCTCGGCCCCGGGTAGACCCGCTGCGCAAGCTCTCATCTAGCTTGCAGGTCCGAAGGCTCGCCTGTAGGGGAGAGGTTTTGGTTATGAAATATTCATCAACACCCCGAGCTCGGCTCGGCCCCAAGTAGACCCGCTGTGCAGGCTCTCATCTAGCTGGACGGTTCGAAGGCTCGCCAGTGGGGGAGAGGTTTTGGTTATGAAATCTTCATCAACACCCCGAGCTCGGCTCGGCCCCAGGTAGACCCGCTGCGTAGGCTCTCATCTAGCTGGCAGGTCCGAAGGCTCGCCTGTGGGGGAGAGGTTTTGGTTATGAAATCTTAATCAACACCCCGAGCTCGGCTCAGCCCCAGGTAGACCCGCTGCACGGGCTCTCATCTAGCTGGCAGGTCTGAAGGCTCGCCTGTGGGGGAGAGGTTTTGGTTATGAAATCTTCATCAACACTCCTACCTCGGCTCGTCCCAAGGTTGACCCGCTGTGCAGGCTCTCATCTATCTGGCAGGTCCGAATGCTCGCCTGTGAGGGAGAGGTTTTGGTTATAAAATCTTCATCAACACTCCGAGCTCGGCTTGGCCCCAGGTAGAGCCGCTGCGCAGGCTCTCATCTAGCTGGCAGGTCCGAAGGCTCGCCAGTGGGGGAGAGGTTTTGGTTATGAAATCTTCATCAACACCCTGAGCTCGTCTCGGCCCCAGGTAGACCCGCTGCGCAGGCTCTCATCTAGCTGGCAGATTCGAAGGCTCGCTTGTGGGAGAGAGGTTTTGGTTATGAAATCTTCATCAACACCCCGAGCTCGGCTTAGCCCCAGGTAGACTCGCTGCGCAGGCTCTCATCTAGCTGGCAGGTCTGAAGGCTCGCATGTGGGGGAGAGGTTTTGTTTATGAAATCTTCATCAACACCCCGAGCTTGGCTCGGCCCCAGGTAGACCCGCTGCGCAGGCTCTCATCTAGCTGGCAGGTCTGAATGCTCGCCTGTGGGGGAGAGGTTTTGGTTAAGAAATCTTCATCAACACCCCGAGCTCAGCTCGGCCCCAGGTATACCCGCTGCGCAGGCTCTCATCTAGATGGCAGGTCCGAAGGCTCTCTTGTGGGGGAGAGGTTTTGGTTATGAAATCTTCATCGACACCCCGAGCTCGGCTCGGACCCAGGTAGACCCGCTGCACAGGCTCTCATTTAGCTAGCAGGTCCGAAGGCTCTCCTGTGGGGGAGAGGTTTTGGTTATGAAATCTTCATCAACACCCCGAGCTCGGCTCGGACCCAGGTAGACCCACTGCATAGGCTTTCATCAAGCTGGCAGGTCTGAAGGCTCTCCTGTGGGGGAGAGGTTTTGGTTATGAAATCTTCATCAACACCCCGAGCTTGGCTCAACCCAAGGTAGATCTGTTGCGCAGGCTCTCATCTAGTTGGCAAGTCCGAAGGCTCGCCTGTGGGGGAGAGGTTTATGTTATGAAATCTTCATCAACACCCCGAGCTCGGCTCGGCCCCAGGTAGACCTGTTGCGCAGTCTCTCATCTAGCTGGCAAGTCTGAAGTCTCGCCTGTGGGGGAGAGGTTTTGGTTATGAAATCTTCATCAACACCCCGAGCTCGGCTCGGCCCCAGGTAGACCCGCTGCGCAGGCTCTCATTTTTCTGGCAGGTCTGAAGGATCGCCTGTTGGGGAGAGGATTTGGTTATGAAATCTTCATCAACACCCCGATCTCGACTCGGCCCTAGGTAGAACCGCTGCACAGGCTCTCATCTAGCTGGCAGGTCCGAAGGCTTGTCTGTGGAGGAGAGGTTTTGGTTATGAAATCTTCATCAACACCCTGAGCTCGGCTCGGCCTCAGGTAGACCCGCTGCGCAGGCTCTCATCTAGCTGGCAGGTCCGAAGGCTCGCCTGTGGGAGAGAGGTTTTGGTTATGAAATCTTTATCAATACCCCGAGCTCGGCTTGGCCCCAAATAGACCTGCTGCGCAGGCTCTCATTTAGCTGGTAGGTCTGAAGTCTCACTTGTGGGGGAGAGGTTTTGGTTATTAAATCTTCATCAACACCCCGAGCTCAGCTCGGCCCCAAGTAGACCCATTGTGAATGCTCTCATCTAGCCGGCAGGTCTGAAGGCTCGCCTGTGGGGGAGAGGTTTTGGTTATGAAATCTTCATCAATACCCCGAGCTCGGCTCTGCCCCAGGTAGGCCCACTGTGCGGGCTCTCATTTAGCTGGCAGGTTCGAAAGCTCGCCTGTGGGGGAGAGGTTTATGTTATGAAATCTTCATTGACACCCCGAGCTCGGCTCGGCCCCAGGTAGACCCGTTGCGTTGGCTCTCATCTAGTTGGCAGGTCTGAAGGCTCGCCTGTGGGGGAGAGGTTTTGGTTATGAAATATTTATCAACACCCCGAGCTCGGCTCGACCCCAGGTAGACCCGTTGCGCAGGCTCTCATCTAGTTGGATGGTCTGATGGCTCGCCGGTGGGGAAGAGGTTTTGGTTATGAAATCTTCATCAACACCCCGAGCTTGGCTCGGCCCCAGGTAGACCCGCTGCGCAGGCTCTCATATAGCTGGCAGGTTCGAAGGCTCGCCTATGGGGGAGAGGTTTAGTGTTTTGAATTGTTTCGACACGGATGTCCTAGGCTAGACAAAGGACACACCCTGAAGGCAGACCCAAAAGGATCTCGGGCAGGAGGTCTCAACTGGGGGACCCCCCCCCCCGAATGAAGTTCCCGACGAGCCTAGGCAAGGCGACCCGATCAATCGCGCAAGGTTAGGAGGGGCGGTCCTCCCTTAAAAGGCCTATGAACGACACCCATGATAAATGGATCTCGGCATAACGCGAGAACGACGTGTGATAGCCTTGAGCTCTCGGCAAGATCCCACCTATTGACCGCTAAGGGAGACTATCCTAGAGGAGGGGCCAGAGGCCTATGCGGAAGCTTGCTTGAGCAGCATTCATTATCAACAAAAAATAAAAAGGAGGGGTACAAACACTAACAATTTATATATTCAAATGTGATTACAAAAATCAGAGTGTCTCGCTCATTACAGAAACATAAAAAAGAAAAGGAAACCCATCAAGGAGAAGCATTATATCCGCTCGATCTCCCGCTTGAGCTTCTGTGGGAGCTCTCGCCTGAGCTCTCCCCGGATGTCTCGCCAGCAGCCGTGGGGGATCTCGGGACATCCAGGGGCGGAGAGTCGGGTGCGCCGGGGGGCTTCGGGATAGGCTCGAAGAGCTAGGGAACAAGCTGAGGAGCGGTGACGATCTTGCCACTCTCGTTCAAACATCCCACATCTCACAACATCTCAAGGGTCAGCCTGACCGTTGCTTGAGTGTTAGTATGCAGGAGCTTGTCGATGTCATACTCTGAGAAGTGACGGCTCCTCAGCCTCTCGTCCAGCGATTGGGGAGGTGGAACCACAGTCATTTCCGTGCGCCGGAGCTGGCCTTTAGCAGGATGTTCTCGTATCTTAGCCCGGTCAGCTCCGCGTGAAGGGTCGTATTCTGAGAAGAATCCTGCAGAAGGGAGAAACAAATCAACACCGAGACGACCCGTGGATTACAGAGGAGAGAGCGAGTGCTTAAAAGATCTCGCTTACCTCCTCCGCTGGGCGCAAGAAAAGGCATCCTATAGCATCCGCCAGCTGTGCCTTCAGAACCGCCGCCTGGGCCACCGCCTGGGCCACCGCCTTGAGCATCTCGCCGAAGTTACGGTCGATGGTGATGCTCCGGCGCGTGTACATGTGCGCAAGCTCGAACCCACGCATCAGAGCCCGGATGGAGTCAAAGGCCAGGAGCCGTGTGGGCAGCTGATTATAAAGGCTGGCGTACTCCCGGCTGTAAAGGTTGTAACCCAGCACGAAGGCCTCGCTGGTGACATGGTCGCGCTTCGCCCATCTTGGGAGGAGGGTCGATATGGAGACTTGGTTTGTCTCAGGGTCCCACCGCAGCAAGGGTTTCCCCTCCGCATCAAGGCACTTCACACCGAGGCCAAAAATCCTGTGCCCCTTTGTCACCTCCTTGGACGGAGACCGAGTGGAGGTCTCGGCAGCCGCCCCCTCGCAATCAGCCCCGCTTGTGGCTATAAGGTTCTCGGCAGGGGCCCCGACGCTATTCCGGGCAGCAACGGTCATCTCGCTGGCCACCTACAGGACCTCTTCGAAGGACCGGCCTAGTGCGAGAGGTCGGGCGCGCGTAGTCGTCATGGATTTCCCTTTGTTGGCAGCGGTTGGCTTTGGTCTTTTCAGCGGCTGGGACGAAAAGGCGTCGGGATTTCGCTTCCCAGCACTGGTCGAAGGAGGTGGGGCAGGCTCGTCCCGACAAGTTTGAGCCACGGATTTCGCGAGAGCCAGCGGATCTCTCGCAGCCTGGCCCTCGGTACCCTGAGTCTCGGCAAAGGGTTTGTGCAGAGGAACTTCTCGCTCTCCTGCAAGGGCGACAATGGAATGAGGTGAAGTTTAGAATGGGAGTGTCAGGTTGAAGAAGAGACCGTAACTTCACCGGGAGGCACGGGAGGGAGAGAGTCGACATCCCGTCGGAGGAATTGGACATCAAATTTTTTCGTCCCAAAGAACTCCAGAATGGCGCTCTCGCGCGATCCCAGGGTAGGCGGCTTGTAGGCGGCGTCCTCATATAGGACATGCGCGAGAGGGATGCTGCCGAAGTCTCTAGAGACGAAGATAAACTTCTCACCCCAATGATGATGCTTGTTAACGAGACCGGTTGTCTTGAGCAGTTGCCCAGAGAAGAAGACTACCCCTCCCTTCGCGCGGAAGATGAACAGCTTTCGAAAAATCAGGAGGCTGAACTCGATCTTCTTCGATCGCATGTATCAGATGAACGCTACAAGGATGGCGACCGAGTTATGGTTTAGCTGCATAGGAACCACTCCGTAGTAAAGGAGGGCCTGGCGCATCTTCGGCCAGAAGGGAAGGCGAATGCCCAACTCGAAGTGTTCGAGGGGGATGGCGAGCTCCCCCTCTCCCGCGTTGTTTACCTTGTATTAGTTGTCGGGATTTCTCGCGGTGAAGCCGGTGGAAACGTACTGAGAAGTTATCTGCTTGTACTCTTCACGGGTTAGGCGACAAGTGGGGAACTGATGCTTTCGGAAGGCTTCCGCGCAATGTGAACGTCCGTCATTTTCTCCCGGCATTTTGTCGGGGGGATTGAAGACGAGATCGCAAAGGAATGGGCGAGAGCGAAAGTTAGGCGAGAACAAGAGAAGAAGGCGGAAGCAAGGGGGAGTTCTTGGAAAGTCGCGAAAGCAACGAGGAGAGGAATGGGGGTTCCGGATCGGAGAAATAAATGCGTTTGGTGAACTCCTCTATTTATAGGAAATCGGGGTAATGATGACTTTTCTGAAAAAGAGAAATAAAAATAGTGGCGGCGGTACAGGCGTCATGCCCCAAGTCAGCGACGCCTCGGGTTCTGGCTTGGGATTACAGCGACCGGCCGAAGGTTCAGACTCGCACAAAGCATTTCGAAACGGCCACGTAAAACATAAAGGAAAAAAACCAAAGCATGGATCACTCTCGCCGGGCGAGAGCTAAAAAGGGAAAAATAAATAATAACTAAAAGATTGCAAATGAACAGTCCGAAATATAAAGAAACATGGTACATTGCGAGAAGGGAAGGCCGAGAGGCGAGAAAAGGCGAGACTTCTTCAAATCAATACAGTTCCCAGCGCCATCGTCCTCGCTCCCATCGTCTAGTACTCGGGGGTGCCAACGGGTTGTAGTAGGAAGACAGGGTGGTGCACACTAGGTTGATCTGACGGGCCTGGTCTCGAATCTGCGCGATACATCTCCGGGGGAAGACTCAGCGGAAGGCCCGCCTAGCCGCCCCGTCTCGCCAAAAAAATAGTCGTGCTCAAGGGCCTCCAGCCTCTGCTCCACCATCTCGCGGAATTCTTTCACCGCAGTGGCGCGGGCCCGCTCCCGCCACACAAGCTTCGACAAGAGGATAGCAATATTCTTCCCTCATTTCTTCGCACTCCCGGCGTCATTCACAATGTCCTCCATCTCTCCAGACGAAGGAAGGAGGGAGATCTTACCATCCTCATCCACTCCGTCTTCATCATCTTCATCGGCCCCCATTCGCGAGTCCGGATCCTCTGAGAAAATAGTTTCATGGTTACGGTGAGGGCTGAGTAAGAGCTACGGTAATGCTTCGCTTACCTGCAGCATGACGAGAGCCACTGGCCGGCGGCTGGCGAGAAGGCCCGGGCCCCCTCAGCCCCATAGAGGAGGTGGAGTGGCGTTCCGCGTCCCGGGCAAAAAGTCTCGCACATAGTGATCCCGGCCTGGCCGGAAGCATGGGGGAAGTCGTTCTCTCTCGCGAGATGGTTGACCTCCTTTTGGGCTATGGAGGGGTCGATAGACACCCCTCCCGCCAGTACGGCAGGATTAGCCGCTTGGCCGAGCAGGTTACAAGCCATTATTTCACCCTCCCGGGTGGCGAGACCCGGGTCGGTGGAAGTTGAGGATGCGAGAAGTCAGCTTGATAGTAGGAGAGGCTACAAGTTAAATGGTCAGAAAGGGGTAACACGGAAAAGTATACCCGCAGTTCTCGGAGAGGCAGCCGGAGGAGTGACCTCTGTGACCCGTGGTCTATCCTCGGGAGGGTGAGGCGACGGGTCCGGAGGCACCAGCGGTGACCCGGTGTCGTCACCTTGAGTCGCTTCCTGCGAAAGATATTGCGCCAGTTACCAACCCTTGCGCATAATCAGATCCTAATCGACTCGCAATATTGGGGATCAGCAAATCAGAGAGGCATACCTTCTGCGAAGGGGAAGCATCATCCACACAATCGGGAGTCGGGGTAGGTGAGTCCCTATTCTCGCGGGAAAGGTCCCGCTGGACCACCTTCGCTTTCTTTTTCTTCTTCTCTTTCTTCTTCTTTAGCGGAGAAGGATTAGCGGCTGGCGACTTTTTCGCCAGCCAAGGGGAAACCATAACGCTGTTCGCCAGGGCTCGCGCCTGGGCCGTGTTGATGCGGTCTTGGAGGTCTTGCGGGAGCGGCTTGTCAACACGTTTGGAACGCATGACGAGATCTCGCGAGAGCTCAGGCAGAGAGAGGCAACTCAGGAACAGTTTTACGGCCGTCTATCCACATATATATATATATCCATGGTATGGACCACCAAAAGATTCTCTTTTTTTGAAATGACACATGCCCAACGAATATTGTTGGGTTAGACATGTCTTTTCGAGCGCAGGGCTAGCTCAAAAAGAGTGGGGATTGTGTATAACCCCATATTCGCTGGGTGGAACCCAGAGGCATCAACGGTCGGGGTTGGACAAGCCTCAGGCTAGCTCGGGCCTGAAGACAAGAAGAGCTCACGCGCCGGAGGAGCTCCCGCCTAGGAGCAGGCGAGATCCCACCCGTGACCAGAAGCGGGCGAGAAGGCGTTGAGTGGTCTCAACGCCGCGCTGAGTGAGATCCACTCACTCAATGTCGTGGTCAGCAGTAAGGGCGCTGAGTGATCTCCACTTACTCAACGCCGTGGTCAGCAGCAAGGGTGCTGAGTGAGCTCCACTCACTCAACATCGTGGTCAGCAGCAAGGGCGCTGAGTGAGCTCCACTCACTCAATGTCGTGGTCAGCAGCAAGGGCGTAGGATGAGCTCCACTCACTCAACGCCATAGTCAGCAGCAAGGGTGTTGGGTGAGCTCCACTAACTCAACGTCGCGTTCAGCAGCGATAACGTCAAGATTAGAGGAGCTCCCGCCTGGAAACGGGCGAGAGCGTTCACCATCGGTCAGCCGGGACCCGCTTCTGGCAGAGTCGGCAAGAAGGATTGCGTCTCGCAGAAGGCGGGGGCTGGCTCAGCTTGAGACTTTCGACACTCCTTTTTAGCTCCCGCCAAATGAAGGCGAGAGGGTTCTCAATATAGAGCTCTCGACGGGTGGGGCCCAGGGTTCAGGGTAAAATTACTTAATCGCCCTCGGATAAAATTACCCATACACCCCTGGGGGCTGCATTTAGTACTTTACAAACAGCGGAATTTGGCTATTGGCAGACCAGCCAGGGGTATTTCAGTAACTTCAGGTCAGCAAAAGACTATAAAAAGACCCACAAGGTCTCCTTAGAAAGCGAACTCCTATTATTCTCCAAATTTCTAGTGCTTTCTGAGGAGCTCCTATCCCAGCTTCTAGCTTTGGAGGGGAAGCTCTCAGAGATCTTCCGGATGTGAGGTAGGACCTCCCTGCTGAGGCTTTGGGTCAGTCCTAGGTACTTAGCAACCAGTCAAGGGTCGGGACTTGAGAGAAGTAGGTGTTGGCTACACCCCTATTTTGAACTCCCGTTGAGGTCAATTTTGTCTTCAACACCGCAAGATAAGTTCGTATCTACGGAGGCAAAGCCGTAGCGGTCGTTGCCATTTGGATAGAATCTCTCTCATGGCGCCGAAATGAACTTCTAGGGTAACGATCCTCTTCCTTGGACATGTGAAGTCCATTTTTTAGCATGTAAGGGTAGACACTCCACGAACACATGGAAGTGGTTCTCCTGACGGGTAGATCTATGTATCCCCATTAGTGTTGCATTTAGATCTAGAATCGTAGTACGAAATATGCATGTTGTGTGAATCCCATCAAAATAGGTTTGTCTGGATTAGTGATGTTTGTATGTTGTATATGCCGGAGAAAACTCTGTTGTAATCCGTACATTTCCGAGTCATGAGGTGTGCAAAAGTTTGTAGAGAGAGTATTGGAGATGGTCTCCAGGAAAACACCAGGTTAAGGGGAAGAATCGATAGTCTGTCCCCTATCGTGCAGCGGTAGCGCTACCACCGGCTGTAGCTCCTAGCGAGTACAGTATTGTTTTTTGAGGCATGTCTCGTGCAGACTTGAGGACCATTATTTTGTGGGGCCTGTCTCGTGGAGACTTGAGGGCCATTGTTTTGTGGGGCCTGTCTCGTGGAGATCTGAGGGTCCATATTTTGTGAGGCCTATCTTGTGGAGACCTGGGGGACATCATTTGGTGAGGCCTATTTCTTGAAGGCCTGGGGGTCAATGTGTGGAGCTGAGAGCCTGTGTGGCACAGCTTAACCGGCAGTGAGTGCTAACCTAGGATCATAACAGGGTTATGTATCGTATGGATGGGAAAGGGGATGTTGGCCCGCGTCGTAGCTGCCGCGCCTGACGATTTGAGCACGGGAAATAGCTGAACTGTACCTAACCTTGTGCCGATCGACTTGGAGTGAGTTAGAGTGTGAATCACCATGACTTTGTCGTGGCCATAGAGGCATTGTCTTTGGCTTTGGCCCTAAAAGACTAAAAAGCTCAAACGTTGTTGACCGTTGCAAAGAACGGAGGTGTGACCCTTGAGGTCCTGTGTACTGAGAATGTGCCCTGAGAGCACGGGGCGTTGGATGGCATGCCAACGTCTGTGGAAAATGGTGCTTAAATTGCACGTTTTGATTGTCAATATTTGTAAATGCTAATGTATGTAGGGAATGAGCACCACCACCCCGAGTGAGGAGTGGGGTCGTTATAATTTGGTCAGCTAATACTGACCGTTGTTATGTTTGCCACCATTGTTGTGGAAAGTTTTGTGTAGGTGCAGCTGAGGCAAGCGGGAAATAGTGGGCTGGAGCCCAGGACTACTAAGCTGGCCCTTGAAGGCCAAAGATAATTACCCGTTTCTTTATTTATCATTCATGTGTGGTCGACCTGCTGCGGATGTATGTAAGATATTATTATTTGAGAAAAATCTTGTAAGGCAATAAGGCCGTAATATTTGTGTATTGTACTTTAATTCCTATTTAGTTCTGTTGACATTCAAATGGTTGGGTTCTTATAAGTATTTAATTAACTTCCGCTAGAATTCACTCTGAGTTTAGATAAACGTTTGCGGATTATGGTTTCAATAAGTAACTCCACTAAATGTCTGTAGTATATGGCGTCGGGCCACGACAAGACCTTCTGTTATATGTTATATGACATATGGGGGTACTACAATTTGGTATCAGACTCTGGTGTCGGTCTTTCTTATTCGAATTCGTGGACGAAATCTTTTAATGGGTGGTGAGCACATGTACGTGCATTATCGTTATAACATGAAAGAACCCATGAATGTCCACTTAGGAATAAAAATATACATGTTTGAGGAACCTGTGTGTTTCTATAATTGTTTTTTGGTAATTTGTTTGTTGACTAATTGAGTGTTTCACGATTATAGGTGACTAGGAGTGGTGCAAAGCAGTCCCAACGTGAGCACTCTGCCGAGAGTAGTGCGCCTAATGATGCGCCTTTGACCCCTCCTTTTGTTGAGACCATACGAATGGTAGTTGAAGCGGTGTTTGCCATGATCAATGCCCAACCAGGGAGGCAAGTACCCCTCCTTCTGCATGAAGGTGAAAATCACCTTGGTCTGCAAATAGCACAATCCAAGTACCAACCCTAGGGTTTGACTTTTGGGCTTCAACTTGATCCCTTGACCCCACCGCAACATCCCTAACCCTTTAAGAGGTCCATTGGGTCACTAAGGTCCCATTGGAGTCAACCTAAGTGGTCAAGTTGACAAAAGTCAACCCTAACCCTAAAATGGTCAAAGTACCCTAATAAGGGTCAAGTGACCACCAAGGTGTCAAACCAACCCTACCCATATCTCTCTAAACCCTAGGGGAGGCCAATAGGTATTGTGGTGGATCAAGTAGCGGCAGAACCCGTGGTGCAAAGAAGAACGTCTGAAAAGCAACTAAAGCACGTGATGAGATTTAATCCACTAGTGTTTGCGGGGACTAAAACCCCAATGCAAGCTGAGGACTAGCTTTCTAGGGTTAAGAGAGTCATGTTCGCAATAGAGACTGAGGAGTGGCAGAAGGTTACGATAGCCACTTTCCTTCTGGATAATGAAGCAAGATTGTAGTGGGATGAGTTAGAGCTCCATCAATTTGCTGGGAGACAACTCACTGATATCTCGATGGAGGAGTTCTCGAGATTGTTCCTGACATGATATATCCCGTCAGCGCAGAAAATCGCTATGGAAAACTAGTTTCAGAGGCTGACTCAGGGTGAGAGTAGCGTGGACGAGTACCTATATGAGTTCACGAGATTGGGGCGATATGCTGGCTCTACCTTTACTGATGAGGAGCGCAAGACCAACCGGTTATATGAAGGACTACATAACGATCTGAGGTTGTTGCTCATAGGGTCGATGACGCGGAGTTTTCTTACCCTAGTCAATACATCCCGATCTCTGCAGATGATCTGAAGAGGGCTCAAGGTAAGAAGGACTCGACGGTGAAGAGGTCAGAATTTAAAGTTCCAAGTTCATCGAAGTCTGGGCATCGAAAGTGCTAAAAAAAGCCCAAAACTTCTAGATCGACTACTTTGTCAGTTACTACTTGAGCATCCTCTGGGCGAGGAGACCCAATTCATTTTTATAATTGTGGCAAGCCGGGACACATGACCCGCGAGTGTTAGAGTGGCAAATCAGAGAAAAATGCATGAGCATCATATACTGAGAAAGGGAAGACGGTGGAGTCGACCACATCCCATCATGCTCCAGCCCAGTAAAGAGTCTACAACCTTAGCCAATAGGAGGCCATCAAACAAGACGATGTGGTTATAGGTATGTGTTAGATTTTAGCCGTAAAGCTTTCTATACCTTACGCCTTATGCAATAGTTGTACAACTGTCGTGTTTTAGGATTTGTCGCAATTATGGACTGTTCGAGTCGAGCACTGTTCGATATAGGAGCTTCACACTCTTTCCTATCCGAGGACTTCGAATCACGTATCAGAGTGCCTTCTTCTATGGCGAAGGATAGACTAGATATGTTGCTGCCTAACGGGTGTTCAATGCATGTGGATAGGGTCTGTTTCGTTAAGGTGCTGATAGGAAGTCATGCTTTTGACTTGGAAGCGCCACTACTGTCGATGGTGGAGTTTGACGTGATCTTTGACATGGATTGGATCTCGAAGCAATGTGCTTTCATTAATTGTAGTCTGAAGTTGGTCAAGCTAGGGCTGAACACAAGTCATGAAACTACTTTCTTTGGTATGAAAGGATCGAACAAGGCGCTAATGTTTGCCCTTCAAGTAGTCAAAGCAGTTCGTGAGGGGGCAGAGTTGTTCTTCACCCTATTAGAGGCTAAGAAGCACAAGCCTGATTTTGTCAGTATTCTGGAGGTGTTAGAGTTTGTCGACATTTTCCCCGAGAATCTCCATGCAACTCCACCTCAGAGAGAGATCGATTTCACCCTCAAGTTGATGCCGGGTTCCAAACCTGTGTCACGGTCTCCTTACCGCTTAGCACCGAGAGAGATGGCAGAATTGAAGGCGCAACTTCATGAATTGATAGATCAGGGGTATGTGCGTCCGAGTTCGTTGCCTTGGAGCACTCTGATCCTCTTCGTGAAGAAGAAGGACGGAAGTCTGGGACTGTGTATCGATTATCGGGAATTGAATAAGTTGACAGAGAAGAACAAGTACCCGATTTCGAGGATTGATGACCTGTTCGATTAGCAAGTTGGATCGACTGTATATTCGAAGCTAGATCTGAAGTCTGGATATTATCAGTTGAGAATTTGGGAAAGTGATATCCCCAAGACAGCATTCAGTACACGATATGGGCATTATGAGTTCACTGTCATGTCTTTTAGGCTGACAAATGCGTCATCTATGTTTATGGACTTAATGAACCAAACGTTGAGGCAGTATTTGGGTCGGTTCGTGATAGTCTTTATTGATGATATCCTAGTGTACTCTCAGTATGAGGATGATCATGCAGAGCATTTACATATTGTTCTGGAGACCCTGAGGAGTAATTAGATGTACGCCAAGTTCTCTAAGTGTGAGTTTTGGTTATCTTCAGTAGCATTCCTTGGTCACATTGTTAGTGGAGAGGGAATCGCGATGGATATGGCGAAGGTGGTTGCGATCCGGGAGTGGCCTGTATTGTATTCTATGGCAGAAGTCTGGAGTTTTCTGGGACTTGTCGGCTACTACAGACACTTTGTGAAGAAATTTTCGCGGATAGCGTTACCCTCACGACCCTGACAAGGAAGGATCAGAAATTTGTATGGTCGACAGCGTGCACGCAAGCTTTCGAAGAATTGAAAATTCGTTTGACCACGATGCCAATTTTGTGCTTGCCACGTGGAACAGAGGGTTTTGAGATCTACAGTGATGCCTCAGGGAGCGGATTAGGCTGCATTTTACTACAGCATTGGAAGGTGATAATATATGGCTCGCGCTAGTTGAGAGTGCACGAGAGGAACTATCTGGTCCATAATTTTGAGTTAGCGACCGTGATTTTCGCTCTGAAGCTGTGGAGGCACTACTTGTATGGCGTGAAGGTTGATATCTATACAGACCATAAGAGTTTGAAGTATCTGTTAGATCAGAAGGACTTAAATATGCGCCAGCGGAGGTGTATGGTGTTCCTTGGGGACAACACCTTCAAGATACATTATGTCCTTGGCAAAGGTAATGCGGTTGTGGATGTGTTAAGTCGCAGAGCTTCCACACAGGCTAATTGGATACTGATGCACGACAAGCATCTTTTTCGAGATTTGGAGGCCTTAGAGATTTCTCGCGTTGGTAGGAGGTCTAGTGTTGAAGCACGGTTGTATTAGACAGAGATACAGAATGACATCGTTGACCGGGTTCGGCAAGCTTTGGAGTTGGACGACAATATGAAACTCTACATGGCTGAATCTTTGGATGGGTCAAATGCCTAGTTTACTATTGATGATGGGATGTTGTGGAAGAATTGTCGATTGTGCGTCTCAAAGGCGGGTAATCTACGGGAAGAATTAATATACGAGGCTCATTTTACCAAGTACACGATTCACCCGGGGAGCACAAAAATGTATAAAGATATGAAAAAGCTATTCTGGTGGCCAGGACTGAAAAAGGACATAGCGTTGTATGTGGCAAAGTGTCAGACTTGTGTCTTAGTAAAGGCCGAATGTCAAAAGCCCGGTGGATTTTTGAAGTTTTTACCTATACCGGAATGGAAATTCGACGATATATCCATTGATTTCGTGCATGCTTTGTTGAGATCGCAAAAGGGAAACGATGTCATCTGGGTGATCATTGATCATTTGACGAAAGTGTCGCACTTCATCCCGAACAGGAAGGACGATTCAGTAGAAAAGCTGGCAAAGCTTTACGTGAAAAATATTATACGACTGCACGGTGTGCCCCGTAGCAACGTGAGTGACCAAAATGAGCGCTTCACTTCTAACGACTGGAGGCTAATACATCAACTGTTGGGTACCAAGCTAAAGTTGAGTATGTCCTTTCATTCGCAGACGGATGCTCAGATTGAGAGGGTAAACAGGACGATGAAGGACATGTTTCGCATATGCACCCTAGATTTCGGGAAGAGGTAGGAGGATCACCTATTTATGATCGAGTTCTCTTACACAATAATAGCTACCAGGAAAGAATCCAAATAACGCCTTTCAAGGCCCTTTACGGTAGAAAGTGACGCACACCATTGTTGTGGCTTGAGACGGCGAATCAAAGCTGTTTAAGTGAAAGGAACTCGAGGATACGACTTCGATTGTTCGAACAATCCGGGAGCGGTTGCTGGTCACTCAGGATAGGCAGGCTAAGTACTATAATGCCAAGCATAGAAAAGTAGAATTCGCCATGGGTGATTGGGTTTACCTAAAGATCAACCCGTTCAAGGGCGTGTCAAGGATTCGATTCTTGGAAAAGCTAAGTCTGAGATACCTTGGGTCGTTTGAGATTGTGGAGCGTATCGGTGAAGCTGCCTATCGGTAGAAGCTTTCAATGGAACTTAGTGTTCTGCGTGACGTATTCCACATATCAGTGTTGTAGAAGGTGGTGCAAGAGCCTACGCAAGTGGTTGCGGTAGATCGGGTGTCGATTGATGTTGTAATGATAGCGAAGGACAAGCCCATTTGCATTGAGGTCGTGGAAGTCAAGCAACTTCGCAATAAGTCAAGGTCCATTGGGACAATTGTGGCCGAGAGAAGTTATTGTGGGAACGGGAGCTAGCCATGAAGGCGGAGTTCCCCGAGTTATTTGTTTGAGGTACACAATTTGATGTTGTTACTTCTTTAGTTTCCTACATGGCTTAATTTCGGGACAAAATTATTTAAGTGGGGAAGATTTGTAACGCCCCAAGTTCCTAAAGCAGGAAAATGATTTCTGTAAGATACTGCCCGGCGGTATGTTATCGTCGGTGGTAGTACCGTGAGAAGGGTGGTAGAGCTTTCGGGAAGCTACCGCCTAGCGGTAGAGATACCATTGGCATTAGCATGGTCCATTTAATGGGCGAAGCTCTCGGGTTGTTACCGTGCGACGGTAGTAGTTATCGCGTGGCGGTAGTGGTAGCGGTCATGTCGTCACCGACACTAGATATCGCATGGCGGTATTAACCTATCGCGCGGTGATATTCTGTTGTAATGGCGTGGACACGTGTCAACCTATGATTAGAGATCTTGGACGATGGGCACGTGAATCGAGCCATCGATTGGGGTACTGCACGACAGTAGCAAGTCACCGCACGGTGGTAGCTCGGTTTAAAGCCTAGGAAGTGGCGTTTTCACTTCATTTTCTTTTGAGCCCTAATTCTGAGTGGATGGATAAAGGAGGAGTGTCGGTCAAAGGAGATCTCGCCACCGTTGGAGTTTCGGAGTCCCAATCCGCAAGATAAGTTTGTATCTATGGAGACAAAGTCGTAGCGGTCATTTCCATCTAGCTAAAATATCTCTCATGGAGCCGAAACGGACTTCTAGGGTAACGATCCTCTTCGTTGAGCATGTGAAGTCCTTCTTTTTGGCATGTGAGGTTAGACGCTCCACGAACACGTGGAAGTGGTTCTCCCGACGGGTAGATCCATGTTGCATTTAGATCTGGAATCGTAGAACGAAATAGCCATGTTGTGTGAATCCCATCCGGACAGGTTGGTCTGAATTGGTGATGTTTGTATACTGTATAAGTCGTAGAAGACTCCGTGGTAATCCGTAGATTTCCAAGTTGCGGGGTGTGTAGAAGTCTGCAGAGAGAGTACTGGAGATGGTCTTTGGGAAAAGACTCGGTTAAGGGGAAGAATCGATAGTCTGTCCCCTGCCGCATGGCGGTAGCGCCACCGCCGGCGGTAGCTCCCGGCGAGCATTGTACTGTTTTGTAAGGCCTGTCTCGTGGAGACTTGATGGCCGTTGTTTTGTGGGGCCTGTCTCGTGGAGACTTGAGGGCCATTTTTTGTGGGGCTTGTCTCGTGGAGACCTGAGGGCCACTGTTTTGTGAGGTCTGTCTTGTGGAGACCTGGGGGCCATCATTTTGTGAGGCCTGTTTCTTAAAGACCTGGGGGCCAATGTGTGGAGCTGAGAGCCTGTGTGGCCCAGCTTAGGTGGCTGTGAGTGCTAGCCTAGGATCATAACAGGGTTATGTATCGTACGGATGGGAAAGGGGATGCTTACCTGCGTCGTGGCTGCCGCTCCTGGCGATTTGAGCACGGGAAATTGTTGAACTATACCCAACCCTATATCGATCGACTTGGAGTGAGTCAGTGTGTAAATCGCCATGACTTTGTCGTAGCCAAAGGGCGTTGTCTTTGTCTTTGGCCCTGAAAGAATAAAAATCTAAAACATTGCTGACCGTCACAAAGAACGGAGGTGTGACCCTTAAGGTCATGTGCACCGAGAATTGTCCCTGAGAGCATGGGGCGTTGGACGGCCGTGCCAATGTATGTGGCAAATGGTGCTTAAATTACACGTTTTGATTGTCAATATTTGTAAATGCTAATGTCTGCAAGGAAGTAACACTGCCACCCCTAGTGAGGGGTGGGGTCATTATATTTTGGTCAACTAATGCTGACTGTTACTATGTTTGCCAGTGTTGCGATGGATTGTTTCATGAAGGTGCAACTGAGGCAAGCGGGAAATAGCGGGCTGGAGCCTAGGACTACTAAGTTGGGCCTTGAAGGTCAAAGTGAATTACTTGTTTCTTTATTTTTCGTTCATGTGTGGCTGGCCTACGTGCCGATGTATGTAAGACATTATTATTTGAGAAAAACCTTGTAAAGCCATAAGGCCGCAACATTTATGTATTGTACTTTCATTCCTATTTAGTTCTGTGGTCATTCAAATGGCTGGGTTCTTATGAGCATTTAATTAACTTTCGCTAGAATGCACTCTGAGTTAGGATAAACATTTGCGGATTATGGTCTCAATAAGTAACTCCACTAACTGTCAGTAGTATATGGTGTGGGGCCCCGGCCGGACCTTCTGTTATATGCTATATGACAGATTGGGGTGTTACACAGTTAGTTTGAGCACTTGCTTTTTCTCCATGATGGTGCTAACCTTAACACTCATTCCTTTTCTTTACAGATAACTAGGAGATCTCAGTGACTGAGTCTTCTGACGTAGGGGCTTGGTCCATGCCTCTATAATGCACTTGAATTTTCGATAATTATTTTAATCTCATTTGTTGGGTCTGGCATTCCTTCACTTGACCCGTGGCATTCTACTACTTATTTAAGAAATTAAATAGCGCTCTTTCTAATGGTCCGGGCTTTTGGAACAGTTGGGTATGCGCTTGATCCTACATTTAATATCAGAGGGGATCACGGGTTCAAGACCGGGGGGCGCTATTAAATCCCGATTTTTCCCTTCTACCTGTGTGGGTCCGGCGGATCAGGCAACCGTGGGCATGTGTTAACCCCACCTCTGAGCCTGTGGGCCATGTGGTAACCCCACCTCTGAGCCGACGGGTTGTGCTGGATGCCGGGGGGGATTAATTGGTCCGGCATTCCTTCACTTGACCCGTGGCACTCTGCTACTTATTTAAGAAATTAAGTAGTGTCCTTTCCAACGGTCCGAGCTTTTGGAACAGTTGGGTATACGCTTGATCCTACATCCTTAATGACATAATAATGACGCAAAGGCGTTACATTGTCGTGTAGTTAACGACGCGCCGTCATTAGTGCGTGTTTGCGTCCGTTGGGTCACATCGACCAAATTTCAACTCATCGGAATTATAATTTTAGACTTTAGAATATTAAAATAATTAATTCTAAGCGTGCTTGTGACGTTTCGTTGTAGTCCGAGCTAAACTGGACTTTCGATGAATTTTAAGAGGAGTATTGTTGTTGTAACTTCGGGTAATTTTATCCCGAGTTTGGTTCGCCGGATTTTGATTTTGATTTCGTCGTTGGATTCGTAGCAGCGACATTTTGCTTTGGTGTGGATTTCATTAAAACCGAGGTGGTCTAATCGCTCTCGTCAAATAAGATTTCTTAGTTTATATATATTTAGAATATAATAATATGTATATATATATATTCTTCAACCCTATCTCCATTTTCCTCCCCAAGAAAAAGTCGAACCAGAGAAATGAGAGGCAGAGTCTATTCATCGTGAGCCTTCTGATTGCCACTACGGGAGCTCTGGTGGGCGAAATCTTCAGCGGAACATAGATTCGGAAAGCTCTCGCCGGGATCTTCACGTTAGTAGGAAGCATTTTTTTATTTCGAGAAGTTTTTGGCGTTAGGATAAATGGTCCTAAGTATTGTTCTTGCGTTTTCTTCCAAGATTTGCCTTATGAGCCTTCATTTAGGCCGATCCTTGGTGTGGAGTGCTTGAGAGGTCGAAAATCTGGTGAAATAGAGGCAAGTGGCAGTTTGCATTCTTCCCTTACCCATTTTTCTCCTCTTTTGAATAAAGTTGTTTCTGGTTGTCTAACTTTAGGTTAGTGATTCTGTTAAATTCGTCGAGTGATCTCGTGAAGTTAAGTGAAAATCGTCGAGTGATTTCGTGAAGTTAAGTGAAATTCATCGAGTGATCTCGTGAAGTTAAGTGATTTTGTGAAGTTAAGTGATATTCGTCGAGTGATCTCGTGAAGTTAAGTGAAATTCTTCGAGTGGTCTCGTGAAGTTAAGTGAAATTCGTCGAGTGATATCGTAAAGTTACGTGAAATTCGTCGAGTGATCTTGTGAAGTTAAGTGAAATTCGTTGAGTCGTGAAATTAAGTGAAATTCGTCGAATGATCTCGTGAAGTTAAGTGAAATTCGCCAAGTGATCTCGTGAAGTTAAGTGAAATTCGTTGAGTGATCTCGTGAAGTTAAGTGAAATTCATTAGGTGATCTCATGAGGTTAAGTGAAACTCGTCGAGATGTAAGTTTGTTTTATGATTTTTTTTTCATAAGATTAGCATTGCAGCTAGTCTAGTCATTTATACTATTTATGATTTTATGATATTATACTATGGACTATTTTGGGTTGTGGGTGTTAGTGGAATGTACCACCGCCACAGCGCTGGTTTTGTGAATCATTAGACCTGATGAGTTTTTATGGGTTGTTGGTTTGTGCTGGATAGATGGTCACCGCCACAGTACCTTTTTGAGATGTTTAGTCTGATAGTTTGTGATGGATAAATGTCCGCCGCCTCAGTACCCTTATATATATTTATACACACACACACTTATATATGATTAATGAAGCAAGGATTTTATCACACTTTCTGATTTGTGACCTTATAAATTATGATATTTTTTTCCTTTCAGCTAATCTTATTCGGGTTGGTAACCCTCTAAATTCATTTGACTATTTGATTTTGATCTTTTGCTGTCATTTGTATATTCTTGTTGAGGCGTTCTTTTTTTTGAATGTCTTAGGCTCGAAGGAGTAGCGGCCTGAGCAGTTCGGGTTGGTGATTTCAGGCTTGGAGTTAATAGTCGTGGTTCTTCCCTCACCGTCGTGAGGTAGTTGTTGTTTTCTTTTTTGTTCAGACTTTCATTTTGATCATGTGGGTTCGTGTCAGGTTTTTGGCGCCCACAGTGATATCGTTAGTGGATGATAGAGTACTTGCTGGCTTTATGCTATTACTTGCTGGTTGGTCTATCTACTTGCTCTCTGGGAAATTTTTATGTTAGGATACATGTTAATTATTTTCAAGGTATAAAAGACCTACATTTATACATATTCTCATGACATCCCTTTTAACCTAACATCACCCTAATTTAAAGAACGTAAAAGCTCTTTTTGTACTTTTAATAAACCGAGAAGTGTGCATTTCATAAGTTGTCTATTAGATCTTCATGCTCATGCAGGGCAATATATGAATTAAATCAAATATTTTTCGCTACGTACATGTTTATTTTTTTTACTTGTGGACTAGTTGATCCACTAAACCGAGGGACACAGTCATCTAAAACTTAAAACTTAATCTATATTTGATCATAACAATATATGACTTTTACAAAAGGTAATAGGAGTAGGTCTTTGCCTGAGCATCCGTAGTTGTCCCCTGCACGACATGACATCACGATGCGTATTTTCTCTTACTCAGACAATATAGTAAATATTGAGAAAATGTAGGTTGTGACAGTTGGTATCAGAGAGAGGTTTGTTTGATAAGTGAGTCAAACAGCTATTTCTAGTAAAGTTTTAGTTATTTCTTTTCATTGCATACACACACCGATTTGTCATCAGTATATCTTGGCAGAAGCATGAACACTACACTCATAAGCATGACAGAAGTATTCAGGGCATATTATGTAGTATGAGATGCATAATATGTGTTTGTATATGATTTCTCATAGGCATATCAACATGTGACTGTTAAATTGAAATGAGCAACTTAACAATTATCACATGAATGCTCATTAGATTTTACTTTTCATTACATGTGATATTATGTAGTATGAGATGCATAATATTTCATGTGTACGTCGCTCATGACATGCATTAAGGCTTTTACTAGAATGCATAGCACAACATGCATAACATAACATAGCATTAGAACACATGTCAAGTTAAGATATATATAAGGACACGTGTACACATGATTTAAAACTAAGACTTAAGCATTCATACATTCATACATTCATACTAATATGCATATGAGTCAATAAGATGATAGTATATCATCCTAAGTTAAAGCAAATTATCATTTATGAAAATCCCAGAGTAACGTAGCAGCAAGAACAAGCATCTTTACATTTTTAGTCTGAACTAGGTTGAGTAGTTCTAGTATTAAGCTAGGTTTTGATGAGTTGTTCATTCGCATTAATATTAGGAATGCCGCCAAAGCGTGTTGCGACGAGGTTGACTCTCTAGTCGGAGGGTGAGTCTTCGGGTGCGCAAAGTGAACTGTGATTGAAGGGTTGCGTCAAAGCAATGAAGCTCTGTCAAAGCAAATGGTTGCGATTCAATCGCAGATTCAGGAATTATTGACTGTCGCCTTAGGGCAACAGCCTGGAGTGCAGGATCATGCAGTGGGTTAGGTTGTACTTGTTCTTCCTGCTTCTCTGGTGCCTCTAGTGCTTTTGTCGCCAGAGATGAATTTCATTTCGCATTTCCAGCGATTAGGACCCCCTGCCTATGATGAAAGAGATGATTTCATGGCCTTGAATGATTGGATAGTTGTTATCAAGGAAATGATTTCTTACTCAGGTATTTCTGCGGACCAAAAGGTTATAGTTGTTGGTTACCAGCTGAAGGGCCTTGCTAAAAGCTGGTGGATTAGGAAGAAAGAGGGTCTCACAGATGGATGTTCGTGGGAGTCGTTTAACGGGATGTCACTGAAGAAGTTCTTGGTATCGGTCGAACAAACCTGTCTGATGAATAATTTTCTGCACCTGAAGCAAATGAAACTCACAATTAGTGAGTATGAGATAGAATTCAATAAGTTGAGTAGGTTTACTTTGGACTTAGTAGCCTTTGAGGCAGGTAGAGTAAAGCGGTTTCTGGGAGGACTTCATAACGACATCCAGCAGTTGACTAGCGCTTACAGATCAGAGAATTATGCTGAAGCGGTAGAAGCTGCTCTGAAAGTCGAGGCTATCGACAATGCCAAGAACCGTGGTGTAATGATGAGAAAGGAGAAGAGAAAGGTTGATGATGGTGGAGGCACTAGGGCATCTGGCCTTGCTTTGAAGAAGAGAGGTAGCAAAGCTAGTAGTTTCTGTGGTCGCCCTGGCCATCCCTTTGAGAAATGTTTCAAGAGGTTGGAAGCTCAGAAGCAGATACGAGTGCTTGTAATTCAAATAGTACCTAAAGGAGATCTGGTTTGTGCATCGTGTAAGTAGAAGGGGCATGATTTTGCCCATTATTGGTCAAAGGATAAGGTTTGTTTCCAGTGTGGGCAGAAAGGGCATTTGAAGTCTAGGTGCCCGCGGTCCCAGCCTCCGTTAC
Source organism: Platanthera zijinensis (assembly GCA_039513925.1). Classification (NCBI taxonomy): domain Eukaryota; kingdom Viridiplantae; phylum Streptophyta; class Magnoliopsida; order Asparagales; family Orchidaceae; genus Platanthera; species Platanthera zijinensis. The sequence continues at coordinate 107,409,312 of CM077078.1, read as the reverse complement.
AGCCAGTTCCACTTCAGGCATTGCCACCGCCGCAGTTGCAGCAACTAGAAAATGGAAAGGGTAAACGGAACGTGGTAACCAAGGAAGGAGCATAGTCTTCCACCCAGGTGATCTCAAGTTAGAACCTAATCTAGTAGGTAGCTTTTCAACTATAGTTTCGATTTCTGTTTCGTTAGTTACGTATAAAATTTTATATGAGAGTTTAAGGTAAAGAACCATTGGGCGTGTGTTTTTTTCGATTCTGGTGTTACCCACTCAATCATGGCTAGGACTTTTGTAGACCATCATTGTTTGACTCTCGATCAAGTTGGCGATCCGTTTCACGTTAAGTTTCCCTCTAGTGATTCGGTGGTGTCGAACAAGGGTATCCAGAAGTGCCCTATTCTATTAGGTGACTTCCTAGCTTTTGCTGATCTGAAAGTGCTAGACCTGGAGGACTTCGATGTGATTTTGGGCATGGATTGTGTACAACCCCATATCTGATGAGTGGGGATCGATAAGAGCCAGACCAGCCAAGTCATCATGTTCAAGTCCCATGCGAGCCAGGCCCCTGTCGTCGAGTCCACTCGACGCCTTCCGCCAATGTCGAGTCTACTTGACGCCTCCCGCCCCGGCGTCGAGTGAGGCTTGTTCACCCGACGCCTCTTTTTTGGGCGTTGAGTGAGATCTCGGCATCCAGTCGGCTCTCCCAGGTGGGGTGGAGTGGAATAATTGGCGAGTGGAGCAGAAGGCTCGCACTCGCCCAGGGATCTCGGCAGGCAGTTGGCGAGTGGAGCAGCAGGCTCGCACTCGCCCAGGGCTCTCAGCAAGCAGTTGGCGAGTGGGGCATTTCTGGCCCGCACTCGCCCAGGGTCATAGGGAGGCGGCGAGTGCTAACACCATCGAGCATTCACCACCCCATGCAAGTGGAGGCTTTCAAGGTCTACTCGCCCAGTGTTGTATGATGCATTTTTACCATTTTACCCGTGCTTACCTGAGCCTTGCGGAATAACGGAGTTACGTTGTTAGCAGGCCAATCTGGACTGCATATAGCTGTCTAGAACAGCGGAGGTTGGATGTTGGCAGACCGTTTTCAAAAAACTATAAATAGACTCAAGGGGGTATCTCAGGAGGCATGCTTACTTATGTCCTGGTCTTCTTACGCTTTTTGAGGTATCCTTAGCTCAGCACTTGGCTAAGGAGAGAAAATGCTCAAAGATCTTTCGGGTGTGTGGTGGGACCTCCGTGCTGGAGCCTTGGGTCTGTTTCTTGTTCTAAGTCTCTAACTGTTTGAGTTTGTGAGGAAGAAGTAAGTGCGAGATCATCCCTTTCTCAAGGGTTTGAACTCCACAGAAGCCGATTTCTGATTTCAATAGATTGGTTGTCATACTATGATGTTGTTATCCAATGCAAGGTAAAGCATTTGGACTTCAAGATGAAAAACAACCAACCCATGAGCATTTATGGCTTTTCGTGTCAGGATTCCCTGATTATTTCTGCGGTATGTGCTCAGAAATTTTTAGATTCTAGTTATTTTGCTTACCTTGTTTCTATTTTGGAAAATGTTAGTAGTTTGTCGTGTATCGAGGATATTTCTATGGTGCGAGGGTTTCTTGATGTCTTTTCCCAGTTAGTCTTCCTAGCCTTCTGCCTGAGAGAGATGTGGAATTTGTCATTAATCTTGAGCCTAGTACTCATCTTATTGTTAATGCACCTTACCATATGGCCTCACGTGAGCTGGAAGAGTTGTGTGCCCAGCATGATGAATTGTTGCAGTATGGCTTTATTAGGCCAAGTTCTTTGCTCTAGAGTGCTCCAGTCCTGTTTGTGAAAAAGAAGGATGGTTCCATGAGGTTATGCACAGATTATAGAGAGCTGAATAAAATGACCATCAATAACACATCCTCTGTCGCGGATCAATGATATGTTTGATCAGTTGCATGGTAGTTCGGTGTTTTCGAAGATTGATCTTCTTTCCGGCTACCATCAGTTGAGGATCCATGAGTCAGATGTTCTACGGACCGCTTTCCATTCTCAGTATGGACATTTTGAGTTCATGGTGATGTCCTTCGGATTGATGAATGCACCCTTTGCTTTCATGGATATGATGAATATAGTGATTACGGATTTTTAGATAATTTTGTTGTCGTTTTCATTGGTGATGTTCTGGTGTATTCCCGGAGTGTTGAGGAGCATGCTCGACACTTGCGTTTAATTCTATCTACCCTAAGGGAGCTTAAGTTGCATGTGAAGCTGAGCAAGTGTGAATTTTGGCTTTCTCAAATATTTTTCTTGGGTCATATTGTGGGTAAAGATGGGATTTTCGTGGATCCAGAAAAGATAGTTGCAGGTATGGATTGGAAGAGACCTACTACATCTAAGAGGATAAGAAGCTTCATAGGTTTGACAAGTTACTATAGAAGGTTTGTGGAAAGATTCTCTATGTTGTCTGTATCTCTGACTAAGCTTACGCAAAAGAATGCAGCATTTGTATGGAGTGATGAGTGTGAAGGAACCTTTTTGACATTAAAAAGAGATTATGTACCGCTCCTATTTTTATTTTACCTACCGAAGGAGTGGAGCATACCGTTTATGTGGATGCATCGCACGTTGGGCTTGGGTGTATCTTGATGCAAAAAGGAAAGGTGATTGCGTATAAGTCAAGGAAACTGAAGATTTGTGAAAAGAATTATCTTACACATGATTTGGAATTTGCGACAGTAATCTATGCATTGAAGCTTTGGAGACATTTATTGTATGACGCATTGTGCAAGATTTATACGAAGCATAAGAGTTTGAAGTACGTCTTCACTCAGAAGGAGCTAAATTTGCGCCAGCACAGATGGTTGGAGTATGTCGCAGACTGAGGTCGATATCCTTTATCATCCGAGCAAGGCTAATGTTGTGGTCGATGCCTTGAGTAGAATGACCACGCAAATCTTCAACCTTTTCGTGCAGTCCTTGGTGGAGGAGTTTTTGCTAATTGATATCTCAGTTGAAAGTGGTGCCTTGCCTTCTAGCTTGGAATTTGAGGAGACTTCTTGAATTACTCTTACAAGGTTGCACCAGAAGGATGATCCAGATCTATAGCATATTCGAGGTAGGACATAAAGAGGAGAATTGTCAGATTTCTCTACAAATGAGGTTGATACCCTGAAGTACCGGGGTAGGTTTTGTATTCCCGCTGTTGGTGATGTTCGGGTAATAATTTGCAGTAAAGCGCATGGTTCTAATGTGGCCTACCATCTTGGTTCTACGAAGATGTATAAAGATCTGAACCAGATCGTTTGGTGGTAGGGAATGAAGAATGATATAGCTAAGTTCGTGTCTGAGTGCTTCACCTGCAAGCGCGTTAAGGCGGATCATAAAAGGCCCGGTGGTAAGTTCACGCCTTTGGATATTCTGAGTTTGATGTGGGAGAGTATTTCTATGGATTTCATTACTAGTTTATCGAGGTATCCCCGAGGGCATGATGTTGTGTGAGTCATAGTTGATAGATTGACGATGTGTGCTCACTTCGTGCCTTTCAAGATTGGATACTCCCTGGAAAAGATAGCAAAGCTATATTTGGATGAGTTCATCAGATTGCATGGAGTGTCAGTAAGTATTGTGTCAGATCGAGACTCCAGGTTTATGTCGTGTTTTTGGCACAGAGCTTGCAAGGAGCGTTGGTCACTGACCTCATGTATTCAACCGTTTATCATCCGCAGACCAATGGTCAAACGGAAAGAGAATCAGATTTTGAAAGATATGATCAGATGTTATATCTGGACAATTATGGAGCATGGGGCCAGCGTCTCAGACTGATGGAATTGCTTATAATAATAGTTATCAAGAGAGTTTGCAAATGACCCCCTTTGAGTCTTTGTATGGGAAGCGTTGTCACACTCCTTTGTTTTCGGCTGAGGTTGGTGAGAGACTGTTGTTGGGTCCGGAAGCCTTGAAAAAAATGAGTATTCTATAACGAATATTCGTGAAAAGCTTCATGTGGCTCAGGAGCATTAGGAAAAGTATGCAAACCGACAAAGGGTTGATCTGGAGTTCGCAGTTAGGGACATGATTTTATTAAAGGTTTCTCCGATGTCAGGTGTTAAGAGAATTGGAAGGAACCACAAGTTGAATCTCATGTATATGGGACCTTTCCAGATTGTGGAGTGCATCGGAGTGTCAGCATATAGGCTGGAGTTGCCTGCTGTTTTCCTTGGTGTCCACAATGTGTTTCATGTGAGCCAGTTGCGAAAATGTGTGCTTAGTGATTGTCTTGTCCTTGACCCGGTGCCCCACTTGCAACCTAATTTTTCGTATGTCAAAGAGCATGTTCGTATTCTGGAGACTTAAGATCGAGTGTTGCAGAGGAAGACGATTCCTATGGTCAAAGTTCTTTGACAAAACCAAGACGTCGAGAGCACGACTTGAGAAATGAAACCTGCTATGAGGGAATCTCATCCCCATCTTTTCTCCTAATTTTCCTTGGTTAGTGTTTCCATCCGCTAACCTTTAGTTTTTCCTTTCTATCTTTTGGATTCGAGTTGCATATCTAGTTTCGGGACGAAAAATTTTTAGGGGGAATGGCTATAAAGTTCTTGAATTTTCGATAATTATTTTAATCTCCTTAATGGCATAATAATGGCATGAGGGTGTTACATTGTCGTGTAGCTAACAGTGCGCCGTTGTTAATGCGTGTTTGCGCTCGTTGGGTCGCGCTGACCAAATTTCAACTCATCAAAATTATAATTTTAGACTTTGGAGAATTAAAATAATTAATTCAAAGCGTGCTTGTGACGTTTCGTTGCATTCTGAGCTAAATTGGAGTTTCAGTGAATTTTAAGAGAACTATTGTTGTTGTAAGTTCAGGTAATTTTATCCCGAGATTGGTTCGCCGGATTTTGATTGACTTCCTCATTGGATTCATAGCACCGGCATTTAACTTTGGTGTGGATTTCATCGAAAATTGAGGTGGTCAAGTCACTCTCGTCAAATGAGATTTTCTAGTATATATATATATATATATATATATATATATATATACATATATATATATATATATAATTTTTTTTCAACCCTATCTCCATCCTCCCCAAGAAAAAGTCGAACCAGAGAAGTGAGGTGGAGAGTCTATTCACCGTCGCGGGAGCTCCGGTGAGCGAAATCTTCAGTGGAGCATAGATCCAAAAATCTCTCGCGGAGATCTTCGCGTTGGCGTACGCATTTTTTATTTCTGGAAGTTTTTGGCATTAGGGTAAATGGCCCTAAGCGTTTTTCTTGCATTTTCTTCCCAGATTTGTCTTGTCGAGCCTTTGTTTGAGTCGATCCTTAGTGTGGAGTGCTTGAAAGGTCAGAAATCTGATGAAATTGACGCAAGTGGCGGTTGAAAAAGACAATATACCAATCAAATATAAAAATGTCTAAAAAAAGAAAAAAAAATTGTCTTACATTTTTTTTCAATACTATATTGAAGTCGAAAAGAATGTCACACTATTGAAAAGAAAGTGTCTTTGAACCTTTATATAAGACCAAAGAAATTAAATTAATGAGTCATACCATAAAACTATGGGAACTGAGTAATAAAAAAAGAGTAAGACGAGAGACTAAGATATCGGAAAATCAATTTGGATTCATGTCAAGGCGATCGACCATGGAAGCTATACATCTCTTGAGGAGACTAATTGACAACTATCGAGAAAGAATACAAGATTTGTAGATCTTCAAAATGCTTATGATAAGAGTTTCAAGAAAGATCTTATGGAGAGTTCTAAGAAAGATCTTGAGAAGGATCATTGACAACTATCGAAAAAGAAAACAAGATTTGCATATGTTGTTTATCGATCTTGAGGAGGCTTATGATAGAGTTCCAAGAGAGATCTTATCAAGAGTCTTAGGCTTCATTTGGCGCGGCGGTGGCGTTTACTCCCAGCGGGTGGAAAGGGAGGCCGCGGGCTGGAGGGAGGAAGGCGAGGCTGGAAACGGAGGGGAAGTGGGGCTATTTCTCCTTGCTGCGGGTGGAAACGCCGCAAACGCCGGGCCGGCCGTTTGTTTTTTTCGCCCTACGGGCGGCATTTGCTCCCGCCACCGGCGTGAATACGCCGAAACAAATGAACCCTTGGATAAAAAAGTAAATGATGTATCATACATTGACATAATCAAAGATACGTATATAAATTCAATGACAAGGGTGAGGGCATCTAGAGGATTAACACATGAATTCCTTATCATTATTGGCTTACATCAAGGTTCAGCTTTAAGCCCTTATCTCTTTACCCTTATCTTAGATGAGCTCACCAAACATATCCAACAAGTAATGTCTTGGTGTACATTATTTGTGAATGATATCGTTGTGGTCGATGAAACGCATGAGAAATTAAATGCAAAACTTGAATCTTGGCAAAACGCTTTAGAAAAGAAGGATTTTAGGTTGAGCGGGACAAAGACGAAGCATATGAAGCTTAAATTTAGCAGTGCAAAAAGGACGGATGCCTTCGTTATTAAGCTGGATGATCAAGATATTTCTCATGGTGACTGTTTTAAATATCTTGGATTGATAGTTCAAAAAGATGGAGGTATTGATACACATAAAATTAAAGTGGGTTCGTTTAAATATCTTCGTTTTAATGGTACTTTATGTGATAATAAAGTACCATTAAAACAAAAAGGTAAGATTTACCGTATTGCAATTAAACCAACAATGCTCTATAGTTCCAAGTGTTGGGCAGTGAATTGTGTACATGAGTAAAAAGTGAGTTACAGTGATGAGAATGCTTATGTAGACGTGTGGACACACGAGATTGGATAAAATTAAAAATGAATGTATCAAGAATAAGGCAGGAGTAGCAGAAATTGTAAAAAATATGCGAGAAGCTCAACAAAGATAGTTTGGACACGTACAACTTGTTAGAGGTTGTAAGAGTCTAGTCACTAGGTATGTTAAACGAGATAGAGGAAGACAAATAAAGACTTCGAATGGAACTACAAAGAAAGACAAGATGTACTTAGGCATTAGTGCGATGACTAAAGATACGGCACAATGGCGACAAAGGATCCATATAGTGGGATAAAGACTTGAGTGTTCTTGTTGTTGTACTCTGTGAGGACGGTCCAAAGAAAGTTTCTCACTGAAAACCTCAAATGGGATTCACAGGATTAGCACCATCCACCACTCAAGGCACAATGATTTTTTGATGGCAGGCGAGGGTTATCCCGAGTTGAGATTGATGGGCAACAAAAAGTCAAACTCTAAATGAAGGAGAGGAAAACACTATCGGAAGATCCAACAAATTCATATTTTTCCCAACTTCAATAAAAAAACAATCAGCTACCTTTTCTTAGTCCAAATCCAACCAACTTGAAGAAAACAAAAAAACATGTATCATGATCTAGAAACAAATGTGAATGTTTTTACACAACTTCTCAAAACATGAACTTGAAAGATCCATATAGTAGAGTTTTATTAAGGCCAAACAAATCTAACATTGACAGGATCAGAGAAATCTTTCCTAAAACTATTCACTTCATCCTCCAATACACAATTAGGGCCATTTTGTGATGGTTGTAGAGAAAATAAATGTAGATTACAACTGCCAAATTATACTCCAATGGACTGCGAATGCCTAGGAAGCCAATAAAGCCTTTCAATATCTAAGCGCAGCTGGCTCTGGTCATCATGTGTCCCTCCCCCATAGTCCTTCCACAAGGGCTCAACACACTCACCAAGCTTGGCCGTTAAAGATCAAGTAGCATTGGAGATAATAGGAAAAAGAGTGAGGATTTGATGATAAGATACACAGGAATTCAAAAGTAAAATAGAAGTTTAGGATGCTGTTGATTTAACACTTGAATCACCAACGACAAGCTATCTCCTTCTTGTCAACAATTGAATTGCATCTGAAATGATATTTCGACTAATAAGCTTGCTTTACCTCAGCTTTGGATAAAGAGAAAAGTAGATGTAGCAAATAGAAGAAAAAACAAGCCAAAGATCTAAGAAAAGTAAATCGTTCAATGAAAGGAAAACATCAGTCCACCTATGGAATTTGGAGTTAGGAGGCAGATGTATTACAGGTAATGAACTTCCAAAAAGCCATCATTCATCAAAAACTCAAACGGTTGTAGAAAATGTAATTGCAAAGAAGCACGGCAACTAACACAACAGACATTTATCTGCATGAATAAAGTATTCAAAAATAATATCAAAGACATTGACATGAAAATACAATTAATCAAGGAGAAATGCATAACTTGTATCCAGAACTAAACAACGATGTTACTAGAAACATAACTAAAGATACATTACCCATGCAAGGTAACTTCTTTTTTCTCATTGCGAGTAAATACATGTTATTTTAAGTTGCTAAAAATTGTAAATATCACTACTGCACCAAAACCTCAGCATAACAATAGATTAATCTAAAAGAAACAAATGGGTTTTGACACTTCGCACACCCGAAAATATTACTTTTGGCGCTTTGCACCCCAAATATTTAAATATTGCACTTTGCACCCCCACCCCATTCTCATATTCTTGGCACTTTAAACCGTAGGCCTTTGAATTCAGCAATTAGAAATTACCCTTGCTTGGGTGAAAAGTGAAAAGAATATGAAAATGAGGGTGCAAAGTGCAATATTTAAATATTTGGGGTGTAAAATGCCAAAAGTGACATTTTCGGGGGTGCAAAGTGCCAAAAGCCCGAAACAAACCAACATCAAAAGGATCAGATAGTGTTTGGATGTCATTGCAGAAAATGATGCCAGTACAGAAATTAGATGGGGTATTTGAAAATATGTTGGGTGAGGTCCAGAGTTCAAAGAAGACCCACGCATTTTCATCTCCACCCATCGTCATGTACAAGTCCTCCACTTCCCCTCTCCCTAAAACAATTATCATAACACAACAAAAGTTATGTTCTACTAAGACTTTTTACTTCCATAAACATACCCTTTCTCTCTAAACACAGGTGTAATCACGAAACATAGTGAAGTTTACAGCATTTAGAATGTAGTAGTTCTTGCTCAGATATCCTTTGCAGTGTTGGAGAGAGATCATGTGAAGGATCAAATCCCACAATATCGAGTATTCCAATTTGGATTCATCACAGCAAATAATAATATTATAATAAATATGCTAAGACACAACAAGATATCAATTGCAGCATCGGAGAAATGCATTTGGCTAGCCATGGTTCTAACTCAGATTAATAACAAGTATAAAATGAGTATAAACATATGAGTATATGTGTATACTCATATTAATAACAAGTATAAAATGATAAAATAGAAGATAAATGAGCAGCAAAGAAGAGATGATCCAGAGAGCTAAACATATAGACATCTTCTAGCTTAGCGAATGTGATCCCAGACTTTCGCCTCTAATTAAAGTGCTCAATTTAGACCAAAAGCAAGTCACAAAACTAGAAATCTCAATGAATGATCAAATCATATTGAAAAAACTATCTAGGTTGCATAACTTTGTTAAGATTTCATCACGAGATGACATGTACACTCCAAAATTTAAAAACACCACTGAGGACTGTAACTAACACCACAAAAATATATATCCTCGAATAAAAATATTCAGAAATGATAAAATACCAAAGAAATGGAGGAAATAAAATTTATCAATGGTGTATAAAAACCTCAGCATAACAATAATAAATTAATCTAAAGACACAAACCTGATAAAGCTTTCGTGTAATCAGATATTAGATGGGGCAACACAAAAAATGTTGGGAGTAGTCTAGACCAGTATTTCTGCTCAAAATACGGCCCACGCCTTTTCATCTCCACCCATTATCATGTACAAACATGAATACATTGTTTTTGAAGAGTTGCGACAGCCACTGTTACATCTTGAACAGGGGCAAGGGCACTCTTCCCCAAAACACGGCCCACGCCATTTCATCTCCACCCATTATCATGTACAAACATGAATACATTGTTTTTGAAGAGTTGCGACAGCCACTGTTACATCTTGAACAGGGGCAAGGGCACTCTTCCCCAAAACAACTGTTTTAACACCACCAAAGCTTTTTTCTATTAATACGAGTAGTTGTGAATGTTCAAAACACCATTGAGAAGGACGGTAACTAAAACCACAGAAATATCTGCTCGAATAAAAATATTCAGAAATGATAAAATACCAAAGAAACGGAAGAAATAAAATTTATCAATGCTGTATAAAAACCTCAGCATAACAATAAATTAATCTAAAGAAACAAACCTGATAAAGCTTTCTTGTAATCAGATATTAGACGGGGTAACACACAATGTTGGGAGTAGTCTAGGCCAGTATTTCTGCTCAAAATACGGCCCACGCCTTTCCATCTCCACCCATTATCATGTACAAATATGAATACATTGTTTTTTAAGAGTCACGACAGCCACAGTTACAGCTTGAACAGGGGCAAGGGCACTCTTCCCCAAAACAACTGTTTTAACACCACCAAAGCTTTATCTACTAAGACCTTTTACTTTCCATCATCATATCCTTTCTCTCTAAATAGAGGTGTTATAAAAAAAACATAGATGTGAAGTTTACAGCATTTAGAACAAAGTAATTCTTGCTCAGATATCCTTTGCAATAATGGAGAAAGATCAGGTGAGGGATCAAATCCCACAATATCAAGCATTCCTGCGTGGATTCATAATGGAAAATAAGAAAAACTATAATGAACTTGCTAAGGCACAGTAAGGTATCCTTTGCAGTAAAGGGGGTAAATAAATCTGAACAGAGCAATGACTCATATTAACAATAACGGTAAAGGGGAATAAAAAAATCTGAACAAAGCAATTACTTAGCAACTGTAAAAGGATTAAAATGGAAGAAAATAGAAGAGCAGCAAAGACGAAAACATTTAGGAAACAAAACATATAGAAGACATTTTGCTTAGCAAAGGTGATTCATGACTCGCATCTCCAGAGAAGTTGCTCAATTTACACCAAAATGCAAGCCAGAAAAATAGAATCTCAACAAATAATCATACTGAAAAACCTATTAACATAACTTTGTTACAATTCCATCACAAAACTACATACCTAAACTGGAAAACTTAGGACCTTGGTGGAAAACACTGCGGAAAAGCACTGCTACTAGTACAACAAAAAACTATCTGTTAGAATAAAATTATTCAGAAAAGATAAAATACCAAGGAAATGGAAGAAATAAAATGTATAGAGGAAAAGGCAATACTTGCATCCATGAACCAAGGATCAATACAATGTTCACGATAACTAAAGCTATATTGCCAACCAAAATAACTTTTTTTCTCTCACGGTAAATAAATACTTTCTATGTCAAGTTACTATAAAAATGAAAACTTCAGTAGTGCATAGAAACCATCACATAACAATATATTAATCCAAAGAAACAAACTTAACATCAAAAGGATCAGATAAAGATTTCTTATCATTGCAGAAAATGATGGCAGTAATCAGATATTAGATGGGTTAATTGAAACATGTTGGGAGTAGATCTAGACCAGTATTTCAGCTCAAAAATACGGCCCACGTCTTTTCAGCTCTACCCATCATCATGTACAAGCATGAATACTTTGTTTTTGAAGAGGCTGCGATGGCCACTGTTACAGCTTAAACAGGGGCAAGGGCGCCCTCTTCCCCTCCCCAAAACTATTATCTTAACAAAGCCAAAGTAATTTTCTGCTAAAACCTTTTACTTTCCATCATCATATCCTTTATGTTGGATCGTGTGTCATCCTAAGAGGAAGGGTGAATAAAGATTATTAGAAAAATTAGATTTTCTTTTTGCTAATTGAAACTTGAATGATTTTAGAGATGGGCAATGTGAAAATTTAAATAATCATATCATTAAAAACAACGAAAAGAAATATCTATCATTAAAATGTTAATCTGAATACATACAACAATTTTGATCTTTTAAAGCAAATATCAGAAGGCAATCAAAATAATAATCTTTGGTTTTTTGTACCGACTTGCTCCTCGAACCAATTGACCCTAGCTAATCCAACCGTGGATTATCCTCAAGCCTCTCTTCCCCGGAGAACTCTGTAGATCTATCCTTTTCAGGGGGCACCCAGTCTAGCCCCCCCCCCCCCCCCCCCCCCACACACACACCCCTTTCAGCACCATTTGACCCCCCTGCCCACTTTCCAGCCTCTACACATCCCAGCTTCCCCTATCGGGAGCCTCCAAAATCACAATACACTACGATCTCATCCCAAAATCTCCCGCTAACCGCGCCTGGGATCCAACACCCACTCATATAGTTGTTTCAAGCCATCGTACCACTTCCTAAGCCATCAGTGTCAATCTCTTCGTGAGTTTTACATTTCAGTTACCATTTCTCTCCTTGTTAGAAAAGCCTTAGTAAGGGCCCATTTTTCTCTCTCTTTGTATTTGTCCCACATCTTGGATTGGGATTTCTCTTATTCCTCTCTTCCTATATAAATGTATTCATACTTGTTGTTAGAAAAGCCCATGTAAATGGCCCATTATTGGGCCCATGTTCTATTTTTTTCCTTCTCCTATTAGTCTCACACCATTGTATAGGATTTCTTCTCTCCTTTTCTCTCCTATATATTTGTATTCTCTCCTTGTATTTTGACACACAAGCAATACATACAAGTTTTGAGCTCACTCAACATGGTATCAGAGGGAGCGGTTCGGTCCTTGCGGTTTCACTATCTCTAACCGCCCGGCCCGTCTTCCTCTCCTGTCCGCAATTCCTCTGCGGCCTGTCCTTCTACTCGCACCGGGTAGCGGGCTCTTCTTCCCGCCCTCTCTCCGCGGTTTCTCCCTTGCTAACCGCTGTCTGCTCTCCTTTCTCTCCCTCTCTCCCGTGGATCCACCCCTCTCTCTGCCTTTTATAGCCTCTCTTCTCAACCCGTGGGCCCCTCTTCCCGCTGCCAGCTTTCTTCTTCTTATCGCGCGGGCTCCTTCTCGCCCGGTCCCTCCTCTTCTTGCCGCTCGAGTAGTCCTACTTGCGGCCTCTTCTCTCGGCATATCGTGCCGCGTGGTCTCTTTCTCCTTGCTGCTTGAGTGCTCCTACTCGCGGCCTCCTCTTGTGGCTTATCTTGCCACTTGCGGTTTCTCTCTCTTGCCGCTCGAGTATTCCTACTCGCGGTCTCTTTCCTTGCCGCTCGAGTTCCCTACTCGCGGCCTCTGCTCTCAGCTTCCTCTCGTTGCTTCCCTCTTCTAGTCACGCGGTATCTCTTTCTAACCGCTATGACTTCTCCTTTTCTTTTGAGAGCCGACTTCTCTTCTCGCTCTTGTTTGGTCGCTGGTGTTCTCACAGTGACCGTGCAGATTGTCCTTGCTCTCTCTCCGCACCTGGTTGCGGCCTCCTGTTGCTCTCTCCCCCGGGCTTGTCGTCTTGACTACCCGTTGCGGCCTCATATCTAACCGCGTGGGCTTGTCGTGCTTCTCTTCTCCTGCGGCCTCCTCTTCCCGCTGCAGGCGTTGTGTCTAACCGCGCGCTCTTCTATTCGCTGCGGCCTCCCCAGTCTCCATGGGCTCCTCCATCGACTCTACCGGACAAGCGGCTAACCCTCCAGCTGACCGCCCGGCTTCTCTTCCAGACCTCCGAGATGAGCTGCGGATCACAACTATCTCATTATCTGGGAAGAAGAATTTTGTTCCATGGGTCCACTCGGTTCGTCGTGTTCTTCCGGTCAAGGGCCTTGTGCTTCACCTTACTAACGAACCTCCTTCCCCTACTACTGATGACTGGTTACGAAATGACGGCCGCGTCCAAACATGGCTCCTTAATTCACTGGAGGGTGAGCCATACCAAATGGTCATGTGCCATGAGACCGCCAAAGCTATGTGGGAGGAGCTTCACTCCTTATACTCTAGAAAGGATAGTCTTCAACACCTCTATGATATTATTACCGACCTTCAGACTCTTGATGTTGGCGGGGCTGCTGACATGACCTCGTTTGTTGCTCGTGCCAAGACTCCTGCAGAGGCCTGAATCCAACATCAGCCTTCTACCACCGACCTTGTTGCTCAGCGCGCGCAAAAGGAGGCCGTCTGCATTGCCATGATGATGGCTCGTGTCCCGCCTCACCTTCAGAGCATCCGGGCTCAGGTGTTGGCCTCGGCCTCTACTCTCTCCCTCTCTGATGTCTGCTCTATGCTCCTTCGAGTATCACCACCCTTGGATTCTCCGGCACCCCCCTCTCCGGCCCTCCTTCAGCAGACCCTTCCCCCCTTGCTTCCCCCACCGAACTCTGCTCGCGGTGGACGTTCCGGCTCTCGCGGCAGGGGGCGTGGGGGTCGGGGCCTCCCCAAGTGTTCATATTGCGGCCGGGATGGCCACACTGATGTCGTCTGCTACAAGAAACATGGATATCCTCCTCGCCCAACTGCGGCTGCTGCCACTGATGGCTCCTCCTCCACTGGTACCGACTTTGAGGCCGTTCGCCTCCAGCTACAGCAACTCAAGGGGCTTCTTAGCCCTCCTGCTTCTATTGCCTCCATCTCTACCGCAGGTATTACTTGTCTTTCCTCCAGTCCGCGTTGGATCTTGGACTTAGGTGCTACTCATCACATCACCTCGATGCGGCCACTCAAGTACTCGGATGTTCCTCATCCGAAATCTATCACCGTCGCTAATGGGGCGACTGTTCCGGTCTCCGGTTGCACCGACATCTCTCTTGCCCCCTCCATCTCTCTTCGCTCGGCTCTTTATGTTCCGGGCTCTCCATTTAATTTGTTTTCTGTTGGTCGCCTCACTCATGATATGGATTGCTCTGTCACATTTAATCCATCAACTTTTTTGATACAGGATCGGCGGACGCGGACTACCATTGGTAGGGGTCGACTGCAGAACGGGTTCTACCTTCTTGATGCCTCTCCTCCCATCCTCTCCTCTGTCTCCGCTGTTGATTGGCATCGCCGTCTTGGGCATGCCCCTCTACCCGTTCTCCAAAAGGCGCTGTCTGATGTATCTTTTCCTGCTTTCAAATGTGATTCTTGTATTTACGGCAAACAACCGCACACTTCTTTTCCTGCTCATTGTACTAGGAGCTCTGCTCCGTTTGATTTACTGCACTCCGATGTTTGGGGTCCTTTCAAAGTTACAAGTATCTCTGGCTATCGTTATTTTATGACTTTCATTGATGATTATTCTCACACAACATGGCTTTACCTACTTCGTGATCACTCCGAGCTCCCTCGCATATTTCGTGATTTTATACAAGAAACTCGAACGCAATTCTCCACAACAATCAAAACAGTGTGCACCGATAACGCTCGTGAATACACCGGCCATGAATTTGCCAATATAGGTGCAGAATTTGGTATTATTCATCACACCTCATGTGCCTACACCCCCCAACAAAATGGCGTTGCAGAACGAAAGAACCGCCACCTCCTCGGTGTTGCCCGCTCCCTCCTGCTTCAAATGCATGTTCCAAAAATTTACTGGAACTTTTCGGTCTCAACTGCGTGTTTCCTCATCAACCGACTCCCTTCCTCGGTTCTCAACTCTGCCACTCCATTCAGCCTCATATTCCCCTCTACTCCGGCCTTCCCTATCACACCAAGGGTCTTTGCCTGCACTTGCTTCTTTCACCTCCTGGGTCCCTCCTCGGATAAGTTGGATCCCCGTGCAGCTAAAACTATTTTCGTCGGCTATTCTCGCACTCAGAAGGGCTACTTATGTTACTCTCCGGTAACCCGAAAGGTCATCGTCTCCGCAGATGTTACTTTTTGGGAAGATCAACCTTTCTTTTCCCCACCTCTAGCTCCTTCCTCCCCGACGACATCTCCACCAATGCCTATACCCCGACCCGTCATCCCTACTACTGCGCATGTTCCCCTACGTCCTTCTAACCCTGCTCCTGCTCCATCCAAGCCACCAGTTATCCAGGTTTACACTCACCTCCTTCCTCCTCGTTCCGCTACCCCTCTGCAGTCGGTCTTATCCTCGGCTACCCCGCGCTCTGCTGATCAGGTATCTCCCTCCACCGCTCATCCTCTGACAAATTATGTCTCCCTGCATCGCCTCTCTCCCCAACTACACACATTTGCCACTTCTATTTCCTCCATTTCGGTTCCTAACACTGTGCAGGAGGCGCTACAACATCCTGGCTGGAAGTCTGCCATGGAGGAGGAAATGGCTACTCTCTGGGCCAACCAGACCTGGACTCTCGCACCACTTCCCCCGGGTCAGAAACCGGTTGGGTGTAAGTGGGTCTTCGTCGTCAAACATGTCGCTGATGGGACGATTGACCGTTTGAAAGCTCGGCTGGTCGTCCGGGGCTTTACCCAACAACAAGGGATGGACTATGAGGAAACTTTCTCTCCGGTGGTCAAACTCAGCACCGTTCGGGTTCTTATTTCGATGGTTGTCCATCGTCGGTGGCCCTTACTGCAACTGGATATTAAGAATGCCTTTTTGAATGGCGACTTGCAGGAAACTATCTATATGCAGCAACCTCCCGGGTTTGAGACTACGGGGGAGTCTCAGGTTTGTCACCTTAAGAAAGCTCTGTATGGCCTCAAACAATCACCACGGGCATGGTTCGACAGGTTCAGTAAGGCTCTTCGGGAGGTTGGTTTTTCTCGCAGCACGGCAGACTTCTCGATGTTCACTCGTCACCGAACAACAGGGACGGTTCTTCTGTTAGGTATGTTGACGACATCATCATTACGGGAGATGACTCAAGGGGGATACAAGAGGTCAAACAACATCTCGGTACAGTTTTTCAAACAAAGGATCTGGGACCCCTCCGGTATTTTTTGGGTCTTGAGTTTGCTAGACGGCCAAATGGTCTCGTCCTTTCTCAGCGGAAGTATTGTCTCGACCTTCTTCATGATGCGGGTTACTCTGGTTGTAAGCTGATAACACCCCAATGGATGTGAATCACAAGTTATGTGCTCAGGCTTCCGACTCAGATCTATTACTCGAGAATCCTGAATACTATCACCGTCTAGTTGGAAAATTGATCTACCTCACGGTAACTAGATCGGATATCTCTTTCGCGGTTGGTATTGTCAGCCGGTATATGCATTCCCCGCGAAGATCTCATCTTCACGCCGTTGAACGCATTCTCAGATACCTCAAAACGGCCCCTGGTCAAGGATTGGTCTACAAGACCTCATCTTCAGCTCCTACATTGATAGCTTAATCAGATGCTGATTACGCTGGTTCTCTTGATGATCGACGGTCAACCAGTGGGTTTTGCACATATTTTGGAGGACATTTGATTACGTGGCGGAGCAAGAAACAAGCTTTTGTGGCTCGATCATCTGCTGAGGCTGAATACCGGGCAATGGCGTCTGTAGTTTTTGAACTAACGTGGCTGGAAAGTCTTCTTACCGATCTGGGTATAAGACTTCCTTCCCCAGCCCTTCTCCTTTGTGATAGCCAAGCGGCTATAAATATTGCCAAGAACCCAATATTCCATGAAAGAACTAAACATATTGAAGTTGATTGTCACTTCATCAGAAAAAGGTTCAAATGAAGAAGATCGACCTGAAGCATGTTCCCGGGACAGAACAAGTTGTGGATGTGCTCACTAAGGCTCTTCCCAGTACACTCTTCTATCAGTTCTTGTCCAAGCTTGGCGCATACGATTTGTACGCTCCAGCTTGCGGAAAAGTGTTAGAAAAGCCCATGTAAATGGCTCATTATTTGGCCCGAGTTCTATTTTTTTTCCTTCTTCTCCTATTAGTCCCACACCATTGTATAGGATTTCTTTTCTCCTTTTCTCTCCTATATATTTGTATTCTCTCCTTGGATTTTGACACACAAGCAATACATACAAGTTTTGAGCTCACTCAACACTTGTAATTTACAATTCAAGAAGTATATACAAGGTTTGAGGCACCCGGAGTATCCTCAAGAGGACCACCCCGGCCACAATATGTGCATTTCATATTATGCAGGATCGTCGCACCCGGAGTATCATTGGTAGGGGGCAGCTATTGAATGGGCTCTACATCTTGGATATCCCACCCACTCTTCTCTCCGCCGTCTTCACTGTCGATTGGCATCGCCGCCTTGGGCATGCTCCCCTTTCGATTCTCAAGCGGGTTCTTCCTAATGTTCCTTTACGGGAGCTCTCTTGTGAATCTTGTATCTACGGCAAACAGCATCGTTCTACCTTCCCCCCTGCATGTCCAGGAGTAGTACTCCTTTATCTTTAATTCATTTTGATGTATGAGGCCCTTATAAAGTCCCTAGTATCTTTGTATTTCGTTATTTTGTAACCTTTATTGATGATTACTCGCGTACTACATGGCTATATTTACTGCATGATCGTACTAAACTTACATCTGTCTTTCGTGCCTTTTTAACTGAGATGCGTACGCAGTTCGCCACCCCCCTCAAAATCATCCGCACTGATAATGCTCGTGAGTATACGGGTCGCACCTTCTCCAATCTCTGCACCGAATTTAGTGTCATCCATCAAACTTCGTGTGCGTATACCCCTCAGCAAAACGGGGTGGCCGAACAGAAGAACCGTCATCTACTCGATGTTGCTCGGTCCCTCATGTTTCGAATGAAGGTTCTGATCGAATATTGGAATTTTGCCGTCTCCACAGCCTGTCATATCATCAACCGCCTACCCTCGTCTGTTCTTGACTTTGCCTCATCTATTCCTAACACTGTGCAGGAGGCGCTTAAACATCCGGGGTGGCGGGCGGCCATGGACGATGAAATGCGGGCTCTCTGGGCTAACAGGACATGGGATCTGGTTCCTCTTCCTGCAGGCCAATCCTATGTTAGCTGCAAGTGGGTCTTTGTTATTAAACATGCGGCGAATGACACCGTTGAGCGTCTAAAGGTCCGCCTCGTGGCCCGGGGCTTTACTCAGCAACATGACCTTGATTATGAGGAAACCTTCTCTCAGGAGGCCAAATTGAACACGGTCTGCGTTCTTCTCTCCTTGGTTGTTCATCGTCATTGGCCTCTTTATCAGCTGGATATTAAGAACGCCTTCCTCAACGGCGATCTGCAGGAGACTGTTTATATGCACCAACCTCCCCGGGTTGAGACCACAGGGGAGTCTCGGGTTTGTCATCTTCGGAAATCTATTTATGGTCTCAAACAGTCCCCGCGCGCTTGGTTTGAAAAATTCAGCAAGGTTGTCTGCGATATTGGCTTCATTCGGAGCTCGGCTGATTTCTCTCTCTTCACCTGAACCAGTCAACCGGAACTGTGATCCTACTTGTCTATGTTGACGATATCTTCATTACTGGCGATGATATTACAGGGATATAACATATCAAGCAACAGTTGAACTCCGCCTTTCAGACCAAATATCTTGGCAACCTTCGGTATTTTCTTGTGCTTGAGGTTCCACGACGCCCTGATGGTCTTGTGTTATCCCAAAGGAAGTATTGTATGGACCTCCTTCATGATGCCGGCTATTATGCATGCAAACCTACGGATACTCCTATGGACGCTAATCACAAGCTCTCGGCCCACAGCTGTGACTCCGATAAGCTGCTTACAAATCTGGAATACTATAGACGTTTGGTTGGGAAGCTGATCTATCTTACGGTTACTCGACCAGACATCTCTTTTGTCATGGGAGTCGTGAGTCGTTTTATGCATGCTCCTCGGACATCTTATCTTCAAGTTGTCGAGCATATTCTTAGATATCTCAAGAACGCTCCAGGACAAGGGCTTGTGCACAAGCCATCCACATCTTTATCCCTTGTTGTGTACTCTGACGCTGACTATGCAGGATCCATTGATGATAGGCGTTCCACAACTGGTTTTTGTACCTACTTCGGTGGACATCTCATAACCTGGTGTAGCAAGAAACAGACTGTGGTTGCTCGCACTTCTGCTGAAGCCGAGTACCGGGCTATGGCTGCTGTTGTTTCTGAGTTAACTTGGTTTGAGAGCCTTCTGGGAGACTTGGGTGTTCGTCTCTCATCACCGGCGACCCTATTTTGTGATAGTCAAGCAACAATACATATTGCCAAGAATCCGGTCTTTCACGAACGCACAAAGCATATTGAACTTGATTGCCACTTTATTCAGGAAAAAGTACCGTCAAAGAAGATAGATTTGGAGCATGTTCCTGCTACAAACCAAGTTGCTGACATCCTGACTAAAGCTCTCTCCCGGCCGCTATACTACCAGTTTTATCCAAGCTTGGTGCCTACGACTTGTACGCTCCAGCTTGCGGGGGAGTGTTAGAAAAGCCTTAGTAAGGGCCCATCTAAGGGCTCATTTTTCTCTCTTTTCTCTCTCTTTGTATTTGTCCCGCATCTTGGATTGGGATTTCTCTTCTTCCACTCTTCCTATATAAATGTATTCATACTTGTAATTTTCAATTCAAGAAGTATATACAAGGTTTGAGGCCTCTCTTTACAAGGCACAACAATATATCAATTGCAGCATCGGAGAAATGCATTCGGCCAGCCATGGTTCTAGTGTCATATCATTCTAAGAAAATAAGTTCAAAACATTGATCTTCATCACATCAAAGCTACTTTGATAAAATTTGCAGAAAAATTAGGGGAGGATTTTGATCGCAAACAACTACTCGTATTAATAACAAGTATAAAATGATTAAAATAGAAGATAAATGAACGGCAAGGAAGAGATGATCCAAAGAGCTAAACATATAGACATCTTCTAGCTTAGTGAATGTGATCCCAGACTTTCGTCTCTAATAAAAGTACTCAATTTAGACCAAAAGCAAGTCACAAAACTAGATATCTCAATGAATGATCAAATCATATTGAAAAAACTATCTAGGTTGCTTAACTTTGTTAAGATTTCATCACGAGATAACATGTACACTCCAAAATATCAAAACACCATTGAGAAGGACTGTAACTAACACCACAGAAATATTTCTGCTCGAATAAAAATATTTAGAAATGATAAAATACCAAAGAGACGGAGAAAATAAAATTTATCAATGGTGTATAAAAACCTCGGCACAACAATAAATTAATCTAAAGAAACAAACCCGATAAAGCTTTCTTGTAATCAGATATTAGATGGGGTAACAGAAAAAATGTAGGGAGTAATCTAGACCAGTATTTCTGCTCAAAATACGGCTCACGCCTTTTCATCTCCACCCATTATCATGTACAAACATGAATACATTGTTTTTGAAGAGTCGCGACAGCCACTGTTACAATGGCACTCTTCCCCAAAACAACTGTTTTAACACTACCAAAACTTTTTTCTATTAATACGAGTAGTTGTTCGTGTTCAAAACACCATTGAGAAGGACTGTAACTAACACCACAGAAATATATCTCCTCGAATAAAAATATTCAGAAATGATAAAATACCAAAGAAACAGAGGAAATAAAATTTATCAATGGTGTATAAAAACCCCAGCATAACAATAAACTAATCCAAAGAAACAAACCTGATAAAGCTTTCTTGTAATCAGATATTAGATGGGGTAACAGAAAAAATGTTGGGAGTAGTCTAGACCAGTATTTCTGCTCAAAATACGGCCCACGCCTTTTCATCTCCACCCATTATCATGTACAAACATGAATACATTGTTTTTGAAGAGTCGCGACAGCCACTGTTACAGCTTGAACAGGGGCAAGGGCACTCTTCTCCAAAACAACTGTTTTAACACTACCAAAGCTTTTTCTACTAAGATATTTTACTTTCCATCATCATATCCTCTCTCTAAATAGAGGTGTTATAAAAAAACATAGATGTGAAGTTTATAGCATTTAGAACATAGTAATTCTTGCTCAGATATCCTTTGCAAAATTGGAGAGAGATCAGGTGAGGGATCAAATCCCACAATATCAAGCATTCCTGCATGGATTCATCATGGAAAATAAGAAAAATTATAATGAACTTGCTAAGGCACAATAAGGTATCCGTTGCAGTAAAGGGGGTAAATAAATCTGAACACAGCATTGACTCATATTAACAATAACGGTAAAGGGGAATAAAAAAATCTGTACAAAGCAATTACTTAGCAACTGTAAAAGGATTAAAATGGAAGAAAATAGAAGGGCAGCAAAGACGAAAACATTTAGGAAACAAAACATATAGAGGATATTTTGCTTGGCAAAGGTGATTCAGGACTTGCATCTCCAGAGAATTTGCCCAATTTACACGAAATGCCAGCCAAAAAAATAGAATCTTGTAGGAATGTTGAGTAAACCTTGTATATCCTTCTTGAATTCCAAATTACAAGTGTGAGTACAAATATATAGGGAGAGAGAGAGGGAAAGAAAACCTATTAGTCTTACAAGATGTGGGACAAAACATCCTAGTTAAGAGGCTAAATGGGTCTTTTCTAATGGGTTTTTACATATATCATTCAACACTCCCCCGCAAGCTGGAGTGTACAAATCGTAGACACCGAGCTTAGACAAGAACTGATAGTATAGAAGTTGTGGTAGTGAGGATGTCAGCAACTTGCTTGGTAGCTGGAACATGCAATAACTCTACCTTCTTTAATTTAACCTTTTTCTTGAATGAAAAGACAATCAACCTCAATGTGCTTTGTCCGTTCACGAAAAACAGGATTTTTTGCAATATGTATGGCAGCCTGACGTCGCAAAACAGAGTGGTCAATGCGGAAAGCTTGACTCCTAAATCATCAAGGAGACCCTCAAGCCAAGTGAGCTCAGACACAACAGCTGCCATTGAACGATACTCGGCCTCCGCGGATGAACGGGCAACAACAGACTGTTTCTTGCTACGTCAAGTAATGAGATGTCCTCCAAAATAAGTGCAGTATCCACTAATGGAACGTTGATCATCCAATGAACCAGCATAATCAGCGTCACAATAAACACTCAGAGATAAGAGAGACGAAGAGGGTTTGTATACAAGTCCCAGTCTAGGAGCAGTCTTCAAGTATCGAAGAATGCACTCAACTGCCTGTAAATGAGAGATATGTGGCTCATATATGAATCGACTGACAATCCCAACAGGAAATGATATATCAGGTCTTGTAACAGTGAGATATATCAGTTTTCCCACAAGACGACGATAATACTCTGGTTTGGAAGGAGTAGATCAGAGTCTGAGGCATGAGCGCAGAGCTTGTGATCAATATCCATGGGAGTGTCGGCAGGCTTGCATCCAAAGTAGCCCGCATCGTAAAGCAAGTCAAGACAGTACTTCCTTTGAGATAACACCAGTCCATCAAGTCGCTGAGCCACCTCGAGACCAAGAAAGTAACAAAGGCTTCCCAAGTCCTTTGTTTGAAACACAGTCGTCAGATGTTGTTTGATCATATGTATTCTTGTAAGATCGTCTCCCATAATCAGAATATCATTAACATATACCAAGAGAATCATTGTGTTTGTTGGACGATGTCGAGTGAATAATGAGAAGTCGGCTGAACTCCGAGTGAACCCAACATCACTAACAGTCTGACTAAATTTGTCAAACAATGCCCGAGGCGACTGTTTGAGACCATAAAGTGACTTCTTCAAAGAACAGACAAGGGACTCCCCCGTGGTCTCAAACCCGGGAGGTTGTTGCATGTAGAAGGTTTCCTGTAAATCACCATTAAGAAAAACATTTTTGACATCCAGTTGGTGCAACTGCCAGTGTCAATGAACAGCGAGGGAGATCAACACACGAACAGTATTCAGATTGGCAATTGGAGAAAATGTCTCATCATAATCTAGACCTTATTGTTGAGTAAAACCGCGAGCCATCAGACGAGCTTCCAAACGTTGAACCACCCCATCTGGTCCTTGTTTGAGGGAAAACACCTACTTACAACTCACGCAAGTCTGTCCAAAAGAAAGAGGGACAAGATCGCAAGTGTGGTTTGCCCAAAGGACAGACATTTTCTCGTCCATGGCCGCTCGCCAACCTGGATGTTGGAGAGTTTCCTGCACAGAAGTAGGGATGGTAATAGAGGATAAGAAAAGAGCAAACTGACGAAGTTTTGGAGAGAGACGGTGGAAGGAGACATAATTCATCATTGGGTGATCAGTAGAAGCAGTTGTCGGATCCGCAGGCTGCAAACTATCATCAGAGGAGGGCATCTCCCGTAGGGTAGTGGATGAAGGAGGACGACGAGTATACGCACGAGTAATAGGTAGTTTGTGTGGAAGTGGGGTGAGAAGAGGTGGGTTTGGTGGGAGTGGTGTTGGAAGGAGAGGCGGAAGGGTGGGAGGAACAGAGATATCAGGTCGCGGAAGGAGTGGTGGGGGAAGAGAATCAGTTGGTTGAGAATGATACGGCTGGTCTTCGAGAAAGGTGACATCAGCAGAAGTAACAACCTTGCGATCTTTAAGAGAGAAACAGACATGACCCTTCTGAGTACGGGAGTAACAAACAAACATATATTTTGTGGCACGAGGAGCGAGCTTGTCTGTGGATGTTATGAACATCTCACACATAGCCAAACACGCGATGGGTGACTGAAAAGGGAGGTGTGGAGAGAAAGAGAAGGTTGAAGGGAACCGCAAAGTTGAGAACAGAGGAAGGCATGCGGTTAATAAGAGAACATGTAGTAGAGACCGCGAAATTCCAGTATTTCTTGGGAACATTCATTTGTAACATAAGAGAGTGGGTAACCTCAAGGAGGTGGCGATTCTTGTGTTCAGCAACGCCATTTTGTTGGGGGATATAGGCACAAGAGGTTTGGTGGATGATTCCAAACTCAGCACATAGGTTGGTAAATGCATGACTAGTGTATTCACGGCATTGTCAGAACGAAGAGTTTTCATTGTAGTGGAGAACTGGTTGCGTGTTTCAGTGATAAAGGCACGGAAAACACTCGGCAGTTCAGAGCGATCACGAAGGAGATACAGTGATGTCACCCGAGAGTAATCATTTACAAAGGTAGTAAAGTAACGATAGCCAAAAACACTGGTGATTTTGTATGGTCCCCAGATATCAGAGTGAACATGATCAAAGGGAGCAACACTTCGAGTGGGATAAGGCGAGAACGTAAACCGATGATGTTTTACATAGATACAGGACTCACAAGTGAATTTTCGGATGGAGTCATCGGGAAGAGCTTTGCGGAGTATGTTGAGAGGAGGGTGTCCAAGATGGCGATGCCATTCAGAAGAGCTAACAGAGAACAAAACCGTCGGAGGAGAGGGGTCAAGGATGTAAAGACCATTAGACAGATACCCTTTTCCAATGATAAACTGCGTCTTGCGATCCTGCACAACACGAAGTGGAGGAGAAAGTCACATAATACTCAAGATCTTGTATAAGACGACTAATTGATAGGAGATTGAAGGGCGAGCCAGAAACATAAAGACCCGAGTGAAGAGAGAGACGAGGTAAGAGTTACATCAGCGGATCCCGTGACTGGAGTAGTGCCCCCATTGGCGACAGTAATGAACTTAGGATGTGCAGAATTCAAGTATTGTGATGGTTTTGTTGGGGTAATATGATGTGTGACCCCGAAGTCCATAATCCAGGAGGTACCGCAGGCAAGGAAGGAAATACCCCCATCAAAAATAGACACAACAGATCTAGATGAACCGCATGTTAACTCTTGTAGTCGCTGTAGTTGAGTGCGCAAATCGGCAATGTCAGCATGAACACTATAAGAGCATGGATGACCATGACAAGGGCCAGCCTGGGCGACCAGTAGAACAGCCTCGGCGAACCGAGGAGCGAGCAGCAGTGACAGAGCAAAAGGCAGCTGCGGACACCAGAAGACGGAGCAGTCGCGGCTAAGCCCAACCCGCGGCTAACAGAGGCGGCTAGGCATAGCAGGGGCAGGAGGCCAAGGACAAGAGAGAAATAGTGGCAAGAAAAGTTCGCGTGACAAGCAACCCGCACGAGCATAGAAAGAGACCGGTGCGGCTGGGAGAAGAGAAGACCGTAGCGACAAGAGGAGAAGGTCATGCGGCTAGCAGAGATCGCAACGACAAGGCAAGTATGCGGCGAGAAGACGATGAAAATTCTTGCGGCTTGAGTGGCAGGAAGTAGGGAAGAGCGCAGCGACCACGGAGAATCCGCAACGGTAAGAACAACGGCAAAGGCAAGTTGCGCGGTCAGACCAGGAGAAGCTCTGGGACAGTTTGCCCGATAAGGCAACGACGGCTAGAGGAGCCCGCGCGAGAGAAGGCCGCGGTTTAGGATAGAGGAGGTCGCAGCGGCAAGGAATCCGCAGCAGAGAAGCCAGCAACAAGAAGGTTGTCGCGAGAAGAAGAGAAGAGGTCGTCGCGACGAGAAGAGAGATCGGCAAGATTGACCGCGGCTACAGCAGAGGAGAGACACGGCTAAGGATGGAAGACCGCGCGAGAAGGGTGGGGGTGGTGGTTCCACGGGAGGAAAGTCGTGGGTAAGGATGGATGTCCGCAGGCAAGAAGAGACCGCGACGAAGAGGCCGCGGCAAGAAGAGAAGGTGTCGCGACTAGAGGAGAGAAGGCCGCGCGAGAAAGCTCGTCCCCCTGGTAACCGCAGAGACACGCGTGCGGCAAAGAGAGAGGGAAGTCGCGCGGATAGGATGAGAAGGCCGCGCGAGAAGAGGAAAGGAGGGGGCCCACCTGGCAGTAGCAGAAGACGATTATAAAAAGGCCAGGTGAGAGACGGAGGGGAGTGGTTCCACGAAGGGAGAGAAAGAGAGCGGGTAGAAGAAGGAAGACCGCAGGAGAGGAGAGGAAAGCAGGGCGGGTAGAAGCCACACGAAGCTGGCGGGTAGAAGCCACACGAAGCTGGCGGGTAGAAGCCACACGAAGCTGGCGGGTAGAATGAAGAAGCTGCTAGAAGTTGGCGAGTAGGAGACTGCAGGAGAGGCGCGGATAGCCAGCGGTTAAACCGCAGACACAGGCGGTTTCAAAAAAGCAAACTAGCCGCCCGAAGCAAGAGATAGGGTTGTATGCCTCTGATACCATGTAGGAATGTTGAGTAAACCTTGTATATCCTTCTTGAATTTCAAATTACATGTGTGAGTACAAATATATAGGAAGAGAGAGAGAGAGAAATCCTTATTACAAGATGTGGGACAAAACATCCTAGTTAAGAGGCTAAATGTGTCTTTACTAACGGCCCTTTACATATATCATTCAACAAATCTCAACAAATAATCAAAGCATACTGAAAAACCTATTAACATAACTTTGTTACAATCACAAAACTACATACCTTAACTCGAAAACTTAGGAACTTGGTGGAAAACACTGCTGAAAAGCACTGCTACTAATAAAACAAAAAACTATCTGTTAAAATAAAATTATTCAGAAAAGATAAAATACCAAGGAGATGGAGGAAACAAAATTAATCCAGGAAAAGGAAATACTTGCATCCATGAACCAAACATCGATGCAATGTCCACGATAACTAAAGCTATATTGCCCACCAAAATAACATTTTATTTCTCACTGTAAATA
The DNA here is from genome assembly GCA_039513925.1 of Platanthera zijinensis. Classification (NCBI taxonomy): domain Eukaryota; kingdom Viridiplantae; phylum Streptophyta; class Magnoliopsida; order Asparagales; family Orchidaceae; genus Platanthera; species Platanthera zijinensis. Next base: position 107,382,081 of record CM077078.1, on the reverse strand, counting down.
AATATTTTCTATGTCAAGTTACTATAAAAATGAAAACTTCAGTAGTGCATAGAAACCATCACATAACAATATATTAATCCAAAGAAACAAACTTAACATCAAAAGGATCAGATAAACATTTCTTATCATTGCAGAAAATGATGGCAGTAATCAGATATTAGATGGGATAATTGAAACATGTTGGGAGTATATCTAGACCAGTATTTCAGCTCAAAATACGGCCAACGCCTTTTCAGCTCTACCCATCATCATGTACAAGCATGAATACTTTGTTTTTGAAGAGGTTGTGATGGCCACTGTTACAGCTTAAACAGGGGCAAGAGCGCCTTCTTCCCCTCCCCAAAACTATTATCTAATTTTCTGCTAAGACCTTTTACTTTCCATCATCATATCCTTTATGTTGGTTCGTGTGACATCATAAGAGGAAGGGTGAATAAGGATTATTAGAAAAATTAGATTTTCTTTTTGCTAATTGAAACTTGAATGATTTTAGAGATGGGCAATTTGAAACCCTAAATAATCATATCATTAAAAACAACAAAAAGAAATATCTACAATTAAAATGTTAATCAGAATACATACAACAATTTTGATCTTTTAACGCAAAGATCGGAGGGCAATCAAAATAATAATCTTTGGTTTTTTGTACCGACTTGCTCTTCGAACCAATTGACCCTAGCTAATCCACCCCTGGATTATCCTCAAGCCTCTCTTCCCCAGAGAACTCTCTAGATCTATCCTTTTCAGGGGGCACCCAGTCTAGCAACCCCCCCCCCCCCCCTCTTTCAGCACCATTCGACCCCCTACTCCCTTTTCAGCCTCTACACCTCCCAGCTTCCCCTATCGGGAGCCTCCAAAATCACAATACACTACAATACACTACGATCTCATCCCAAAATCTCCCGCTAACCACGCCTTGGATCCAACACCCACTCCTATAGTTGTTTCAAGCCATCATACCACTTCCTAAGCCATCAGTGTCAATCTCTTAGTGAGTTTTACATTTCAGTTACCATTTCTCTCATTGTACATATTTTTTCCTATTGCTAATAATATTTAGCTCTAACTATTGTTGTCTTATCTACCTTATTTGAAGTGTTAGTCTTATTCATCTTGTGACTTAACTTCTAAGCAATCTCAATAGTTTGTATTTAGTACATGTCTGCTCAATTTTGAATTTTTGTAATCATGGCATTTGCGCGAGATTTGAAAATTAACGTTATTTAATTTAATTGCAGTTGAAAGCACTTGCATGATTGAACCATTTGCCCAACACTAATTCTAGGGTTTATGTTGTGAGCATCCATCCATTGGATTGTGTGTATGTTCTTGCACTCACATCATCATTTTAGGGTTGGAAGTAGATCATTTTGTAGGTGTCCCATGATTGATTGTTTTCGTCTAGGGTTAGGACGGCGCGTATCCGTATTTTGTAGATTCATCATGTGTTACTATCTCTCTAAATAGAAATGTTTTCGCAACACATAGTTAAGTTTACAACATTAAAATATTGTAGTTCTTGCTCAAATTACAGTTGCGGTATTGGAGAGAGATTGTGTGAGGGATCAAATCCCACAATACAAAGTATTCCAATTTGGATTCATCATGGAAAATAATAAAACTATAATGAATCTACAAAGGCACAATGAGATACATTTGCAGTATTGGAGATATGTAATTGGCTAGCCATGGTAGTGACATGTCATTCCAATAAATGAAGTTCAAAACATGGATCTGCATTGTTCAAAAATGTTAAGATGTAATGAAAAAACGTACTAGGAGGAGCCCATATAGAAGCCCATGTATATTCTATTTAGTCCCACATTGTAGATGTAGAAGACTCTCCCTCTCTTTCTCTCGATATAAGTGTATATATTCCTGTATTTAGACATATAATAAAATCCTGGGTAATTTTCTCTCTTGTGTATTTTTCTTCATGGTATCAGAGCTCTGATCCATTTGGGCAGTTAGATCTTTTCTAACCGCTTTCCTTATTTCTTCCGGGCGGACTCCTGCCTCTGTCCGACGGGTTTTTCTCTGCTATCCGCGGTTAAGCTCCTTCTAACCGCCGGTCTCTCCTTTATCCGCAAGGACCACAACCCGCGGTTTCTCTTCTCCTACCCGCTTCTCTTCTTTCGTGGCTCCACATCACTTATTCTTTTCCTCCCCGTTGGCTTTTATAACTTCTCCTTTCTGCATCGTAGGACCCCCCTCCTCTTTGTCGTTGGGTGCTGCTTCTAGCCGCGACGGATTCTCTTCTCCTTTAACCGTAGATTGCTCTCCCGCGGAATCTTCTTGTCACACAGTTTGTCTGCTGCTTCTGATCTTCTAACTGCAACCCTCTCTACTTGTAGCGGCCTTGTCAGCTAGTCGCTTGTCTTGTCCGCTAGCCGCTCTCTGTCTTCTAACCACCACGAGTTCTCCTTTTTAACCGCACAGTTGCTCTCAGCTAGCATTTGCTATTCGCACCATGTCTGCTATCAGCTAGACCGTTGCGGCCTTCCTTAGCCACTTTCCCCTACTCTTCCTTACCGTTGTGGTTGGCCCGTTCTTGTCGCCACGGTCTACCCTTCCTTTCACCGCTGCGGTCTGCTTGTCCTTGCCGCTTGGTGTGGTCCATGTTGTTGTTAAAAGAGGTTCTTGCGGCTAGATAGTCTTCCCCGGGACCTGCGATCTTCTCTCAGTGTTCGCCTGAAGTTCTCTCTGGCCACTTGTCTGCGGTTTTCCTGCTTCTAACCGCCAGCTCGCTGTCTTCTAACCGCCCGGACGTTTTTTGTCGAGCCGCCCGGCCACAGTCTTCTAGCCTCCATGTCTTTTACGGCAGCTCCCTCCCTTCCCGTACGTGTTGCTTCCCTGCCTTCTGAAGTTCATGATGAGCTTCGCATAACCACGATCTCTCTCAGTGGGAAGGCCAACTTTGTTGAATGGGTGCATTCGGTCCGTCATGTTCTACAGACAAAGGGTCTTCTCCATCATCTCACTCGGGCTAAACCTATTGATCCTACCGATGATTGGCTCTGTGATGACGGACGGGTGCAATCCTGGATGCATAATTCCATGGACGCTGAGCCGTGTCGAATGGCCAGGTATTATGAAACGGCCAAGGAAATATGGGATGAGCTGCACTCTCTACTCTGGCAAGGACATCTTACAACACCTGTTTGACATTATCTCTGCACTTCAATCACTGGCCCCTAGAGCCACGGGGGACTTAACCTCCTTTGTTACGAAGGCTAAAACTTTGGTGGAAGCCTGGATACAACATCAGCCCCTCCACCGATCTTGCAACTCAACGGGCACAGAAGAAAGCTGTTGGGATCTCTATGATGATGGCATGTGTTCTCAGTCATCTTCACAGCGTCCGGGCTCAGATTCTTTCCTCTTCCACTACGCCCCTTTATCTGATGTTTGCTCTATGATGCTCAAGGTTACACCACCTTCTGAGGTGCCTCCCAGTTTCTCTCTGACTCTGCTCTAGCAGCCCCTCTTACCTACTCTCGCTCCTACAGCTCGTGTCTCTTCTAATCGGGGAGGTCACTTCACGTCCCGAGGTCGAGGACGTGCCGGGTGAACTACTTTTAAGTGTACTCACTGTGGTCGAGATGGTCATCTTGAAGCAACTTGCTACCGCAAGTATGGACTGCCTCGTCATCTTACTGCTACAATTGTTGTTGCACCTCATCACCCAGGCTTTACTTCAACCGAGTCACGCTCGTCTACCCAGCAAGATATCAATGGCCTTCGCCTACAGCTTCAGCAGCTCCAAGGCGTTGTTAATCGCTCATCTGGCTCGGTTGCTTCTTTCTCCACTGAAGGTATATCTTGTCTTTCCCATAGCTCTCACTGGATTGTGGACTCCGGTGCTACTCACCACATTACCTCCCAGAAGCCACTTCAATACATGCACTATGATTATCCCAAGTACATCATTGTGGCAAATGGCGACACAACTCCGGTGTCTGGAGCTGTTGACCTACGACTCACTCCTACTCTCTTATTATCCTCGATCCTTCATGTTCCGAGATCTTCTTTCAATCTACTCTCTGTTAGTAGGTTTGCTCAGGACCTTGATTACTGCCTAATCTTCTCTCCTTCGTCTTTTGTTATGCAGGATGGTCGAACACGGAATACTATTGGTAAAGAACGGCTGTCAAATGGGCTTTATCTCTTGGATGTTCCTCCTACCATCCTCTCTGCAGTTCCCTTCGTTGATTGGCATCATCGTCTTGGCCATGCTCCTCTCTCGATTCTAAAGAAGGCTCTTCTTAATGTTTCCTTGCATGAGTTTTCCTGTGAATCATGTATCTTTGGCAAGCAGCATCATGTTTCTTTCTCACCAACATGTAATCGGAGTGTTACTCTGTTCTCTTTAGTACATTCTGATATCTGGGGGGCCTATAAAGAACCCAATGTTTTTGGTTATCGATATTTTGTTACCTTTATTGATGATTATTCTCGTCTCACATATTATCTACTTTGTGATCGTACTGAACTAACCGCTGTCTTCCAAGCCTTTATTGTTGAGACACGTACGCACTTCTTTGTTACCTACTTACCTTAAAAACAATTCGCACTGATAATGCTCGTGAATATACTAGACGCACCTTCTCAAATTTATGCACTGAGTTTGGGATTGTTCATCAGACTTCGTGTGCTTATACCCCCCAACAAAACGGTGTAGCCGAACGGAAGAATCGACATCTTCTGGATGTAACTAGGTCACTTATGTTGCAAATGCAGGTGCCCACCAAATATTGGAATTTTGCTATCTTTATTGCTTATCATCTCATCGATCGCATGCCCTCCTCCATGCTTGACTTCGCTTCTCCGTTCGGCCTTTTATTTCCTTCCAAGTCTCCATTCTCCATCACGTCCCGTGTCTTAGGTTGTATCTGCTATGTCCACTCTCTTGGAACACTGAATGACAAATTTGCCCCTCGAGCCACAAAATGTATGTTTGTTGGCTACTCCCACACTCATAAAGGATATGTCTGCTACTCTCCTGTGGACAAAAAAGTGCTCGTCTCCGCTGATGTCACCTTTCTTGAGGATCAGCCCATTTACTCCACCTCTTCCACACTACCCCCACCTTCCACTATTGCTCGCCTGGCAGTCCCCGTCACAACTTTGCCTCACACAGCTCCTCCTCCACTCCCAGTGCAAGAATTACCTCCACCACCTCCACTTCTCTGTATCTATACTCGTCGTTCATCCCAGACAAATGCCCTACAACAGCTCTCTTCTACCGATGCTATCTCGCGGCCTGACGATCCGGCCTCATCCTCTACGGCTCATCCAATGGCAACTTATGTCTCACTGCAACGCCTATCTCTATCTCTTCTCAAATTTGCCCTCTCTCTCCACCATTTCTGTTCCTCGCTCTGCAGGAAGCTCTCCAGCACCCGGGGTGGCGTGCGGCCGTGGACGAAGAAATGACATCCCTCTGGTCTAACCGGACTTGGGACCTTGTTCCTCTCCCTCCAGGCCAGACTTGTGTTAGCTCCAAATGGGTCTTTGCTGTCACGCATGCTCCAAATGGTATTGTTGAATGTCTCAAAGCCCTCCTTGTCGCCAGAGGTTTCACCCAACAATATGGCCTTGATTACGACGAAACCTTCTCCCTGGTCGCCAAGTTGAATACTGTTCGAGTCCTGATCTCTCTCGTTGTGCATCGACAGTGGCCCCTACATCAGCTGGACATCAAAAATGTCTTTCTCAATGGCGATCTCCAAGAGACTGTTTATATGCACCAACCGCCCGGGTTTAAGACCACAGTGGAGTCTCGTGTCTGTCATCTTCAGAAGTTTATATATGATCTCAAACAGTCTCCTCGCGCTTGTTTTGACAAATTCAGTAGCGTGGTTCGTGAAGTTGGTTTCACACGGAGCTCTGCTGATTTCTCACTCTTCACTCGTCATCAACCAACTGGCAATGTAATATTCCTTGTGTATGTTGATGACATTCTGTTAACATGTAACGACACCATCAGGATCTGAAACATAAAACAACATTTAAACTCAGCTTTTCAGACAAAAGACTTGAAAAATCTTTGATATTTTCTTGGACTTGAGGTTGCAAGGAGACCTGATGGACTTGACCTATCCCAACGGAAGTACTGCACTGATCTTTTGCAATATGCGGGGTACACAGGATGCAAACTTGCATACACTCCTCTGGATGTGAATCAAGTTATCTGCACATGCATCTGAAACTGATCTTGTTCTTACAAATCCAGAGTACTACCGACGCTTGGTAGGCAAACTAATTTATCTTACGGTTACACGACCTGATATCTCATTTGTCATTGGGGTTGTGATCTGATTTATGCATACTCTTCGGACATCTCATCTCCAAGCCGTCGAGCGGATTCTCAGATATTTAAAGACTGCTCCAGGAAAATGACTTGTTTACAAACCATCCTCTTTGTCCATTGTTGTGTACTCTGATACTGACTACGTCGGTTCCCTTGATGATAGGCGTTCCACGACTGGTTTTTGCACCTACCTTCGTGGACACCTTATTACCTGGCGTAGCAAGAAACAGTCGGTTGTTACTTGCTCATCTGCTGAGGCCGAGTATCGTGCTATGGCAGCGATTGTCTCTGAGCACACCTGGCTTGAGAGTCTTCTCAGTGATTTTTGCCTCAAACTCTCCTCTCTGACCACTCTGTTCTATGACAGTCAATCAGCCATACATATTGCCAAGAATCTCGTATTCCATGAGCGAACAAAGCATATTGAAGTTGACTGTCACTTCATTCGGGAAAAAGTTCAATCAAAGAAGCTGGAGTTAGAGCATGTCTCTGCGTCAGGACAAATTGTTGATATATTCACGAAAGCTCTCTCTCGGACATTATATCATCAGTTCTTATCCAAGCTTGGTGCATACGACTTGTATGCTCCAGCTTGCGGGGGAGTATTAAGATGTAATGAAAAAGCCCATTAGAGGAGCCCATATAGAAGCTCATGTATATTCTATTCAGTCCCACATTGAAGATGTAGAAGGTTCTCCCTCTCTTTCTCTCTATATAAGTGTATGTATTCTTGTATTTAGACATATAATAAAATTATGGGTGATTTTCTCTCTTACGTATTTCTCTACTAAACTATCAAATTTCTCATCAACGTGTTTTCATAACTTTTGCAGAAAAATTAAGACAACCATTAAATTAATCTTAAAAGAAACCTCCACATAACCATTAAATTAATCTTAAAAGAAACAAACCTAACATCAAAAGGATCAGCTAAAGCTTTCTTATCATCGCAAAAAAACGATGGTCGTACTAAAATATCAGATGGGGCAACTTAAAACATGTGGGCAGTAATCTAAACCAGTAATTGAGCTCAAAATAAGACACTGCATCCCACGCCTTTTCATCTCCACCCATCATCAGATACAAGCATGAATACTTTGTTTTTGAAGAGGTAGCAACAACCACAGTTAACGCTTGAACAGAGGGAAGGGCCCTCATCCCCTCTCCCCAAAACTATTATTTTAGCATCAACAATATTATTTTTTAATAAGACAAATTGCATTCCATCCTCATATCATTTATCTCTAAACAGAAGTGTATCCCAAAACATGGAAGTTTACAGCATTTTGAACATAGTTGCTCTTGCTCTGATATTCTTTGCAATATTGAAGAGAAATCATGTGAGTGATCAAATCCCATATCGAGCATTCCTATTTGGAAACAAAACATAAAGATGTCATCTCGCTTAGCAAAGACAAACGGAGACTTGCAAGTTTGAAGTCACTGTGCAGGGACTCTAGTGGGCGATGGTGGCGAAAAGAGACACCTTTCCTTCTTAAAAGATCATGAAAAGGCATAATGCATGCAGTGTGACACACAATCAATGTCGTCCAATTAAAAATGGTTGAACAAAAAAAGCTTGGAGCTTAAAGACTAAAGGGAACATGCCAGCTATAATAAAAATATATGATGTACTCATGTACCCCTTGATCCACAGTGATACAATGCCACACATAACTAAAGATACGTTACCAACAAAAATAAATTCTGTCTAGTCATGTAACTAAACACTTTCTATGTTAATTTGTCTAGAAAAATGCATACTTCAGACGTGCATAGAAACATCTACAAAATAATAAATTAATCTAAAAGAAATAAACTTAACATTAAAAGGATTAGATAAAGCTTTCTTATCATCGCAGAAAAAGATGGAAATAATCAGATATTGGATTCCGTGCCTTTTCATCCCCGGCCATCAAGCAAATCTGAGCAAAGGCATTCATAAATATCTTGGAACCCATATATGTGAAGAAAACAGAAAACAAAAACAGAGGAGAAGAAGAGTTTTGAAACAAATTGAAAGCTGTGTTGCTTCTCATATATTCTCTGTATAAATAGATTTACAAGTGGTGACTAATTTTAGTAATTATAGCAATTTTAGGTACATGGATCTATTTTAGGTAAGGAGTCAATGCCCGGTTATTCCTCCAATATCCAGCTGGGCGGATGGGAGAAAACGTGTGAAGCTTGGCTGGAATTTTCCTTCAATGTACAGGTGGGCAGAATCTGTGGGATGTCAGGCTGGACATTCCTCAAATGTCATAACTGTCTCGCACATCCCCCCTCAAGCTCATGACGGATGAATCCGGAAGGCGAGCTTGTCTCGAAGCAAGGTGAACCGAGGACTGGGAAGGGACTTGGTAAAAATATCAGCTACCTGATCGCGTCCCGGTATATGTGAGACAGTAAGATCACCACGAAGAACATGGTCACGGTTGAAGTGAACGTCGATGTCAATATGCTTCATCCGGCTGTGGAATACGGGGTTCTTGGACATGTGAAGCGCACTGACGTTGTCGCAAAGAAGGAGAGGAGGAGCTGATGAACGGAGGCCAAGAAAACGAAGCATATGGAGAAGCCAAAGAACTTCAGACGTCGTGGATGCCAGAGCGCGATATTCAGCCTCAGCGCTGGACCGAGAGACAGTGGGTTGCTTCTTAGCCCCCCAGGATAGAAGATTCGGCCCCAGGAAGACGGCATACCCTGTTGTGGAACGCCTACTGTCGGGACAGCAGGCCCAATCAGCGTCTGAAAAGGAGCGAAGTTGAAGGGAAGCAGACTTAGAGAACTTGAGACCAAATTCCAGTGTGCCTTTGACATAGCGAAAAATCCTTTTGACCGAAGCAAGATGAGAAGAGCAGGGTTTCTGCATAAACTGGCAAACATAATTAACAGCGTAAGCCAGATCTGGACGGGTCATAGTAAGGTATTGGAGGGACCCAACCATCTGCCTGTAGATGGTGGGATCAGGAAGAGGATCTGGGGAGCAGGCAGAGAGTTGAAGACCCGTTGCGAGAGGGCTCTTGACTGGTTTGACACCGTCTAAACCAAATCGGGAAAGTAGATCAAGAGCATATCGGGTCTGGGAAAGAAGAAGTGAGTCGCTGCGTCGTTCAACCTGCATGCCCAGGAAGAAATGTAGGTCGCCGAGATCCTTCAAGTCGAACTGGGACGAGAGGCGGCGAATGAGGCGAGAAATGAAGTCAGCGTGGCTCCCAGTGATGATGAGGTCGTCAACATAAAGCAAGATGATGATAATGTCCGCTCCGTGACGCCAGAGAAAAAGCGAGGTATCATGCGGACAGATAATAAACCCAAGTTGACGAAGACATGTGGCAAATTTGTTGTACCACGCCCGAGGAGATTGGTGAAGACCATAAAGAGCTTTGTATAGGCGACATACATGCTTGGGCCGAGTTGGGTCAATAAACCTGGGTGACTGCTTGAGGTAGACGATCTCCTGCAAGTCCCCGTGTAGGAACGCATTTTTAACATCCAATTGGCGCAGACGCCAGTCACGGAAGATAGTCAAGGAGAGAACAAGACGCACAGTGCTTGACTTGACCACAGGACTGAAGGTTTCGGCAAAGTCAAAACCTTCGCGTTGATTGAAGCCTTATGCCACCAAACGAGCTTTGTAGCGTTCGATGGAACCATCCGCCTTGAGCTTTACTTTGTAAACCCACTTACAGCCGACAACATTCATCGATGGAGTGAATGGGACAAGAGACCATGTCCGGTTGCGACGAAGGGCAGCGAATTCCTCTTCCATAGCACGAACCCAGTTGGGATCAGCGGCCGCCTGCCGATAGGTAGAGGGCTCGGGAGGATGTTCTGACACCATGGAGAGTAGAGCCAAGGAGATAGGATGGAGAGAGGCATAGAGCGCCTTGGGACGTCGGGTGCCGACGCGGGAGCGAGTCACCATGGGGTGAGTTGACGTGGAACCAAGCACCGAAGCACCAAAGGGCGTTGTACCTGAGCCGCCGCGAGAGCTCCTGGGACGACGAATCGCGGCATGGGCCGGCCACGGAGGAGGCGTGATGGAAGGCGAGCAGGAAACACCGTCACCAGGTGCTGGAGGAGGATCATCCGAGACGGCGCTAGTAGCGGGGGTTGCAGGGGTCGGAGGTGGACCATCCGATAGAGCGGGATCTATGAGAGCAGTGGATCCGGGAGCCCAAGTTGGAGGAGCGGAGAGTTCGCAATCGTGTTGGAGAGGACGAGCCACTGTCGGGGACATTGGCGGAGATGGGGAAGCGCCGGGTGTTGGTGCTGAGGTGTCAACATTGGTGACCTGCAACAATTTGTGAATAGGTTGTACAGAAAAATGTTTTGAAGAAGAATCCAAGTTTGAGGGGCCCTGGGCGGAGGATGGCTGAGCCAGGGGGAAACGAGTCTCATCAAACGAAACACGGCGAGAGAGATAGACTCGTCCCGAAACCGGATCCAAGCACTGATAACCCTTATGGTGCGGGCTGTAGCCAAGGAAGGCGCATTCCATAGTTTTGAAGTCCAATTTTCCTCTGCCAAATGGGGATAAAGCAGGAAGGCAGGCACAGCCAAACGTGCGCAGATGATCATAAGATGGTCGAGTACCAAACAGAGCTTCAAACGGAGAGCGTCCGTTAATCGTTGTAGTTGGCAACCGGTTGATCAGATATACAGCCGTGGAGAACGCATGATTCCAAAACTGTTTTGGGGTTTGCCCATGAGCCATAACAGTAAGACCGGTTTTAACAATGTGACGATGTTTGCGTTCCGCTAAACCATTTTGTTCAGGTGTCCCTGGACAAGATATAAGATGAGAAATACCATGGGATAAGAAGAATTCTTGAAGAGTATGGCTCATAAATTCACCACCACCACCTGTTTGGACAAATTTTACTGTTTTATCAAGTTGCTTTTCCATGAGCTTAATGAACTGTATGAAAAGAAGGCCAACTTTAGATTTGCGACGAAGCGGAAAATACCATGAAAATCGGGAACACTCATCAACGATTATGAGGTAAAACCGAAACCCGTCAATGGAGGAGGTAGGAGCCGAGCCCCAGACATCACTGTGGAGAGTATGTAAGGTTTGAGTAGAATAGGACTTACGACGAGTGAACGGTAATTTGGACGCTTTTCCCATTTGACAACTTCGGCAAAAAAATTTATTAATCGAGAAACTAATGTTTAACGACGGGTACAAGGATTTCATTAAAGAAAAAGATGGATGTCCCAAACGAGCATGCCAAGTGTCCCCATCGGTTTTATTGGTGAAGAGGCTGACTGCAGATGGTGATGTCCCCATGTGTATTGGATAGAGTCCTCCTTGCCTAGTTCCCTCCAGCACTGTCTGGCCCGTCTTCAGGTTCTTGATGAGAAAACCCCATGGATAGAAAATGAAACAGCAATCATTATCACGAGTGTATTGAGAAACACTTAATAAGTTCTTTTTCAGGTTGGGAACAACAAGAACACGGTCTAGATGGACTGATGTGCGTGGGATGGATACCTTGGCCACATGAGTAATAGGTAAACCAGTCCCATTTCCAACCATTACTGAATCAAGACCAGAGTATGGGATCATACCTTCAAGTTGAGCAGTATCAGCGGTCATATGGTTTGTTGCGCCAGTGTAAGGATACCATGCGTGATCAACCTGGTCAGATAAATTTATGGCGGCAAAAGATTGAACCTGATTTGTGATGACCGAATCTGGGGCAAAGCAATTGTTGGCTTTGTGATAGGGATGGCCGCAGCGAAAACACACCACGTTGGAATCATCGGTTGTGCGAGGCGCACCTTTAAGACGTTGCCCTGGTGTTCCACGACCCCCACGAAAAGTTGTAGGTGAAGGAGGTCCGCGGTTGTGGCTAGCCCAACCTCCACCTCGGCCATCACCAAATTGTCCGCGACCACGAACACTGCGATTTCCAAAATGGGTTCGGCCACGACCTCGGGCCGAGTACATTGCAGCGGGTTGAACAATATCTCGTCGTGTTGTTTGGAGTCGGAGCTCGAAATCAAATAGTAGAGCGGTGACTTCATCCACCGTAGGAGAGTCTCGCGAAAGATTTATGGCTGCAACAATGGGATCAAACTCAGATCCAAGACCGCGAAGAAGCCACATGACGAGATCATCCTCGTCAATGGGTTTGTCGGCGCTTGCAAGGTTTTGGGCAATAGATTTGACCCGTTGGACGTAGTCGGCCATAGAGAGAGCTCCTTTGGTCATGGACTGAAGCTCGGATTTAAGTTGGAGAATTCGGGATCGTGTAAGAGTTCCATACAGCACCTCCAGAGAGTGCCAAACCTCAGCCGAGGTTGCACAAGTGCCGATTTGAGTAACGGCTGCCTCAGAGAGAGAGTTGGTGAGCCATGCCAAAAACCATCTGATCGAGGCGATGCCATTGGACAGCGTTTGGCGAGAGATCGTCGGGGTCGGGACGGGTTGCAGATCCATCAATAAACCCGACCAGTTCAAGCGAACGGAGGACGGGAAGAACCTGCGTCTTCCATGGAAGGTAGTTTGTCAATTTGAGCCGAATCGACACATCCTGCCGGATTGATTTCACGGTAGGGAGGGTAGACTCCAAGTTGTTGGTGATAGTATCATGGGTGGAGGGAGTATGAACCGCGGAGGAGGTGGGAATATTTTCTGCAGCGGGAGTCATGGTGTTTCCCTCTGATACCATGTGAAGAAAACAGAAAACAAAAACAGAGGAGAAGAAGAGTTTTGAAACAAACTAAAAGCTGTGTTGCTTCTCATATATTCTCTGTATAAAATAGATTTACAAGTGGTGACTAATTTTAGTAATTATAGCAATTTTAGGTACATGGATCTATTTTAGGTAAAGAGTCAATGCCCGGTTATTCCTCCAATATCCAGCTGGGCGGATGGGAGAAAACGTGTGAAGCTTGGCTGGAATTTTCCTTCAATGTACAGGTGGGCAGAATCCGTGGGATGCCAGGCTGGACATTCCTCAAATGTCATAACTGTCTCGCACAATATAATCTGGAGTGTGCAAGTTCTGAAGACATCGAGCATGTTTACAGTGCAAGCATTGAGGTCTCGAACCGGTGAGAATGAAATCAAAGAAGTAACTGATGGAGAAAACTTACTGCCAGGAATGCCGTAGGAAAATGCTTCGGAAACGGCTTGTAGGGGGCGAGTACGACAGCGGCTGAAGCCCACGAAGGATGTGCCGGAAAGCGGTTGAAGGACGGAGCGAGTCCGACGCGGTGGTAAGGAGGCGCCGTGGCGGATCGGCCGTCGGCAGGAACAGGTATCTTCCGATGGAAAAGATGGCTGCCCAGTACTGTCGGAATGGAGACAGCGAGGCGAGGAGGAGAATCGCGAGAAATGGAAAACTGGAGCCGAACGTTTGCTTCAAGAGTCTAGGGCAACGAGAGAAATCGGGTTTAGGGGTTTGTTTTCAGCCGTTCGATGAGAAGAGAATATAAATCTTGTCTGTTTGTTAACCGCAGTAAATAAATGGTGTTTATATTGGTAGTTTATGTATAGTTATTCGCAGCCCATATATAATGACAGTTCAACAAATTAATATTCGCAGTCTTAATTATTTTTTAAACGTACAATAAAGAATTTGCACCGTGTAAAAAAAATTTTGATGTAAAATAACTCGAGGGAATGTCCAATAGCTTTGTAAATTTTGATCACTCCTTCAAATTTTTTTTCAATTTTTTTTAGGCAGTTGTTAAGGGTAACCTATTTTTGATACATTTAAACTAAATTTTAAAATAAAATTTTAAAATAATTAATATATGTTTTATGGTAGAAATGTTAGGGGCAAATCATTCTTCCTGTGTCATTCAGTGTCGGCAAGACTCCACATATCTCTGAAGGTTCATCCTTGTCTGTGGACAAGTAACATTTTGTCGGTTAGGGTCGCCAAAAGGTCCTCCTTCTCCGTTGTTGAGTCGTCTTCATTGACAGTCGGTCTCCAATATTCAAAGCTCAATTGTTTCTGCCTTTCAGGTAATGGCAGCCCCTAATTCATTCCGAGTGTATCTCCATTACTATTAGGCTTCGTTCGTTTCGATGGAATTGGGGCTTTGGAATTGACATTCAATTGTCAATTCCAATTATGAGTGTTCGGCGACCATAATATTACATTGGAATTGGAATTCATTTCAATTCTCATGAGAATTGATTATAGAAGAAACACGTCTCCCTCAATTCTTACCTCACGAGGTCTTCATTCGTGATTCCCACCCCTACCAGTGCGTCCCCGACTCTTTCAAAAATATATCAACGCAAATTCTGTTGTTCGCCCAACACCGCATTTTTCGCCAAAGAGAGAAATTTTAGACGGGGCACAAATTTTTCTGCCCGGGATCGCATTTTTATCCCGGGCGCACATTTTTCGCCCGAGTCCGCATTTTTCGACCGGACGCGCATTTTTTCGCCCGGGCGACCACTTTTCGCCCTGACGCGCATTTTTTGCCTGGTCGCGCATTTTTCGCCTGGATAAAAATGCGCGCCCAGGTGCGCATTTTTCGCCTGGACACGATTTTTTCGCCCGGGAATGAATTTTTCGCACGTGCACGAATTTTTCGACCGGGCGTGATCTTTTCACCCGGCCGCAGATTTTTCGCCCGGACGCGAATATTTTGCCCGGGCGCGAATTTTTCGTCCGGATGAGATATTATTCGCCCGGGCGCGATTTTTTCGCCCGGGCGCGATTTTTTCTCCCAGGCGATATTTTTTCGTCCGGGCGCGATTTTTTCGCCCGGGCGCGATTTTTTCGCATATTTTTTGCCCGGGCGCGCATTTTTCACCCGGGATCGCATTTTTCGGCCGGGGGCGCATTTTTCGGCCGGGGGCGTATTTTTCGGTCGGATTATATTTTTCGCCTGGAAGCGTATTTTTCAGCCGGACGCGAATTTTTTGCCCGAGCGCGCATTTTTCGCCCGGACGCGCATTTTTCGCCTGGACGTGAATTTTTTGGCCCGGCGCGCATTTTTCGTCCCGTGCCCGTACTTTTCGCAAGGGCGCGAATATTTCGCCCGACCGCGATTTTTTTGCTCGTCCGCGAATTTTTCGCCCGGCCGCGATTTTTTTGCCCGGACTCAAATTTTTCGCCCATACGCGAATTTTTCGTTTGGATGAGATTTTATTCGCCCGGGCGCCAATTTTTTGTCTGGGCGCACATTTTTCGCCCTGACGCACATTTTCAGTCGGGCGCGCATTTTTGCTTTGGCGTGCATTTTCACCCGGGCGCGAATTTTTTTGCACAGTAGCGAATATTTCCTGGCGCGAATTTTTCGTCTGTGCACGAATTTTTTGCCTGGGCACGAATTTTCGCCCGGGCGCGAATTTTTCACCCTGTCCCGAATTTTTCGCCAGGACGCGCATTTTTCACCCGGGCGCGCATTTTTCGGCCGGCGAAAAATGCACGTTCAGGCAAAAAAATGCGCGGTCAGGCGAAAACCGTGCGCCCTATGAAAAATGCGCTCCCGGGCAAAAAATGCGCGTCCGGGCGAAAAAATATGCACTCGGGCAAAAAAAAAGCGCGCCCGGGTGAAAAACGCGCGCTCGGAATGAAAAATTCTAATATGGAGCGGAACAGTGGAATTAATAATTTCAATTCCCATGACGAAATTCCTGCATTAAGCCGAACGACAGAATTGGAATTGACATCAATTCCAATTCTTGCGGGAATTGGAATTGAGGTCAATTCCAATTCCTGCATTTCAATTCCTGCGAAACGAACGGAGCCTTATGGGTTTTGTTTCATTATACAATGCAGCTCGAAACAGTCATTATCGACTATCGACTGGAGGACTGTCATATCGACAAGAGCTTTTAGCATCATTCAAATTAACAAAGAATTATACATTTTTTTGTATTCTGAATTAGTGGGACGTTATTCACTTACAGCTTTGATTTTCATTAAGGGTCTGTTTGGCGCAGCTTTGGCGGCTGGAGAATCTCTATTCCAGCCGCCAGAGTTGTTTTTTAACTGTTTGGGACAGCTCCTTGTGAAGAGTTTTTCAGAAATCTTGAGCTGTTTTGCAGCTCTTCAGAAATCTCCCCCCACAGTTTCAGCTTCCGCAAAATAGCTTTCTCTCTCACAGGTTTTGGAAATCTAATGGTTTCTTCAGTTGGAACATGCTCAGAGGCCGGACGGCCTTCCTCCGGCGATTCCGAGCCCCGGACGGCCTTCCTCCGGCGATTCTGAGCCCCCGATGGCCTTTCTCCGGCGATAGGCATGTACAAAAAGACCGGTCCCAACGGGACCGGTTGGGACCGGCCCGGTAAGGACTGGCTCGGGACCGGTCCCGGTTAGGACCGGTCCGGTCCCGGACCGGTCCCAGGGGGCCTAACAAGGCCCCCTTTTTTTCCATGGAACCGGTCCAAGACCGGTCCCAGGAAAAGACTGGTCCTGGACCGGTCCTAGGCAAAGACCGGTCCAAGACCGGTTTAAGACCGGTCTTGGACCGGTCCCAGGCTTATTACCTGGCAGCTTTGCTGCCAGGTAATAATTGCCTAGGCAGCATAGAGCCGTTAATAATGCCTGGCAGCAATTAGAGCAATTATTACCTGCCTAGGTAATAATGCCTGGCAGCAGCCAGCAGGGGAGGCTACCAGCCTCCCCAACGGCTCTAATTAGAGCCGTTTTTTTACTTTTTTTTTATTATTATTATTTTTAGTTTTTTTTAATAATTTTTTATTAATAAATAAAAAAAACTAAATTAAAATAATTAAAAAAATAAAAAAAAATAATTGGGCTAGCCCGGGACCGGACCGGTCCAGGACCGGTTTGGGACCGGTTTGGGACCGGTATTCCGGTCCCGGCAGTCCCCCTTTTTAGGGGGAAGACCGGTCCCGGACCGGGACCGGTTTTGCCAGGGACCGGTCCGGGACCGGACCGGAAAAAACCGGTCCTTCCAGGGACCGGTTTTTATCTAGCCCGGGGGTCTTTTTGTGCACGCCTATCCGGCGATTCCGAGTGCACTTCTGCACAGAACACTCAAACACTCTGCAGCTTTTCAAAACTGCTCTCCAGAGATCTATTTTAAAACAGCTCTATCCGAACAGCATCTTTTCAATCCGCCAGAGCTGTCCCAAACAGAGCCTAAGAAAGAAGAGTTTTTAGCACGAGTGCGGAAAATTGAAGGAAGTCTCTATTGATTAAGCACTCTATGCTTTATTTTGAATATAAATTCATGTCTGGGTTTAAACTTTGACTATTAATAGATAATAGAGTGGTTAATATTTTATGTGTTACTCTGATCACTGTTGTGGGTCGCCTGGTTTTTCTCCAGTCCAGAGAATCGGATCATCTTAACTCTGAGTCAGATCAGACGCTCAAATAGTCAAGTGAAAACCAATCAGCAATGACAAGAGACTATTTTACCGTGGAAAACCTGAAAATGGTGAAAGATCACATGGTACTTGGTAGGATCTATACCGAGCCAAAATCCACTATTTAGCTTTGCTTACAAGTGTTCGGAGTTCCTTGGAGGGTGGCGGGTCACCCCTCTATTACAAAATTCAAGTACAATGAAAAGAGAAAAAGACCAAGTCCATAGAGCTTTCATAATGCATCCTTGAGAATGTCCACGAGAGCATTCTCTTGTGCCTTCTCTGGGGTTCCCTGAAGCGTACATGTGAGCATTGAGCGGACTAAAGATGGAGCGGAGTGAGTCCCGGGCAAAGGAACAATCTAATTCTCACGTTCTCAAAGGAAAATCTCAGAGCTCTCTCTAGTATCTGAATTTGCTTGTCTTTTTTATAGTTTTCTGGAAGGATGCGTCGGTAATTGTGTCGCGTAAAATCTTGAGTCGGCAAATGACATCGTTTTTTTTTTCAGTCTCCTGGATCACTACTTTCTGCAAAATGACGAGCATGCCCTTCGGGCAGTCTAGGTGGCCCGGGCAGGTTGCCCTATGGCCGGAGGCGGCCGGTGGAAGCTGCCGAAGCGCCCGGAGCGCTCTCATGCGGGGGACACACTAGCGCACTATTACACCCCATTTTTCTTGTTTAAGGAATTTGGAGTCTCTAGAAGCTACTACGCGATGGTAGGTAGCTACCGCCCGACGGTATCCCTTTTTCGACGTGTAGCTTTTGAGTTTGACGTGAAGTTCTCGTCGAGTGGGGACTTAGCGTCGATTGTTAGCGATAACGCTGAGTAGCTAACGTCTGGCGATAGCGTTACCGTTGGCGGTAGCATGACGGCCTGAGGCAGTTAGCGGGCTATGGAAGTTACCGTGACGCGATAGGTACTTATCGCCCGACAGTAGTGGATGGAACCAGTTCCGTAGAGGTAATTTTTGGGCGTTTGATCTTCTTAGAACTTGATCATTTGGCCCAAAAAATGTCCGTTTGTGAACCCTAAATAGGGCAGATGAGTTTTTTTTCCTCATTTTTCCTCTTTAGAGTTTGAGAGATTAGAGTTTGGAGAGAGCTTGGAGGAGGAAGAAGAAGCATCTTCCGCATTTAACGAAGCTTCGTAGCTCCGTTCATCGATCTAAGGCTAGATCTGTGGAGAGGGCGTGGAGGTGAACACGTTCATCAGTACTTATACAAGTTTTCATGGCGATGAAGAGGCTTCATGTAACGCCCAAAATTCCCCATAGCTAGGAATTTGGTTCTGGGAGCTACCGCCCGGCGATAGGGATAGCACTGGCAGTAGCGTTACGGGATTATTACAGGAGCTCTCCGTGAGATACCGCCTAGCAGTCGTTTGATACCGCGCGGCGGTAGTACTCAACGCTCTCGACACAGAATACTATCGCGTGGCGGGAGTGTGTTACCGCGTCGTGTTAGCGTGGTTGATTTAATTTGTAAAGCTCTCGGAGAGTTACCACATGGCGGTAGCAAGGCAGTTACCATGCGGCGGTAGTAGGGCAGTTACGCCACGACCACGTATCAGTGTATGATTGGAGGTTTAGGGCGGTGGGCTTGCAGAACAAGCAAACGTTTGAGGTACTGTGCGGCGGTAGCTCGGTTTAAGCCCGGGAAAGCAGGATTCAACTTCATTTTTGTCTTAGCTTTCTCCTTCTAAGCGGTGGTGAGAGAAGAGAGTGAAGGAAGAGGAAGAAGATCCCGCCATTGTTGGAGCTTCAGAGCTCCGAGTCATGAGTCGAGTTTAGATTCGCAGGGGTGAGTTCGTTGCAGTCATTTGCATCCGGCTAATTCCTCCTCCATGCCGCTGAAACTAACGTCAAGGGTAACGATCTTCCTTCTTGGACATGTGAAGTCCTCAGTTTTAGCATAAGAGGGTAGACGATCCACGAGCACGTAGAGGCGAGTCTACCGGTGGGTTTATTGGTTGTATCCCCGGTAACCTTGCATTTAGAATCCAGAAATCAAAGTATGGAATAGGCATGTTGTATGAAGCCCATCCAGATAGGATGGCCTTGATTGGTGATGATTGTTTTGTATGTCGGAGAAGACTTTATGGTAAACGTGTAATTTACGGAGTCACCGGGTGTGCAGGTTACTACAGTGAGAGTACTGAGTAGTTCTCCAGGAAAACACTCGTTTTGGGGAAGAAACGATAGTTTGTCCCCTACCGCGCGGCGGTAGCTCCCAATGAGCAATGATTGTGAGGCCCGTCTCTTGGAGACTTGGGGGCCATTTTGTAGAGCTGGGAGCCTGAAGGGCCTAGCTTTGGTGGTCGTGAATGCCAGCCTTGAAACATAACGTGCTTATGTATGTTTGGTGTTATGGGAAAGGGGAAGCTGACCCACATTATTGTCGTTAATTGGTACGGCGATCTGAGCAACAGGAAAGTTCTGAACTATACCCACACTATGTCGTTCGGCTAAACATACCTAAAGTATGTGACAGTTTTTGTTGGCATATGAGAGAGTCGTAGCTTTATGACAGGCTAGTAATGCACAAGTGAGTCCATCCAGTCTGGGACTAAGGACGGTGCTGGGAATCGTGGAGATCCCTGTATGGGTGCTTTGATACCAGTGATTGTTGTGATGGCAAAGGTGGGACCCTGTGTAACACCCCAAATTGTTGTAGGAGCGACGGGGATCGTTTTTGGGCCAAGTCAGGTTTTTGGTGCAGGTGACACGGGCCCCAACACGGGCGTGTCGGAGGCCGTGTCGGGCGTGTCGAGCTCGAGCCGTGTCGTCGACCAGTTCAGGTCGACGATGGTCGTGTGGAGGGACACGGCCTAGGACACGGGCGTGTCCCAGGCCGTGTCACTCAAGGGAATCGTCGAAGTGGTACACGGGCCGTGACACGGGCACAGATACGGGCGTGTCAGATGTGACACGGGCGTGTCCCATGCCGTGTCAACAAGCCGTGTACCACTCTGACTGCAAGGTGTCGATTTATTGCACACGGGGGGCGTGACACGGGTCCCGAAACGGGCGTGTCGCAGTCGACACGGGCGTGTCGGAGGCCGTGTCACATGCCGTGTGCTGGTTTTCAATCGGGGTCGAGACGACGAGTGAACTACACGGCCAGGCACACGGCCGTGTGCCAACCCGTGTTCGGCCCAGATTTTATGATTTCAGATCTAATCTTGGCCGTTCGTTTCCTTGACTTTGGATCCGACGGTGGGGGGCTGCTCCTGGGTGGTTTTAGCCGGGATTTAGGGTTGGGAATCCTCATTTCCCTTAGCCATTCTCTCTCTAAGAGTTTAGAGAGAAGGGAGAGCAAAGAGGAAGGAGGAGTCCAAGATCCGGCCGCCGGAGGAGCTTCGAAGCTCCGAATCGCGATCCGAGTCCAGATCCGCGGAGACGACGCCGTTGCGGTGCTTTCCAACCGTATAGTTTTCGATGGCGCCGTGGAGGAATGCAAGGGTAACGATTTCTCATCCTTGGGCATGTGAAGCCCTCTTTTCCTTTGCATAGGAAGCCCGCTCTCGCGAGTGAGCGAAGAGTTGGAGCGTTTCTTGGGGTAGATATGTGAAGTCCCCCTTGTGTAGAGTCCGTATGCGAAAACGGACATAAGCATTGTGTGTGAAGCCTATCCGGACAAGTAGAGCCGGATCGGTGATGTTGCATTGCATACGAACCGGGGAAGACTCCGGGTGTTTGGGTGTTTTTCGGGTTTTCTACGTGGTAGATTGCATCAGGGAGCCTTAGAGATTAACTCCAAGGTGCACCCGGAAAACTGGGCAAAGGCGGGTTTTGCCAACACGGTGGCCGGGGAGCCAACGTGAACATAACCGGGTTATGTGATTGTTGTGGCGGAAACGGGACTCGGTGAGTCTTGACCTGCGCATATGGCTTAAATTGCCGTTGCGGTATGAGCACGGGTCAGGCGGAACCGTACCCGGTCTATGTCGTTCGGTAGGACCGTTGGCATGGATGAGGGTCTTCGGCGGTCTATGGCTTAAATTGCCGTGACCAAGGCCAGGAAGGCAAAATGCTCATATGGACGACCGTTCAAGAGGCGGTGGTGGATTGGGAACGTCTATGGCTTAAATTGACGTGACGTTGGCCGGTTCGCCGAGAATGTGCCCTGAGTGCACGGGGTGTGTGGCCGTGCGAGCCTACTCCTGTGTTGATGTATGTTCACATTAATAGCATTTCCTATACTAATGAAGTGCAGGGAAAGAGCATCGCCGCCCCGATTTTGGGGGCGGGATCGTTATAATTTGGTCAGCATTGCTGACCGTTGCTATTGTTTGCCACCGGGCGGTGGTTTGTGGCTTGCAGGTGCTGCGGAGCAGAGCGGGAAATAGCGGGCTAAAGCCCTTGTTGCTGTGCCGGCCCTCGAAGGCCTAATTGCTTATGTATCTTTCCCGTTTTCATGTTTGGCCGGCCTGCGTGCCGAAGTTTGGAAAACACTATTTTGTTAAGTGAACAATGTAAGGCCTTAAGGCCAGTTCTCTTTTGTGTATGATTACATTCCTGAGTTGGTAGTGGACATTCATGCTGTGTAGCAGGGTTCTTATTTTTTTGTTCTGCAACTTAATAATTTGCTTCCGCTAGGTGTTGTGTAGGACGACATGATTGGTTGAATGGTTTCAACGCGTAACCAACCGGTCTGTCCGTAGTATATGGCGTCGGGCCCCGGCCGGACCTACTGCTATATGCTATGTGACGGATAGGGGTGTTACAAATTGGTATCAGACTACTGGTTTCGGTCAAGCTTAAATGAATTCGTGGACGAATTCACTTTAAGGGGTGGTGAGCACATGTGTGCGTCATCGTTATAACATGAAAAGAACCCATGAATGTCCACTTAGGAATGAAAATATACATGTTTGAGGAACCTGCGTGTTCCTATAATTGCTGTTTGCAGTAATTTTTGGGTCGCTTATCGGTGTTTTGCACGATTATAGGTGACCAGAAGTGGTGCTGGGCCGTCTGAACGGCCAGGTTCTGAGGCGAGCAGTGCGCCAAACGATGCGCCTGCAACACCTCCGTCTACCGAGACCATTAGGTTGGTGGCAGAAGCGGTCATGGCAATGATCAATGCGCAGCCTGCAAGGCAGGTGCAGCAGCCCGCTCCTGCTACGGAGCAAGTACCGCTTCAGACGACAGAGCAAAGGAGGGTTGAGCAAGTAGTGTTGGAGCTAGAGTTGCCTAGGAGAGCAACGGAAAGACAACTGAAGCACGTGATGGGCTTTCACCCACCTGTATTCACGGGTGCAGAAACCCCGACCCAAGCAGAGGATTGGCTCTCAAGGGTCAACAGGGTGATGACTGCGACGGAAACGGAAGAGTGGCAGAAGACCACTATAGCAACGTTCCTTTTGGATGGGGACGCAAGGTTATGGTGGGAAGGCCTAGGGCTACATCAGTTGCGGGGAAGGCCGTTGGCCGAAGTTTCGATGGAGGAGTTTGCGAGACTGTTCATGGCTCGATACCTCCCCTCGGCGCAGAGGATTGCGCTAGAAAGCGAATTTCAGAAGTTGGTGCAAGGGGATTGTACCGTTGATGAGTACCTCCACGAGTTTACTCGGTTGGGGAGATATGCCGGCGCTACCTTCGCAGACGAGGAGCGCAAGACGAGTCGCTTCTATGAAGGGCTAAGAGATGATTTAAGGTTGCTACTGTCGGGGCCCAAGGCGCAGGGTTTCATGACCCTGGTCAATTCGGCCCGGTCCTTGGAGAAGGACATGAAGAATGTCCAAGCAAAGAAGGAATCCGGTAGCAAGAAAGCGAAGTTCAAGGCACCGACTACGTCGAAGTCGGGCTACCGCAAATTCTATAAGAAAGCTAAGACATCGGGTCCAGCTGCTTCAAGTGCCTCGGGGACAACTACCAATCGAACCCCGGGCGCTTGTTTCACGTGTGGAAAGCCGGGGCACTTTGCCCGTGATTGCTGGAGTGGACGCTCAAAGTCCGAAAGGAAACAAGGAGCTACCTACGAGGAGAAGGGCAAAGCGGTGGAGTCGACCGCGCCCCACTATGCTCCGACTCAGCCTAGAGTCTATAACTTGGGCCAGCAGGAGGCCATCAAGCAAGCGGATGTGGTGACAGGTATGAGTTAATTTATAGCAAGTTAGCTTTAATACCGTTATCTATTGCTTGTTAGCCTAATATTGTTTGTATAGGCTTTGTTGTGATTAGCGATAGTCCGGCACGGGCACTGTTCGATACGGGAGCTTCACACTCCTTCTTGTCCGAAAGCTTCATATCGCGCATCGGAGTCCCTTCTTCGATGGCGAAGGACAAGTTGGATGTGCTGCTACCGAATGGGTGCTCGATGCGTGCGGACAGGGTGTGCGCCGTAAAGGTTCACATTGGGAGCCAAGAGTTCGACTTGCTAGCGTCATTGCTGCCGCTAGTAGAGTTCGACGTGATCTTTGGAATGGATTGGCTGTCAGAGCAGAAAGCTTGGATTGACTGTGACCGGAAGGAGGTCAAGCTGGGTGTAGGGCGGGAGACTACATTCGAGGGGTTAAAGGGGTCGAGCAGGACACTGATGTCTGCTCTTCAGGTGGTGAAGGCAGTTCGTGCTGGTGCAGAGCTGTTCTTTGCAATAGTGGGGGCTGTGGAGCCAAAGTCCCCGTTGGATAGCATCCCCGTGGTTTGCGAATACCCCGATGTGTTCCCGGATAGCCTTCCCGGAGCCCCACCGCAGCGGGAGATTGATTTCACCATCGAGCTCGTACCGGGGGCCAAACCGGTGTCACGTGCTCCGTATAGGTTGGCGCCTAAGGAGATGGCAGAGTTGAAAGTTCAGCTAGAGGAGCTGATGGAGCAAGGATATGTGCGTCCAAGCTCGTCGCCTTGGAGCGCACCGGTCCTCTTCGTTAAGAAGAAGGACGGGAGTATGCGGCTGTGTATCGACTACAGAGAGTTGAACAAGCTGACGGAGAAGAATAAGTACCCGATCCCGAGGATTGATGATCTCTTTGATCAGTTAGTCGGATCTTCGGTATACTCCAAGTTGGACTTGAAGTCGGGGTACTATCAGCTGAGGATCAGGGAGTG
Organism: Platanthera zijinensis; assembly: GCA_039513925.1. Lineage (NCBI taxonomy): Eukaryota > Viridiplantae > Streptophyta > Magnoliopsida > Asparagales > Orchidaceae > Platanthera > Platanthera zijinensis. The sequence goes on along the minus strand of CM077078.1, from coordinate 107,357,396 downwards.
TGATATCCCGAAGACGGCGTTCAGTACGAGGTATGGGCATTTCGAGTTCACGGTCATGCCGTTTGGACTGACGAATGCGCCATCGGTGTTTATGGATTTGATGAACAGGACGTTCAGAGATTTCCTGGATCGCTTTGTGATCGTCTTTATTGACGATATTTTGGTATACTCGCAGTGCGAAGAAGACCACTTCAAGCATTTGCATTTGGTGTTGGAGACTTTGAGGAGGAATGAGCTTTACGCAAAGTTCTCCAAGTGCGAGTTCTGGCTACCCTCGGTAGCGTTCCTTGGTCATATAGTGAGTGGGGAAGGTATAGCGGTGGATCCGGCAAAGATCGTTGCGATACGGGAGTGGCCTGCGTTATCTTCTATCGCGGAAGTCCGTAGTTTTCTTGGGCTTGCCGGATATTACAGGCGCTTCGTAGAGAACTTCTCGCGGGTAGCGTTACCTCTCACGAAGTTGACAAGGAAGGATCAGAAATTCTTGTGGACGCAAGAGTGCGTGCAAGCTTTTGAGGAGCTGAAGAGGTGGTTGACCACGGCGCCAGTGCTTAGTTCGCCGAGTGGGACCGAGGGCTTTGAGGTGTATAGCGATGCTTCGGGTAGTGGCTTGGGCTGCGTATTGTTGCAGCATGGAAGTGTGATCGCGTATGGATCGCGTCAGCTGAAAGTGCATGAAAGAAATTATCCGGTGCACGACTTGGAGTTGACGGCCATGATTTTTGCACTCAAGTTGTGGAGGCACTACCTATACGACGTAAGGGTCGATATATACACCGATCACAAGAGCTTAAAATACTTGTTGGATCAAAAGGACCTTAATATGAGGCAGAGGAGGTGGATGGAGTTCCTGGGGGACTACACCTTCAAGATACATTATGTACCCGGGAAGGGCAACGCAGTTGCGGATGCGCTGAGCCGCAGGGCTCCCGCCCGAGCCAACTGGTTGTCGGTGCATGATGAGCGGCTAGTGCGGGAGTTGGAGGAGCTTGAGATCTGTTGCGTTGACAAGCAGACGAGCGCCAAAGCAATGTTAAACTGGACAGAGGTGCAGTATGACCTGGCTGACCGGGTTCGGCAGGCATTGGAGTTAGATGATTCCATGAAAGAGCTTATGGAGGCCGCTCTAGATGGGTCAAATTCCCAGTTCTCAGTGGTTGATGGTTTGTTAAGGAAGGATCATCGGTTGTGCGTCCCGAGTGGGGGTAACCTCCGGGCGGAGTAGATGTACGAGGCTCATCATACCAAGTACTCAATCCACCCAGGGAGCACGAAGATGTATCGTGATCTCAAGAAGCTGTTTTGGTGGTCGGGGCTTAAGAAAGATGTGGCGTTGTACGTGGCTAAATGCCAAACGTGCGCCTTTGTGAAGGCGGAGTGCCAAAAGCCAGGAGGATTTCTGAAATCCTTACCTATACCGGAGTGGAAATTCGATGATATATCTATGGACTTTGTGCACGGGTTGCCAAGGTCGCAGAAGGGGAACGACGCCATCTGGGTGATCGTAGATCGACTAACCAAGGTGTGGCATTTCATTCCGCATAGGAAGGATGATCCAGTGGAGAAATTGGCAAAGTTGTATGTCGACAATATTGTTAGGCTGCATGGTGTGCCCCGTAGCATTGTGAGTGATCGCGATGGGCGGTTCACGTCAAATGATTGGAGGTTGGTGCAGTAGATGCTGGGAACAAAGTTAAAGTTTAGCACAGCTTTCCATCCGCAGACGGATGGGCAGACCGAGAGGGTCAATAGAACGTTGGAGGACATGCTCCGCATGTGTGTTCTAGACTTCGGGAAGCATTGGGAAGACCACCTTTATTTGGTGGAGTTCGCGTACAACAACAGCTACCAAGCGAGTATACAAATGGCGCCCTTCGAGGCCCTGTATGGTAGGAAGTGTCGCACGCCGTTATCGTGGCTTGAAGCGGGTGAGGCAAGGTTGCACAAGAAACAGGAGGTGGAGAGTGCTACCTCGTTAGTGCGGATCATTCGGGAGCGCTTGTTGATCGCTCAGGACCGGCAGGCGAAGTATTACAATGCCAAGCACCGGAACGTGGAGTTCGCGGTAGGCGATTGGGTATACCTGAAAGTGAAGCCATTCAAGGGGGTTTCGCGGGTGAGACGCTTGAAGAAGCTGAGCCCAAGATACCTTGGACCTTTTGAGGTTCTGGAGCGAGTCGGCGAAGCTGCTTACCATTTGAAGCTATCGGTGGAGTTGAGTGGATTACATGATGTGTTCCACATTTCTGTGTTGCGGAAGGCGGTGCAAGAGCCTTCGTAGGTGATCGCGGTTGACCAAGTGCCGGTGGACGAAGGGTTGACGACAAGGGTCAAGCCCGTTCGTATTGAAGATGTTGAGGTCAAGAGGCTTCGTAACAAGGAGATCCGGATGGTTAAGGTCCGGTGGGATAACTGCGGGCGTGAGGAGCTCTCTTGGGAACGAGAGCAGACTATGCTCGAGGAGTACCCGGAATTATTCCGCTCAGGTACTGTTTTACGTTAAGTCCTGTTTTTTCCTTTATTAATTTCGTGGACGAAATTCTTTAAGGGGGTAGAATTGTAACACCCCAAATTGTTGTAGGAGCGACGGGGATCGTTTTTGGGCCAAGTCGGGTTTTTGGTGCAGGTGACACGGGCCCCGACACGGGCGTGTCGGAGGCCGTGTCGGGCGTGTCGAGCTCGAGCTGTGTCGTCGACCAGTTCAAGTCGACGATGGTCGTGTGGAGGGACACGGCCTAGGACACGGGCGTGTCCCAGGCCGTGTCACTCAAGGGAATCGTCGAAGTGGTACACGGGCCGTGACACGGGCACAGACACGGGCGTGTCAGATGTGACACGGGCGTGTCCCATGCCGTGTCAACAAGCCGTGTACCACTCTGACTGCAAGGTGTCGATTTATTGCACACGGGGGGCGTGACACGGGTCCCGACACGGGCGTGTCGCAGTCGACACGGGCGTGTCGGAGGCCGTGTCACATGCCGTGTGCTGGTTTTCAATCGGGGTCGAGACGGCGAGTGAGCTACACGGCCAGGCACACGGCCGTGTGCCAACCCGTGTTCGGCCCAGATTTTATGATTTCAGATCTAATCTTGGCCGTTCGTTTCCTTGACTTTGGATCCGACGGTGGGGGGCTGCTCCTGGGTGGTTTTAGCCGGGATTTAGGGTTGGGAATCCTCATTTCCCTTAGCCATTCTCTCTCTAAGAGTTTAGAGAGAAGGGAGAGCAAAGAGGAAGGAGGAGTCCAAGATCCGGCCGCCGGAGGAGCTTCGGAGCTCCGAATCGCGATCCGAGTCCAGATCCACGGAGGCGACGCCGTTGCGGTGCTTTCCAACCGTATAGTTTTCGATGGCGCCGCGGAGGAATGCAAGGGTAACGATTTCTCATCCTTGGGCATGTGAAGCCCTCTTTTCCTTTGCATAGGAAGCCCGCTCTCGCGAGTGAGCGAAGAGTTGGAGCGTTCCTTGGGGTAGATATGTGAAGTCCCCCTTGTGTAGAGTCCGTATGCGAAAACGGACATAGGCATTGTGTGTGAAGCCTATCCGGACAAGTAGAGCCGGATCGGTGATGTTGCATTGCATACGAACCGGGGAAGACTCCGGGTGTTTGGGTGTTTTTCGGGTTTTCTACGTGGTAGATTGCATCAGGGAGCCTTGGAGATTAACTCCAAGGTGCACCCGGAAAACTGGGCAAAGGCGGGTTTTGCCAATACGGTGGCCGGGGAGCCAACGTGAACATAACCGGGTTATGTGATTGTTGTGGCGGAAACGGGACTCGGTGAGTCTTGACCTGCGCATATGGCTTAAATTGCCGTTGCGGTATGAGCACGGGTCAGGCGGAACCGTACCCGGTCTATGTCGTTCGGTAGGACCGTTGGCATGGATGAGGGTCTTCGGCGGTCTATGGCTTAAATTGCCGTGACCAAGGCCAGGAAGGCAAAATGCTCATATGGACGACCGTTCAAGAGGCGGTGGTGGATTGGGAACGTCTATGGCTTGAATTGACGTGACGTTGGCCGGTTCGCCGAGAATGTGCCCTGAGTGCACGGGGTGTGTGGCCGTGCGAGCCTACGCCTGTGTTGATGTGTGTTCACATTAATAACATTGCCTATACTAATGAAGTGCAGGGAAAGAGCATCGCCGCCCCGATTTTGGGGGCGGGATCGTTATAATTTGGTCAGCATTGCTGACCGTTGCTATTGTTTGCCACCGGGCGGTGGTTTGTGGCTTGCAGGTGCTGCGGAGCAGAGCGGGAAATAGCGGGCTAAAGCCCTTGTTGCTGTGCCGGCCCTCGAAGGCCTAATTGCTTATGTATCTTTCCCGTTTTCATGTATGGCCGGCCTGCGTGCCGAAGTTTGGAAAACACTATTTTGTTAAGTGAACAATGTAAGGCCTTAAGGCCAGTTCTCTTTTGTGTATGATTACATTCCTGAGTTGGTAGTGGACATTCATGCTGTGTAGCAGGGTTCTTATTTTTTTGTTCTGCAACTTAATAATTTGCTTCCGCTAGGTGTTGTGTAGGACGACATGATTGGTTGAATGGTTTCAACGCGTAACCAACCGGTCTGTCCGTAGTATATGGCGTCGGGCCCCGGCCGGACCTACTGCTATATGCTATGTGACGGATAGGGGTGTTACACCCTGGGTGATCCGGTACACCAATAATATGCCCTGAGTGCACAGGACGTTTGGTCGGCCGAGCCATCATTTGTGTTCGTTGGTGCTTAAGGTTCACTTCCGCGTATATTGTGACCATGCTAATTACTGCAGGGAAGAAGCACCGCCGCCCTGGATAAGGGGTGGGGTCGTTATAATTCCGCCAGCTAATGTTGACCGTTGCTTTGTTTGATACCGTTGGGGTGGAATGCTTTTGTGCAGGTGCAGTTGAGTCAAGTGGGAAGTAGCAGGCTAAAGCACTATTTGCTGTGCCGGCCTCAAAGGCCAAGCGAAGCAAATTTTTACTGGTTCATGTGTGGCAGGCCTGCGTGCTGATGTCTGTAAAACACTTATAATTGAGAAAATAGTTTTAAGGCCTTAAGACCATAACATTTTGTGTATTTGGATTATCATTCCTACTTTATTGTTAGAGGACGTTCATGTGTTTGGGTTCCAAGCAATTTAAATTTTTCCGCTAGAATGCACTCCGAGTTAGGATGTGTAAATGGTTTTTTGGATTCATTGCGTAACTCCACTGACTGTTTGTGGAATATGACGTGGGGCCTCGACCGGAAATTCTGTTATATTCTACGTGACGGATTGGGGTGTTACAATTTGGTATCAGATTCTAATTTTGGTCTTTCTTATTTGAATTCATGGTCGAATTCTTTTAAGGGGTGGTGAACACGTGTACGTGCGCTATCATTATAACATGAAAAAACTCATGAATGTCCACTTAGGAATGAAAATACACATGTTTGAGGAACCCACGTGTTCCTATAATTGCTTTTTGCAAATATGTTTGGTCGCTTAATTATGTGTTTCACGATTATAGGTGACTAGGAGTGGTGTAGAGCAATCCCAACGGCAATACTCTGCGAAGAGTAGTGCGCCGAATGACGTGTTTGCAACCAGCCAGGGAGGCAAGTGCAACCTCCTACCCCTGAACTCTATAAGGCTAGTAGCTGAAGCTGTGTTTGCCTTGATAAATGCCCAGCCAGGGAGACAAGTGCAGCCTCTTGCCCCTGAACTGGGCCAGATGACGTTTGGCGTGGCTAAGCCTCTAGTGGCAGATTTAGTAGCTGTAGAGCCTTTAGTACCAAGAAGAGAGATGAAAAAGCAGCTCAAGCACGTGATGAGCTTCAATCCTCCAATGGTTATGGGGACTAGAACCCCAACGTAAGCCGAAGAGTGGCTCTCTCAGATTAAGAGAATCATGACGACAATTGAAACGAAGGAGTGACAGAAAGTCACCAGATCCACTTTCCTACTGGATGGAGAGGCAAGGTTATGGTGGGAAGAATTGGAGTTGCATCACCTTGCTGGAAGACAGCTCACCAATATCTCGATGGATGAGTTCTCGAGATTATTTCTGGCTCGATATCTCTCTTCATTGCAAAAAATTGCTATGGAGAATCAATTCCAGAGATTAACTCAGGGCGAGAGTAGTGTGGACGACTACTTACATGAGTTCACTAGATTTGGGCGATATGCGGGCTCTACTTTTACTGACGAGGAGTGCAATACCAATCGATTTTATGAAGGTTTGCGGGATGATCTAAGGCTACTGCTTGTAGGGACGATGACACATGGCTTTTTAACGTTAGTCAATAGTACTTGATCTCTAGAGAAAGTTATCCTAAGATTGTAGAGTAAGAAGGACGTAGCTGTGAAGAAGCCCGAGTTCGAAGTATTAAATCCTACGAAGTTTGGGGTCCGTAAGTGGAATAAGAATTCTAGGACTTCTAGGCCTTCTGCGGTCTCTAGAACCACCGCTGGGCGAGGCCCTATTACTTGCAACATGTGGGGCACTATGCACGAGATTGCTAGAGTGGTTGCCCAAAGACGGAGAAGGAGACAGGGGCATCATATGCTGAGAAAGGGAAAATAGTGGAGTCAACTACATCCCATTATGCTCCATCCCAACCCAAAGTTTTCAACCTTGGCCAGCAGGAGGTCATTAAGCAAGACGATGTGGTTACAGGTATGAGTTAGATTTTAGTTTTATTGCTTTCTATACCTTACGTCCTATGTATTGGTTATGCGTCTGTCTTATATTAGGCTTTGCCATAATCTTGGACTGTCCGGCAAGAGCACTGTTTGATACAGGAGATTGACACTCCTTTCTATCTGAGGACTTTGTGTCGCGTATCGGAGTGCCTTCTTCTATTGCGAAAGATAGATTGGATGTGTTGCTACCTAACGAGTGTTCAATGCGCACGGATAGAGTTTGTTGTGTAAAGGTGCGGATAGGGAGTCAAGAGTTTGACTTAGAAGCGTCGCTACTACCGATAATATAGTCTAATGTAATCTTTGGCATGGAATGACTCTCGGTGCAATGTGCGTACATTTATTGTAGTCTCAAGGTAGTCAAACTAGGGTTGAGTACGAGTCATGAAACTACCTTCTCTAGCATGAAGGGATCGAGCAAGACACTGATGTCTGCTCTCTAAGTAGTCAGGGCAGTTCGTAAGGGTGCAGAGTTATTCTTCACTCTAGTAGAGGCTTTGAAGCCCAAGCCTGGTTTGATATGTATTCCTGTTATTGGGTCCATTATCCATAATGTCCTAGATTTGAAGAAGTCAAATATGTCAATGAGCATACACAATGGTATACTTAATATATGTTCAAGTTCATACATGTAGGTTGTCCTAGAAACAATGATGGGACAGGTAGCCTAAATGGCTAAGTCAGGTAAAACACATACCTTAGTGGTGGACTGACAGAAATTGGTCTAAGTCCACAGGCATTAAGTGGAGGTTACTCACTCAACGTCATATGACTTATAGCGCTAAGTGGAGCCTATATAGTCAAACCAAAGTAATGACAGGCTGGAAATGTGACTAAGTCCACAGGCATTGAGTGAAGTTAACTCACTCAACGCCATACAACAAAAGGCTGTGAGTTAGGTTAATGTTGTAATAGTCTAAGTAGAAATGAGCAAAAAAGTTGCTAAGTACACATGCGTTGAGTGTAGCTCACTCACTTAATGTCATAGATTCATAATCATTGAGTATAGCTCAGGCAGTCAACGCCATAGGAAAACTGTGAATATTTATGAAGTCTACAGGCGTTGAGTGAGGCAAGCTCACTCAACGCCGTGTGATATTGCGTTGATTAATTCTCAAAGGAAGTGTTCTTCTTGACACAGAAATTTGGCAAAGTCCAAATGCGTTGATTGCTTTTACTTTCGTCGAGCTGAGCTCTGAGTTCGTCGAACTGAGCTCTGAGTTCTTCGAACTGAGCTTTCACTTTCCGTCGAGCTGAGCTCTGAGTTCGTCGAATTGAGTTATGAGTTCGTCGAACTGAGGATTTCTGGAATACACCTTCTGAAAGTAAAATATGACCCTAGTCTCACTCCTAAGTGGAATGCTCACTCAACACTCTTAACACCAAGCATGCAGAAGTGGCTGAAGAATATGCTAAGGCAAAAAGCGTTGAGTGGAGCTTGCTCACTCAACGCTATCAACGCTTAGAATGACAGAATTCTGTCTAAGTATTTTGGCATTGAGTGAAGCTCATTCACTTAACGCCTATTCTACTGATGCTCGATTTTGGCTAAGTCCAAAGGTATTAACGTCAGCAAAATCGACAAAGTCAACTAAGTTCAAATCAAGTATGGAGAAGCTACAGAACATGACAAGCTCTGCCGCGAAGCTACCGTACGTCTTCTTCCATTAAAGCAAGGTGCAGCTGGAAGCTGCAGGTGGGGCCCACTAATCTCTAAGAGTTGTTGATTGGCAAACTACAAAAGGAAGTGATGAGCCAAGAAGCAATACAACTTTGTAGGGCATTATTATTTCAAAAAGGTAGCAGCCGGACTTCATCTCTCTCGCCATTATCGCCGAGAAAGAGCTTGAAGTCTTCCTGCAGGAACAAAAAGTTTAGTAAGTTGTTGCTTCTTCAGTGGCTACAACATAATCAGAAAGGCTTCTAATAGAGGAAGAAAGTAGAGCCATCTCCATTAAGTGGGCTCAGTTGGCTGATTGAAGAACACAAGTTCACCCTCTTCTTCAGCAAGATCAGAATCTTCATTCTGAGTTTCTTCTAGCAGATTTTCTACTTGCTGTAGTGAAGCAAGATAGTGTTGAGATAACTCAGCCCTAGATTTTGACACAGAAATTTCCCTGTGTCAAAACATTCCAAAAATTCATCTTTCTGTAGGATCTAACTGGATCTGAGTTTGTAGGGCCACTGGCCTGAGGTAGGGCAAGATTGCCTGAGCAGTAAGAAAGTGAAGATCTCTGAGTTGTAGGATCCAATTGGATCTGAGCTATAGGGCCACTGGCCCGAGGTAGGGCTATATTGTCTGAGTTGTAGGAGAGTAAAGCTCTTTGAGTTGTAGGATCCTCTTGGATCTTAGTAGTAGGAGCAAGCTTGCTCTGAGGTAGGATCCCTTGGATCTGAGGTAGGGCTGTCCTCCCAGCCTGAGTGTAGGGTCTTTGGCCTGAGGTAGGTGATCAACTGATCACTGAGTTATAGGCCCTTGAGGCTGAGCTGTAGGTCTTGGAGGAAACTGAGAGGTCCTAAGGGATTTGAGGTGTAAGCTCATTGGAGCAGTGTTTTGGAGAAGTGCCTTCACCAATAGAAAGTTGGCAAGGTGGGAGGAGAGTGGATGTACCCACAAGTTGGGGAACCACTATAAATCAGTGTGTGCATTTTAGTATTGCTTTATTTGTTCAGGTTCTTGAAAGCAAACTACAACCAACACATTTAGAGCTAATGAAAAAATTAAAAAGAAAATAATAACAGTTAAACAACCTATTCACCCCTAGGTTGCAAGCTACCTTAAAAATAAAGTCTTTCAAGTAGTATCAGAGGGAGGTTGCTCAAAAAAGATCTAACTATATGAGTGATTCTCCAAGGTAGCTACAGACAGTCCTTATGGGTTCAGGAGTGAACTACAAGGAGCTAGGTGCTATGAAGCTTCCTATTTGCAGGAAAGAAGGTTTTGGCATCTGGAAGGAAAGGGTTAGGCTGTTCATGGAAGCAGCTGACCCTAGAATCTTCATAACATTTAAGGAAGGACCTTTCATCCCTATGAAAGTGTCTGTTCTGGATGCAAATGTCCAGACTCCCAAGACATATGCTGAGATGACAAAAGATGAAGTCATTCTTGCCACCATGTACAAGAAAGCTCAGAACATCATTGTTAGTGCAATTGATGATTCTACCCTTCAAAATCTGATTCACTGCACAAATGCAAAAGAAATGTGGGGCACTCCGGTGATCTACATGGAAGGCACAGAGGAAGTCAGGGATGGTAGAAAGTCCATGCTCAACCAAGAGTATGAAGCTTTCAGACAGTCCAAGGGGGAAGACATAACCACCTGCTATAAAAAGTTATTTAGGGTAGTGAATGAACTAAGAACCTATGGAAGGGTCTTTAGTCATTATGAGCTAAATGATAAGTTCCTTAGGTCTCTTACCAGAGACTGAGACACAAAAATTTGTGCCATCAGAGAAGTGGCCAAGCTGGGTAACACTCAACCCCACACCCTATTTGGTAAACTGCTCTCATATGAAATGCAGTTAACTGTCAGGAAAGAGGAAGAAACCAACTACAAGTCTCAGGCCAAAGAGAAGTCTGTGGCCTTCAAAGCTGAGGACACAAAGAAAAGTAGGAGGAAGACCCCTTCTCCTCTAAGAAGACTAGCAGATTCAGACTGCTCTGAATCAAAAGCATCAGACAGCGGCATGTCTGATGAGGACTTTGTTGTCTTCTCCAGGCAGCTCCATAGGCTGATAAATAAGAAGCACTGGAAGAGCAGACCCTCCTCCTCATCACATCACTGGAAGAAATCCTCCAAGGAGGACAGGTATGGATCTAAACCCAGTAAACACAATTCCACTAATATTATTTGTTACTACTGTAGCAAGCCAGGGTATATGATTGCAGATTACCTAGTGAAGAGGAGGGAGGATAGTGAGAAGAAATCTCGCCAAAAGCACAAGGGCAAGAAAGAAAAGTCCTTTGTGGCTAAGAAAGAGAAAAGCTGGACATACTCATCATCATCTGAGTCTGAATAAGAGGAAGCCAACATTGGGCTAGTTATTGCTACTGCTAAAGATAAAGCTATTACAGTAGGAGAAGTCTATCCTCCAGTGAGGATAGGAATAAGGGCCCCTCTAACACTATCAAACAGTGAATCAGAGGTGGATGAAGATGCCCACAGCTGCTGAGGGCTGATGGCAATGATTGATGAAGAGGGCAGCCAGGATCAGCCTGATCAAAATAAGGTACATTCCCTATCCAATTCCGTGTCTGTGTATGAGACTAGTCCTTGTGCAGAAGCCTCTTCATCTAATGGTGAAGATGATTCTAGCTCAGAAGGTGATGTCAATCAACTGATTGATATATATGCTGAACTTCTTGATGCCTTTAAAAATTGTAAGAAGTTGACTAAGATGCAGGCTAAGGAGATTCTGTCTCTTCAGCCAGTTGCTTCCCAGCTTGCTGAAACAACATCTGTGCTGAATCAGACCATGAGGGAACTAAGTCAACTGAAAACCCTTTCATGCATCCAGATGGAGGCTATCAAGAGCAAGAATAGTCTCATTAAAGATCTTGAGGAAAAGCTCTAGAGGGATAAATGTATTACGAACAGTTTCTCACAGCCCACAATACAGTGTTGCCCTTAATGGACTCCTCCTCATAGAAGGGTAAGAAGGGGTTGGGCTTTAAGGGTAACACAAGACCAGCCCATCCAAAAGGGAAAAGGAAAGTTCCAGTTGTGCTAATGTTATCTAGGCCACCTATCCCATTCAAGAGGGAGATATTCCCTTCAAATAGGTATGACCAGGAAAGTATATATGGTCACTATATGAATGGTGCTTTCACAAGTGGAACAAAAGATGTTCACAACCATTGTGGAAGGTATAGAAGGGTGAGTGCCTTTAAGGCTGCCAATGAAGAAATTCAAATGGCCAATCATGAACCATTTATTTTTAGTGTTATAACCCCCTCTCTAAAAAATATGGCTGCAGCCCATTCTCAGAACCTGTTAGCACAGAATCTGACAAAGGGTCAGTCTGCCAACTTGCCAAATATGACTGTCTCTGATGCTATCAAGAGCACATTGTCTGAAAAGAAAGTTACTGCTGATAGGATTTAGAACAAGCCACACAAGCTAGCAAGCAGACTAACTTTCAGTCAAATCCATGCTGAAAGAATTCAGAAAATGGCCGCTGCACCTCTTCTTTCTATTAAGACTGCAGTCAATTCAGCTGCAAGGCCTACACAGAAAAGAAGATACAACATACATGATTGCTGGTGTTGTGGCAAGGTAGGTCATTTTGCCATTGAATGCTGGCATAATCCTAATGTGTCCAGGACCAGAGTTAGTCCACCAGTCAGAAAACTTGACGGTGGATATGTTCAGTTTCAGACTAATATGCACCTAGGACCCAATAGATATTGGGGTCCTAAGGTAAAGTAAACTGTGTATTTCAGGATAGTTCAAGTGGTCATATCCCTATATGGTGCTTGGACAATGGTTGTTCCAGACACATGATTGGGATAAGGGGCAACTTGAAGGAGTACTCCAGTAAAAGATGGACCCAAAGTAATCTTTCGTGGTTCAGATAGAGGGGTAATAAAAGGCTATGGTAAGATCACTAATGACATAGTCACCATCACTAAGGTGGCTTATGTTGAAGGGTTGCAACACAACCTTATAAGCATAAGCCAACTCTCTCATCTTGGCTATATTATTGTCTCCCACAAGGATGAGTGCCTAATAAGGAGGTCAAGTGACCAAGAGGTCATATTGACAGACACTAGGAGTGGAAATATTTATTGCTTAAACTTTCTATGTTTAGATATAGACTCTCCTATCTATCTAGTGGCAAATGAGAGAGCCTCCTATTGTGTCATATGACACAAGAGGCTAGCCTATGTAAATTAGAAGACTATTGGTAAGCTCTTTAGTCAAGAGCTAGTTAGGAATGGTCCTAATGTGAAGTGCTCCAAGCAGGGCATATGTGCTTATTAGAAGGGCAAGCAGACAAAAGCTTCCTTCAAGTGCATTGGGACCAAAGATTCTGTGAGGTGCATATACCTCCTACATATGGACTTATTTGGTCCTATGCCAGTTCATAGTCTTGGTAGGAAGGTCTACACCCTTGTGGTGGTTGATGACTTTTCCAGGTTTACTTGGGTGTTCTTCCTCAAGAGAAAAAATGAAACCCTTGATATCTTCATTAAGTTTGTCAAGCAAATTCAGAATGAGTTCAACAGCTCTGTGGTCAAAATTAGAAGTGACCATGGGACTGAATTCCATTCTGATAGCATGACAAGGTTCTGTGAAGAGCATGAGACTCATTAAGAATTCTCTTCACCTAGAACACCCCAGCAAAATGGGATTGTTGAGAGGAAAAATAGAACTCTCATAGAGGTTGGGAGGACCCTACTGAATGACACATCTCTCCCAGAATATTTCTAGGCTGAAGCAGTCAACACTGCATGTCATGTCCTCAACAGAGCCTCTATCACCAAGTGTCACAATAAAACTACCTATGAGATCTTGAAAGACAGAAAACCAAACCCGAGCTATCTCAGAATCTTTGGTAGTAAGTGCTATGTGCTTCATAATGGAAAATCCTATATAACTAAGTTTGATGTTAAGTCCTTTGATGAGATTATTGTTGGGTATAGCAACCATAACAAAGCCTATAGGATCTACAACTTGAAAAGCCAAGTTGTAGAAGAGTCTGTACATGTAATTTTTGATGAGTCTACCATGATTTATAGTGAACTACTAAGCTCCTCTTCTAGTACTGCAGATACATAAATGTTGGTGGAAAAGCTAGCCATCAAAGATAGACCTACAAGGATGTAAGCTGAAGTGGATATTCCAGAAGGTTCACCAGACACACTTGGAGCAGATGAAGATCAACAAGGAGCTACTCCTGAAGCAGTTGCTGAAAGAAGATTGCCTCTTGCAATCAGAATTTTGAGAGACCATCCTATACACCAAATCATTGGTGAAGTTAGCCAAGGTATAGTGACCAGAAGCAATAATCTAAATACAGCTATGTATGTCAGTTTCCTGTCACAGGTGGAGTCATAGAAGTTTGAAGAAGCGAACATAGATCAATTTTGGATATTGGCTATGCAAGAGGAATTGAACCAATTCAAAAGATGCAAGGTCTGAAAGCTGGTCCCCAGACCACAAGAACATAAAGTCATTGGAGTCAAGTGGATCTATAGGAATAAGCTTGATGAAAATGACATTATAATCAAGAACAAAGCAAGGCTAGTTGCTAAGGGGTACAAACAAGAAGAAGGCATTGATTTTGATCAAACCTTTGCCCTTGTAGCAAGATTGGAGGTCATCGGACTGTTCCTTGCATATACTACACACAAGGGATTCAAATTCTACCAGATGGATATAAAATCAGCCTTCCTAAATGGTGACTTAAGAGAAGAAGTCTATGTTGAGTAGCCTCCAGGTTTTATTGTTCCTAACTCTACTGACTCTATTTATAAACTTAGGAAAGCTCTATATGGGCTAAAACAGGCCCCTAGAGCATGGCATGAAACCTTGTCTAGGTTCCTCATTGAGAACAAATTCTCAAGGGGGAAGATAGACAAGACCCTATTCCTAATGGAATCTAAGGGTAAGATCATCCTAGTCCAGATCTATATAGATGATATCATCTTTGGATCTACTGATGACAACCTCTGCAGAAAGTTTGCTAAACTTATGCAGGGGAAGTTTGAGATGAGCAGTATGGGTGAACTCAAGTTCTTCTTGGGTCTCCAAGTAAGACAGACTGATGATGACTTATCCATATCCCAGTCTAAGTTCACTAGAGAGTTAATAAAGAAATTTTGCATGGAAAATTCCTCCACCATGAGAACTCACATGGGATCAAATATGCCTATAAGCAAGGATGAAGCAGGGAAGCCTGTTGATGAGACCTTGTATAGAGGGATAATTGGCTCCCTTCTTTATCTTACTATAAGTAGGCCAGACATCATGTTTGCTACATGTGTTTGTGCTAGGTATTAGGCTTTCCCTAAAGAATCTCACTACTCTGTTGTAAAAAGAATTTTGAGGTATCATAAGGGAACACCAGATCTTGGCCTTTGGTACCCTAGGAATGGGGAGTTTGAACTAACAGCTACTCAGATGTAGATTTTGCAGGATGCAAAGAGGACAGGAAGAGCACTTCTGGCACCTGTCAACTCTTGGGTGGAAGACTAGTGTCTTGGAGCAGCAAGAAGCAAACCAGTATTGCAATCTCAACTGTAGAGTCATGGTACATCTCAGCAGGTAGCTGCTGTGCTCAGTTGCTATGGATTCAGCATCAGCTCCAGGACTACAACATCAAGATAAGTAGAAGCCCCCTATTTTGTGATTATACTAGTGCCATATCAATTGCTAGGAATCCTGTTTCTCACAGCAGGACTAAGCATAATTAGGTAAGATACCATTTTATTAGGGAACATGTGGAATGTGAAGACATCACCCTTGAATTGGTCCCAACAGACAAGCAAGTGGCTTACATCTTCACTAAGCCACTAGATGAAGCAAAGTTTAACACCTTCAAATTTGAGTTGGGTATGTTATACCTAGTATAGCTTCAGTTGCTCCTTATATTGTTGCAGGCCATATTATGTCTTGCAGGTGGAATTGCTCTTCAATGGATTGAATACATTTCAAGTGGTGTACCTTCAATGGTATCTTGTCTAAGATGCTACTTCAGTTGAGGGGGAGCATGGTCTGCACTACTCTAAGATGCTCAAACCTTTGCCTATGAGAAATCATAGAGAGGAGCAGAATGTACTCCCTAGCTATTTATAGAAGTCAAAAAGGGGGAGAAGGACTTGAATCAGCTTACTGATTCATGGACTTGAAAGAGGTAGCAACTATTAAGGGGGAGCAGGTACTGAAAAAAAGGATACAAGTGATATCAAATTCATCAAAAGCAGGCAGCAGCTATTAAGGGGGAGTAGGTACTGGTATGCCCTACAGACAAGGAAGTTTACTATAACTTATCTTCTTATCATATCTTTTCCTGCTGTATTACTGCAATTTGTTAGTGTATGTCATTGACTCAAATATTTGATGGAGAGTTTTAACTTTTTCAAATATGGGGAGATTGTTGGGTCCATTATCCACAATGTCCTAGATTTGAAGAAGTCAAATATGTCAATGACCAAACACAATGGTATACTTAATATATGTTCAAGTTCATACATGCAGGTTGTCCTAGTAATAATGATGGGACTGGTAGCCTAAATGGTTAAGTAAGGTAAAACAATTACCTTAGTGGTGGATTAATAGAAATTGGTCTAAGTCCACAAGCATTGAGTGGAGGTTACTCACTCAATGCCAGATGACTTATAGTGCTGAGTGGAACCTATATAGTCAAACCAAAGTAATAGTAAGTTGGAAATGTGGCTAAGTCCATAGGCGTTGAGTTAAGTTAACTCACTCAATTCCATACAACAAAAGGCTGTGAGTTAGACTAATGCTGTAATAGTCTAAGTAGAAATGAGCAGAAAAGTGGCTAAGTCCACAGGCGTTGAGTGTATCTCACTCACTCAACGCCATGGCTTTATAATCATTGAGTATAGCTCAGTCATTCAATGCCATAGGAAAACTGTGAATATTTACTAAGTCCATAGGCGTTGAGTGATGTAAGCTCACTCAACACCATGTGATATTGCGTTGACTAATTCTCAAAGGAAGTGTTATTATTGATACAGAAATTTTGCTAAGTCCAAATGCGTTGATTACTTTTACTTTCGTCGAGCTGATCTCTAAGTTCGTCGAACTGAGCTCTGAGTTCGTCTATCCGAGCTTTCACTTTTTGTCTAGCTGAGCTCTGAGTTCGTCGAACTGAGTTCTGAGTTTGTCGAACTGAGGATTTCTGGAATACACCTTCTGAAAGTAAAATATGACCCTAGTCTCACTCCTAAGTGGCATGCTCACTCAAAGCTCTCAACGCCAAGCATGCAGAAGTGACTGAAGAATATGCTAAGGCAAAAAGCGTTGAGTGGAGCTTGCTCACTCAATGCTGTCACGCCTAGAATGACAGAATTCTGTCTAAGTGTTTTGGCATTGTGTGAAGCTCATTCACTCAACTCCTATTCTACTGATGCTCAATTTTGACTAAGTCTACAGGTGCTGACGTCAACAAAATTGACAAAGTCAACTAAGTTCAAATCAAGTATGGAGAAGCTACAGAACATGACAAACTCTGTCGAGAAGCTACTGTACGTCTTCTTCCGTTAAAGCAAGGTGCAACTGGAAGTTACAGGTGGGGCCCACTGATCTTTAAGAGCCATTTATCGGCGAACTACAAAAGGAAGTGATGGTCCAAGAAGCAAGAGAACTTTTTAGGGCATTATTATTCAAAAAGATAGCAGCCAGACTTCATCTCTCTCGCCATTATTGCCAAGAAAGAGCTTGAAGTCTTCCTATAGGAACGAAAAGTTCATTAAGCTGTTGCTTCTTCATCGGCTACATAATAATTAGAAAGGCTTCTGATAGAGGAAGAAAGTAGAGCCATCTTTATCCAATGGGCTCAATTGGCTGATTGAAGAACACAAGTTCACCCTCTTTTTCAATAAGATCAGAATCTTCATTCTGAGTTTCTTCCAGCAGATTTTCTACCTGCTAGTGTGAAGCAAGATAGTGCTGAGATAACTCAGCCCTAGATTTGAACACAGAAATTTCCCTGTGTCAAAACATTCCAAAAACTCATCTTTCTGTAGGATCCAACTGGATCTGACTTTTTAGGGCCACTAGCCGGAGGTAGGGCAAGATTGCTTGAGCAGTAGGAGAATGACACTCTCTGAGTTATAGGATCCAACTAGATCAGAGCTATAGGTCCACTGGCCTGAGATAGGGCAATATTGTCTGAGTTGTAGGAGAGTAAAGCTCTCTGAGTTGTAGGATCCTCATGGATCTGAGTGGTAGGAACAAGCTTGCTTTGAGGTAGGATCCCTTGGATCTGAGGTAGGGCTGTCCTCCTAGCCTGAGTGTAGGGCCTTTGGCCTGAGGTAGGTGATCTACTGATCACTAAGTTATAGGCCCTTGATACTGAGCTGTAGGTCTTGGAGGAGACTGAGAGATCTTGAGTGATCTGAGGTATAAGCTCATTGGAGCAGTGTTTTGGAGAAGTGTCCTGACCAATAGAAAGTTGGCAAGGTGGGAGGAGAGTGGATGCACCCACAAGTTGGGGAACCACTATAAATTAGTGTGTGCTTTTTTATATTGCTTTATTTGTGTAGGTTCTTGAAAGCAAACTACATCCAATACTTTTAGAGCTAAAGGAAAAATTAAAAAGAAAATAATAACAGTTAAACAACCTATTCACCCCCTAGGTTGCAAGCTACCTTGAAAACAAAGTCTTTCACCCATGGTACCAGAGTTTGCTGACGTTTTACTTGAAGATCTCCCTAGAGCTCCACCTTAGAGAGAGATCGATTTCACCATTGAGCTAGAGCTAGGTGTCAAGTCCGTGTCACGCTCTCCATATCATTTAGCACCAAAGGAGATGGTGGAATTGAAAGTACTGCTTTAAAAACTACTAGATTAAGGTTATGCGCGTCCAAGTTCTCTACATTAGAGTGCACCGGTCCTTTTCATGAAGAAAAAAGATGGAAGCTTATGGTTGTGCATAGATTATTGAGAGTTGAATAAGCTGATGGAGAAGAATAGGTATCTGATTCCGAGAATCGATGATTTGTTCGATCAGCTAGTTGGATCGATTGTGTACTCGAAGTTGGATCTGAAATTGGGGTATTATCAGTTGAGAATTATTGGATCGTGAGGCGCCCTTAGAGGGGGGTGGGGGGTGGGGGTGAATAAGGGTTAATTAATTTACTTTAACTAAACAGAGTTTACTTTGTGAAAAATAAGGAAATCAAGACTAATTTTTCATAAGCAGAATTGAACACTTAGAAATTTATAAAAACAGAAACAATAATAATTTATTTCAAAAGTGCTAAATATGAATACAATATATCTCTATAGAGCTAAAGACAAAGGCTTATGAGAAATACAATTTACTTTTGATTTCGCCGGTCCTTTTATCAAGAATCGGCAGGCTAAAGCGTATCTCTCGCTAGATCTTGATACCAGCCTCCCCTAGATCTAACCTCGATCTAGACGTTGCACACAAGGCAATAATTTCTCCCTAAGCAGCACAAGGACTTGGACGCCACACACAAGGTGACGATTCTCTCCTAAGACACACAAGGACTTAGACGCCACACATAAGACAGCGATTTTCTCTCTCGATTACAATAGGAATAAAGAACAAAACAAAAAGAAAACTTCAGAATTAAAAATCCCTCTAAACGACGTGCTGGAGATGCCGATGAATCCTTGCCAGGGTTGCTTTGAATGTCACATACGTGCTGTCGATCTTTCGCGATTTGTCCTTCTTGATAGTATGGAGTAATTCTGGATTCTAGAGCTCTCTGGATCATATAAACATGAAGGAACACTCTAGATAATGAAATTCATGACGTCCACAGAAAATTGAATGACTTTTAAATTTTGGGGATATCGCTTGGCAACACTGAGAATCGTGAACTGACGATATCGTTACCGGCTGCCACGTGTCCCACGTATTCCTCATTTTCGCATCGCAAATCAGTCATGTCAATCGTGGTCTATCGCCTTGCGATATTCGATGCTGCCGGGCGATAGTGAATAAACTGTTAGCCGTGTGGAGATAGTGAGTTAACTGCTCATGCCGCTGTCGCCTGTGGACGATACCCAATATCGCATGGCGATACCCAATATCGCCTGGCGATATCTCCTAAGCTCATCTGTTCTGACCCGAATCAACACCAAAATGTCATTAGAGTTAGACCTGTGATATCTGCACATCATAAATATCCAATGATCAAATACAAATAAGATTTGTTATTAGCAAACCAAGAAGCGTGGAACGCATGCTCCAATAATCTACCCATTTTGATAATAACAAATCCACTGAGAAAGAAATCATGAATGATCTATGAAGTGTTAGTAACTATGATTAGTAAGACTAAGCATTTGTATGTACATAAACTCTTCTTGGATGTAACACTCCCCCTACAGGTGTACTCCTCCTAAAGATTGAACCTATGTTTTTGTAATGTAATTTAAAGAAATTAAATTCAATAGTAAATCATGATGAGTATTAATGATTTCTAGATGTAACACTCCCCCTATAGGTGTACTCCCCCTAAAGATTGAACCTATGTTTTTGTAATGTAATATAAAGAATTTAAATTCAGTAGTAAATCATGATGAGTATGAATGATTTCTAGATGTCTTATTAAATTCTCCCCCTTTGGTATTGTCAAAAGAGAGAGCAGAGTGGTGCGGAAGCTAAAGAGGAAAAACTACAAAGTACAAATCAAGTATAGAACATGTGAATCATTGTATAGTAGAGAAGAAAGTGGGTAAGCACGAACATTAACAACGTTCATCCAGTTATATCATAGACACATATACTAGTGAAGATTAAATTGGAAACATTTTCAGTCCAATTCTCATAAGAAGAAATTTTAGAAAAGATAATGTTGTGTACATGTGAGAGTTTGATGAAAAACACATATGGATAGACCTTACAAATATATGAATACATGGAATGTGAAAAAACAACATAACATAGAGGTAAATATAACGAACTATGCTTGTACCCAAGAATTCAGAGCACATATAACAAGAATATCCAGATATAGAGTTGCACAAGGCACTTTATAATTCTTTCTAAGATGCTCAACCTCACTATGTTTATTAAGACTTTTCAGGAGGGTAAATAGTGCTTGGTGGAGATTCCTTATCAACCCCTTTTATTTTAATTTTGACTAACATCAACAAAGATGTGGAATGTTTTTTTTTCGAACATTTTTGTTTGGCTTGACAAATGAGTCCGAATTCACTTGTGTGATCATATAGGATATTCAAATATGAATGGTGCAAAGAAAAACTAGGATAAAACGTTAACGGTAGCATGCAATTCTAGTGGTTATGGTAGAACATTCACAATTCACATATGCAGTAAGCTGAAGACATATGAAGATTTTCACAAATATGGGTGAAAAAAACATCATCATAACTAAAACATTTCTCATACTTAAAGGCATGCGAAAAAAATTCAAAATTATAAAAACACTAGTAGAGATGTACGTAGAAATAATATTTGATGGTTGAATAATTGAACCATATTACTGGGAACCCAAAATTGAATAATATGCATTGATCCATGTCTAAACCTGAGAAAGGAAGAAAAATTGGCTTAATAGTGACTTTTCGCTGTCGCCCGACGATATTGGATATCGCCGATCGGCGATAACGTAAAAATATAAAAGATCGTCGGATCAAGTCAACTGCACCGTTCCCAACATTTTTTCCTAAAGACTCAATTCGGAAGAAGAATCGAAAGCCTGCAAAAACCTAAGATCAAGGTATTTTCCATGGAATTTCTCTTTCATCCTTTAGGATTTTTAGATCTAAATGATTGTAGGGTAGATCATGGAACTTTTGATTGTAGGGTTTTGTGCAAAACTTGTACTTTTGAGAGAGTAGACTATAGATCTATGTATTTGGAGTAGTGTTTGCATAGATTGATGAAGTTTAAGATCCCTAAACTCAGATCTAGTGTGTTTAAGAAGAAAAATTTTAGTTGATTTATGGTTTTAGGGAAGAAGATGATGAATAGTGTTTGAGTAAAAATTTCTTAAATATCATTTTGGAAATTTGAAAAAACTATAAGAAATTTCAGATTTGTTATTTAAATTAGGTGAAAGTTCAGATCTTGGGTCGGAAATTGCATTAGAACAATTTTCGGTATCGCCCGACGATAGTGGGTGTCGCCGACTGGCGATATTGATAATTTCTGGATTTTTTTTTAATTTTGCCTTTTAACTGCAGCAATGGCTTCCATCTCAAGAGCTCGGAGAAGTACTGACAGTGATATATATTCATCCTATCAAACTTTCCTGATGTAGGCTTGGGATATTCGCGTCACCGTGACGGACGTACCTAAATACGGCGCTCTTTAAGTTTCTAATTATCCCAATTATTCATAAAACGCAGCGACGTTTATCACCGGATAATCACTTAATTAAAATTATAGAGGGTTCGCAAAACCCTTCAAGATAATACCGAGGCTATAGGCCAAGGTCCTCTCAAGCGAAATGAACCCACACGGTTCGGTCGAGCGTTCGTTGTACCAAAAGAGACACCACCGAAAATAAAGATCCGGATAACGGGTGGTTCTCTCCCAATGAAATAAAACGAGGGCCGCCACGCCTCACGAAATCAAACGGAAAATAAAACTAGAAACAATAACAATAACTAAATAGATATTAACCACGAAATTCTAACCAATCACAAATCACGCGTTACGTTAAATGCCCCAAGAAAATATCTAAGAGAGAAACACGAGAGTGGAGACGTTCGTTACACCAAGTTCTTCATTAGTTTCACGTCGTCGTTGAAGATCCACAAGTTTCACCTCATGCCTTGGCCGAAAAATCTTCTTCACAATAGATATGGGGGCTGTTTTGGGTATCTCACAAAGGGGTTGATTTCTTTGGTGAGGGAAATGATGGAGGCCGATTTGATGGAAAGAGGGGGTCGGTTTTTTTGGGATGGAGAAGAGTGACCGAATTGGGGGTGGAGAAGGAGGTTGATCGGATTTGGAGATGGAGGTGGAGAGGCGGCTAGGTGTAACTCTTGAAGAGAGAAGGGAGATAGAGGGAAGGGAGGAGGAGAGGAGGTGGCCGAAGCCTTGGAAGGGGAGGAGGAAGGCCGGCGACCAAAGAGGGAAGGAGAAGGGAAGGGGGCGGCCAAGAGGAGGAGGGAAGAGGGGAAAATAATTCCAAATCTGAAATTAGGTTTTAAAATTTTCATTCATTCTACCAAAATCCAACAGACCATAGCCTTTTATAGGCTTTACAAAGACATGGGTCAAATGCACCCCAAGAGTGGCTAAACAAAGGCCAAAATGAAATAAAAGATAATTAATACTTTGGCTAAACATAGGCCAATTAAAAACATAATTATAAAATCTGAAATAATAATTTAAATGACGCGGCGATGGCGGTGGATGTCGCGGCAAAGTTCCAACATTAAAATGACACGGCGATGGCGGTGGATGTCGCGGCAAAGTTTCAACATTTTGACTTGCAACACGGTCATAAAGATCTTCAAGCTCCATATGGCGACGAACAACGGAACCACCAAGTAAATCATCATCTCAAGGCGGCGAGGGAACATCAAGTGTGAGCCGGCACCAACATCAACCGGGTCACCATAGTCATCCGGAAGGGGATCTTCTGCAGCAACATGACGCGGATCTATGACATGTACCGGGTCACCATCATCGTCCAGAGGGGGACGCTCCAAATCAACAAGCCGGGGGATGACGGCGCCATCAATCCTCCCCCTCTCAAAAATACTCATCACTGATGAGTAGTACCGTGTATGATCGTCGAGGAAGAGGAACCTGCAAGGCAAAAAGTGGTCTTGGGGGGACCTCAAAGACGCATTAGCCAAATAAGAATAAGGAATTTCCACAACATCAATCCACATACCTCCGATGGAGACCGGGGACGAAAATGATCTAGAAGAACTAACACCACCCACCCCAAGAGAAAGCATAGTGGAAAATGTAAACGGAGAGATAGACTTTTCAAGGGGCATATAAACAGGACACGTAAAGTATGAAAAGTCGAAACTAGGAGAGATGCCCCAATCAGTGGAAAATTCTACCAGAAATGTCATGCTACTAAGTTTCCATAAGATTCACAAATAATAGACTTGCCGATTCGTAAATATTTCTAAGGTGCCCAGAGGCATCCGTTAAGGGGTGAGACAAGCCAAAACCAAATCACTTATATAACTGTGGGATACTCTCTGATACAAACAAACAATCTTAGAGCTGTGTGGGGAGAACCCATGTGCAATGTGACTTACTTCAACAGTGGAAAGTAACGGGACCAAGTCAGGTGGCACGGGTGCTATAAAAACAGTGGTGAATTCAACGCAATACAACATCGTAGTTTTAGATTTAGACTTAAATTTAAATTTTAAAACATCATGAAGAAAAGCTAACGGAAAATACTCATCACCACATATAGAATTGGACGTTTTCAGCAATGATCGGAAGTGCGAGCGACACAACTCAAAGTGCCCAACTTCCATCACGGATGTGTGCGTAATAGGGTCAACAAAAGGTGGGGGGTAAATGCGTGCAACCGGGTGTGGTATATAAGTATGTCTAGCAAGCACCACGCCCGTGTCTATACCACTAACGTCATCCACATGAGTATCTCCTTCGCTAGAAAATTCTTCCCACTCACTAGATACTACATCCAACTTAGTATTAGTAACAGTCTCAGAAATAGATTCAATTGAACCCGACAAATTTTCTAATTCAATTTGAACTTCAGTAAATGGTAATAACATCAAAGAATTATTTCTCGTTTCCTTGACGCTAGAGTCATCCAATAATATCACTCCTTCGTTAGCCAAAGCTTCCCACGACGTAGGCACGTCATCAAAATCAGGAGAGTGAATCGAATCCTGGGACAAATCAAACTTAGCTGGAGCCTCAAACAAGGGCGATAACATCAACGAACTATCTTCCAGAACTTCATCAAATAGATCATCCCACGATAAACAGTCATCCATAGAGGGCTCTTCCAGCACCGTCGAAATATCTACCAATTCAGTTGAAATGTCTTCCAACACAGATCCAACCGAAGATTTTCTGATATTCAAGGGAGACGCCTCAGAAACATCGTCAAAGGGAAGCGGAGATGATTCCTCAGAGGATAAATCCTCATCCAGGTCACTAGGGTAACCAATCTCCTCATCGTCACTCCAATCTTCTGCATATTTAGCCTCATTGAGCACTATCGTATGTGAAGGAATACTCTCACCTAGCTGGTCATCTTCAGAATCCACAGTTAGTATATCAACATCAGCATCTTCAGGATCAATAAATACCACATCTACATCAGCATCCTCATGGGTATCAGTCACTATATCAGGGGGCTTAGACGTCAAGGCTAAAGGAGGCATAACCCCAGTAGTAACATTTTTCGATTCCATAACATAGGGTATAGACTGCGTATTTTCCCTAGGAGTGGAATTAGGCACACTAGGTGTAATCCTATCGTTGTGGGAAATGATCTAACCTGAGGCATAGGGTAACTCCTATGAATAGCTCCGGGTCTTGCTCCACAACGATACTCACTCACAGGCTTGGGATCAGAAGTGCGGAGGTAGGCGGGATCAAATTGATCTGAGAGGAGGCTACGCATGTGCGGCCAAGCATAACGATAGCAACCAACACGACGCTCTTCGTTTAACCAAAATAATCGGGCTCGACCAACTAATCGCTCTCGGGCAAAGTTAACCTTATCGTAGTCATCCCAAAAGTGACAATTAAAATAAAGTTCTATACCCTTAAGCCAATCCCTAAAAATTTTAGGACACCCTAAACCATCATACGTGGGGGTCCTACTAAACGTGGGAGGATAAGTGTGGGAATGAGTAGCATGTACGTCATAAGCCATCTTAGCGCGAATCGGGGAGAAAAATTCACCCGGACTTAGTGCATGTGCAAAGAAAAGGGTACCAGGACAACTTAACTCTAACGAAGATGGAATTGTTTCCGCTTAACCACTAGGGTCTTAAATATGATAAAATAGGATTTTTGCTGGAAAAATATGAGGATCATTAAAAATTTTTGCTGGATTTTTTTTACTGAGAAAATAAAAATCTAGGCTGCTATTGGCACACCAAATACTAAATTTCAAATTTCTTAATAAAAATAAATACTTAATGAAAAATAAATTTTTTTTTGATTTTCTTACTAATAATTAGATGGATAAATTCCAGAAATTTTAAATTTTAAGAAAATTAAAATTTTCTTAAGGTCGCTATTTGCAGACCAATAGTTAAAAATTTGATTTTTCATGAATGATATTGCGACGTGTGAGTGCGTGTTAACGTGCTACAAGAAGGGGGAGGGGTGCCAATTAAGAAATTGACGTGAACCTCCCTCTCATACCAAATTGATGTAGGCTTGGGATATTCGCGTCACCGTGACGGACGTACCTAAATACGGCGCTCTCTAAGTTTCTAATTATCCCAATCATTCATAAAACGCAGCGAAGTTTATCACCGGATAATCACTTAATTAAAATTATAGAGGGTTCGCAAAACCCTTCAAGATAATACCGAGGCTATAGGCCAAGGTCCTCTCAAGCGAAATGAACCCACACGGTTCGGTCGAGCGTTCGTTGTACCAAAAGAGACACCACCGAAAATAAAGATCCGGATAACGGGTGGTTCTCTCCCAACGAAATAAAACGAGGGCCGCCACGCCTCACGAAATCAAACGGAAAATAAAACTAGAAACAATAACAATAACTAAATAGATATTAACCACGAAATTCTAACCAATCACAAATCACGCGTTATATTAAATGCCCCAAGAAAATATCTAAGAGAGAAACACGAGAGTGGAGACGTTCGTTACCCCAACTGGAATGGATGATTCCGATTTAACTCTCTTTGGATCGTTCCGTTCCGGATCCACCGAAGGCGTGCCGATTGGAGGGAAACACCAAGTTCTTCGTTGGTTTCACGTCGTCGTTGAAGATCCACAAGTTTCACCTCATGCCTTGGCCGAAAAATCTTCTTCACAATAGATATGGGGGTTGTTTTGGGTATCTCACAAAGGGGTTGATTTCTTTGGTGAGGGAAATGATGGAGGCCGATTTGATGGAAAGAGGGGGTCGGTTTTTTTGGGATGGAGAAGAGTGACCGAATTGGGGGTGGAGAAGGAGGTTGATCGGGTTTGGAGATGGAGGTGGAGAGGCGGCTAGGTGTAACTCTTGAAGAGAGAAGGGAGATAGAGGGAAGGGAGGAGGAGAGGAGGTGGACGAAGCCTTGGAAGGGGAGGAGGAAGGCCGGCGACCAAAGAGGGAAGGAGAAGGGAAGGGGGCGGCCGAGAGGAGGAGGGAAGAGGGGAAAATAATTCCAAATATGAAATTAGGTTTTAAAATTTTCATTCATTCTACAAAAATCCAACACAACTTAGCCTTTTATAGGCTTTACAAAGACATGGGTCAAATGCACCCCAAGAGTGGCTAAACAAAGGCCAAAATGAAATAAAAGATAATTAATACTTTGGCTAAACATAGGCCAATTAAAAACATAATTATAAAATCTGAAATAATAATTTAAATGACGCGGCGATGACGGTGGATGTCGTGGCAAAGTTCCAACATTAAAATGACGCGGCGATGGCGGTGGATGTCGCGGCAAAGTTTCAACATTCCGACTTGCGGCACGGTCATAAAGATCTTCAAGCTCCATATGGCGACGAACAACGGCACCAA
Organism: Platanthera zijinensis; assembly: GCA_039513925.1. Classification (NCBI taxonomy): domain Eukaryota; kingdom Viridiplantae; phylum Streptophyta; class Magnoliopsida; order Asparagales; family Orchidaceae; genus Platanthera; species Platanthera zijinensis. The sequence goes on along the minus strand of CM077078.1, from coordinate 107,330,363 downwards.
CAAGTAAATCATCATCTTAAGGCGGCGAGGGAACATCAAGTGTGAGCCGGCACCAACATCAACCGGGTCACCATAGTCATCCGGAAGGGGATCTTCTGCAGCAACATGACGCGGATCTATGACATGTACCGGGTCACCATCATCGTCCAGAGGGGGACGCTCCAAATCAACAAGCCGGGGGATGACGGCGCCATCATTTACCTGGGATAGAAAATACGAATATTGGGATGGACGGGTCATCGAATTCGATCCTGCCCATCACGCATATCCACAAACTGTTAGCGATGACATGAATAATGTTCGTCATTATCCCGAATACGTTTTCATCAGTGTTAATTTGGGAATTCTATATTTATTTAAAGGATCCTCGTTTCACGGAACTAAATGATGGAGTGCAATCACGGATACAGGGACAGACAGTTGAAATAACCTATTATGATCTCAGGGAAGAATTTGGGTTAATAGACCAGAAAAATGTCTTAGATATTGTAGAAAATTATCGAATGGATAGAGACTGGACACTCTTGAATATAGTTTTGCATGGTAATTCCATAAAACCCTCATTCAATCTACGATCGCTCTCACCGAGGATGCACGACTAGTGCAGGACATATTGAGGCATACCATTTTGCTCAAGTCTGGAGATACACATAAGATTACGGCTCAGTTGAGCTATGCCACTTATATGATCTTGGAGCGGGATCCATTTGGTATGATAGATTTTATCCTTTCGATAATGCTCTACACATTAGACTAAAAAGTCCAACTTGGAAGAAATTAAATACATTACCACTTGGTGCGGTCATCCAACACATTTTGTATAAGAAGTACACTTGGATAGACCCAGAACTTTATTTCAATGATTGTGTGCCCTCTATCTTCTCTACGAGTTGTACACCTTCCATCGACCGATCAGCACAAGGAGGGTCTACAAGGAGTAGCGAACCAGTGTCCACTATCCAAAACCCACCGATTCCAAGAGGTGGATCTTTTTGGGAAGGTTTAGATGACTTGCGAGAGTCGTTCAAAGATCATAAGAGGGAGGTCAAGAAGAACTTTTTGGGAATTCAGAAATTCTTTAAATTTCTGACCAAAAGCCTCAAGTTAAAGCCCACTCCAGCAGAAGCGGCCGAATGGGAGAATCCGGTCGTGGAGCCTCCCCGATCGTCTACTCACTGACCTCGCCATACAAGAAGCAGTGAACAAAGTTCCGCAGAAGATCAAGAGGATACTAGTGAAGGGGATAGTAGGAATTTTTGAAGATTTCAGGCTGATCTGGAGTTTTGATGCTATCACTTGGCGACAGTCAGTATCGCTGACGATAGTGCAATTTTAAAATTTTCATGTTGCTATTTGGAATTCTGTGTTGTAATATTATTGGACTCATTATGTGATTTGAGTGTTGTTGTAATACGATTATTGACTCATAACATTATTGTTTTCTTAATGTAAATTATCATTTTTTGTTAATTAAAGTTTCTTTTTTTTCGTTTACTTATTACATCAATTCATTAGCTTGGAAAGTCCAAGATTCCTAGTTCTAATCTTAGTAATGAAAAACGGGAATCTGGAAGTGGTTTTGTGAAAATATCGGCAAGCTGTGAATCGGTGTCTATAAAACTAACTTTCATTGTATTTTGCTTAATGCGGTCTCTAATGAAGTGATGGCATACATCAATGTGTTTGGTCCTAGAATGATGAATTGGATTATATGTTTAGTCAATTGCACTCTTGTTATCACATTTTAATTCAATTGTGTCATGATTAATTCCAAAGTCTTCTAATATTTTCTTCATCCAAAGAGCTTGTGCACAACAACTACCTAGTGCAATGTACTCGGCCTCGGCGGTGGATAAGGCAACATAATTCTATTTCTTACTTGACCACAAAAATTAGTGAAGGGCCTAGAAAGTGACAGGTGCCACTTGTTCTCTTACAGTCTAACAAACAACCAGCATAATTAGAATCAGAAAAGCCATGTAAAATAAAGATATCATTATGTGGATACCATAAACCTATCTTAGATGTGCCAATAAGATATCTAAAAATATGTTTAACTACTTTTAAATGAGATTCTTTGGGATTAGCCTGAAATCTAGCACATAAACATACATCGAACATAATATCAGGTCTAGATGCAGTCAAATATAATAGTGATCCTATCATTCCCTTATATAGTGTTTGATCTATAGAAATACCACTTTCATATTTCCCTAATTTCAATGAGACACTCATGGGAGTATTTGCTTGTTTTAGATTTTTAAATCCAAATCTTTTTAAAACATCATGAATATATTTAGATTGACAAATAAAAATGTCGTTATGTCTTTGAGTAATTTGAAAACCAAGAAAATAAGTGAGTTCACCTACCATGCTCATTTCAAATTCATTCTTCATAATTTCTATAACATTATCACACAATTTTTCATTAGTGGATCCAAAATTAATATCATCAATATATATTTGCAAAATTATAAGATCATCATGAACATGTTTAATAAAAAGAGTATAATCAGCACTGCCCATAAAGGGCTTTTTCTAATTTAAAAACATGATTAGGAAATTTAACATCAACAAAGCATGGAGGTTGTTCTACATAAACCTCTTTCTTAATATACCCGTTAAGAAAAGCAGTTTTAACATCCATTTGAAATAGTTTGAATCTTTTAAAACTAGCAAATACAAGAAATATTCTAACTGCTTCTAAACGTGCTATGGGTGCAAAGGTTTCATCAAAATCAATTCCTTCAATTTGTGAATAACCTTTTGTTACAATTCTAGCTTTGTTTCTAGTGACCCTAGATTCACTATCCATTTTATTCTTACAGATCCACTTAACACCTACAACAGGATGATTTGATGGTCTTTCTACTAATTTCCAAATCTTATTACGTTCAAATTGATTAAGCTCGTCATTCATAGCTAAAAACCAAGAATTATCATTTAAAGCGATTTCTACATTTTTAGGTTCTATATCAGAAATAAAACACATGTTTGAGAATAAATCATGTAATGAAGAACGAGTACTTACCCCTCTTGACGGTTCTCCAATAACCAAATCTTGTGGATGATCTTTTGAATATCTTAGCTCACTTGGAGGAACATATTCTTGCACTTCCTCTTTTTCTTTTTCTTCTTCTTTGTCTCCAAGGATTTCATCATCATCTGTCCTTAATGGAGGGAAGGGCTCTTCATCATTACCTGAGGGATTAGTATCTCACACGAGAAAAACTCATCAAATTTAACATGAATAGATTCTTCAACCATTTTTTTCCTTTTATTGTAAATTCTATAAGCTTTACTAGATGAAGAATAACCAATAAAAATGTCTTCATCACATTTTTCATCAAACTTGCCTAAATTATCTTTAGTGTTCAAAATGAAGCATCTACAACCAAAAACTTTAAAATAAGAAACATTCAGTTTCTTTTGAAAATACAATTCATAAGGTGTTAATTTCAAGAAGCGTCGAAGAATAACACGATTAATAACATAACATGCAGTACTAATAGCTTCAACCCAAAATGATCTAGGTAACTTGTATTCTGATAACATATTACGAGCTAGTTCTTGTAAAGTTCTATTTTTCCTCTCTACCACACCATTTTGTTGAGGTGTGCGAGGAGCAGAAAATTCATGTTTAATTCCTAACTTGTTACAAAAAGATACAAATTTTTCATTATCAAATTCACCTCCATGATCTGAATGAATGCATTTTATTTTTAAATCTAGTTTATTTTTAACACGAACACATAATTTAGAAAACTCTAAGAACGCATCAGATTTTGACGATAAGAAGATTGTCCAACATAAATGTGAATAATCATCAATCAAAATAAAAGTGTACTTTCTACCTCCTAGACTTAGTGTATTAACTGGATCAAACAAATCCATATGAATCAACTGTAAAGGTCTAGTAGTGGAAATGACATTTTTACTCTTAAATGAAGATTTTAAAAGTTATCTTTTTTTAACATGGTGAACATAAGGAAGATAGATTTTCATGTAAAATAGGTAAACCTTTAACTAGTTTATTTTGAGATAATTTTACAATTAGTTTGGAACTAGAATGTCCAAGACGTCTATGCCACAAATATAATTCTTCATTTTTAGATATAAAACATTTTAATGAAGAATGTGATAAATCATTAAATTTAATCATGTAAATATTTTGAAATCTAGGAGCAGTAAGAACAATATCATTTGTTTTGGAATCAAAAAATTTGCATATGTTTGAAGATGATTCAAATAAGACATTTAAACCAATATCACATAATTGACTTATATAAATTAAGTTATGCTTCAAACCTTTAATATACAAAACATTTGAGATAGTAAATGACTTGTTAACTACTACTCCAATGCCGATGATCTTTCCTTTTCCATTATCGCCAAATGTGACTACTCCTCCTTTTTTCATCTCTAGGCTAAGGAACTTTGATTTGTTACCCGTCACGTACTTGGAACACCCCGAGTCCAAGTACCACACATCTTCTTTGTCCTTAGCCTACCAACACACCTAGAAAGAGGATGAGAGTAAAGATCCGGTTACCCAAGTGGTTTCTCCCATAGTATAGGTGGAAGCCTTAGGTACCCAGACTTGTTTAACAAAACAATGTCTCGTCTTCTTACACGTGTGAGTTGTGTGACCAAACTTATTACATTTGACATACGTGATGAAGGAAGTTGATAGGTTTTTCAAAATGAGTTTTGAATTTTTGCTGGGAGCAGTGACAGTAGATTTATTATTTTTATTTTTAACAGGGGATTTTTTGAATTTTTCCTTATCACCGGCAATAGTGGATGTCGTCGGGCGATAGTGTTCTGGAGAGTATCTGATTCCAAATTTTGCCGAACCATAGCATTTGCTTGCCAAAATCATATTCAGTGATTTTTAGCCCATTCCAAACATGTTAGTGTCCATTTCTAAATCACAAACTTGGCCACTCAATGTGGCATTTTCAGCAACTATGGTGCCGCATCGGTTTGTGAAGGTCCTTTTGCTGCCTTTTACTTGAGATTGAGAAAGCTTTAAAGATCTCTCTAAGTGCACTTTTTATAACGGCCTCCCCAGCACCATGCTCGCAAGGATGGCCGCAGGCACCCCCAACACCACGCTCGAAAGGGTTCAGCCTAATCAGATCTGCATACCATGCACCCCAACCCCTCTCCACAGGCGGGTTGTTGAGGCCGGGGATCGAACCCGAGACCTCCTTGATAAGGGATTTTCAAACCACTACTCATCACCAACTGAGCTGTAACATCCCTCAGACAACTAGACCCCTAGGAATGGTTTTTTCATGACTAGGTCATGACAAAACCCTAGGAAGCCCATGAAAACCAAGTGGACCTAGGAATGTAGGTGAGATCACTATTGTCTGCAAATAGTAGGTTTCTAATCACCAGTTTAGAATGATCATGAGGCTACACCAAGACTCCAATACCCCACCATAACCTCACCAACCTATTGGAAGGTCCATTAGAGCCCTAAGGGTCCATTGGAGTAAACCCAGGGTGGCCAAGTTGACCTAGGATCATCCTAATCCTAAACTGGGCAAGGTGCCCAAACTAAGGACAATGTGCCCCTAATATACCCAAACAACCCTACTCAGGTCTTCCTAGACCTAGGGTGAGGTCAATGGGTCACCAAGAACCCATTAGGGTCAACCTTAGAGGCCAAGTTGACCCAAGTCAACCCTAGCCCTAAAATGGTCAAAGTGCCCTAACTAAGGGGCAAGTGACCTCCAAGGTGCCAAGTCAACCCTACACAACCCTTCCTAGACCTTAGGGGAGGCCAAGGGGTCACCAAGGACCCCTTGGTGTCAACCCAAATGGTCATGTTGACCAAAGTCAACTCATGGGTCAAAGTGGTCAACTTAGGTTAACCTAACCCAATTCAAGTGGGCTAAGCCCAAGTGGTATGGCCCATTAGTCTAAGGAGTGGAGAGACACATTTTGGGCCCACCAAATTCAGAGAGTGATGACTAGGAGAGAGAGGGAGGAGGTTACCCCACTTTGAAGGAGAGGGAAAATGGGGGCTTAATGACTATCATGGCCATGGAGGTTTCATAACCCCTCACTTTGATGGGGCTTTTACTCCTTGGAGGAAGGGGAAGAGTTTCCAGGAGGTGGCCGGCCAGTGGGGTGGCTCAGCCCACTCAATTTGGCTGAAATAGAAAATTAGGTTTAATGGCCATTAATGGAGATTTCAAAAATTGGGGAGTTACAAGCCTCATATCCCTAATTCCTCCTTTAAGAACCTTCACCAGGACAAGAACAGACGTTTCCCCTGTTCCAATCTTGATTCCCTTGCTGTTGCTGTGGAGGTTCAGAAAAGCCCAAACCGACAGCCGGAAATGGCAAGGAGGCACATCACCCGCTCTCAGGCCGCAACTCAGGTCCTCCCTTGCTCCTTCATCCATGGGTAGATCATATAAATCTTTTAGGATGAGAATCAGGCTCAATTGAGCCCGATCAAAGGGATCATTTTCCTGGTTTTTTTGAGAAAAACATGTTTGCGGGATCGCCAGAATCCGCCCCTCCGGCAATTGTGCCGCCGCCTGGCGATAGCCACCACCTCGACGGAGGTGGTGGCGGTGGCCGACCAGGGAGGTGGCAGAGAAATGGGGATGTAATAAGCTCTAGGTTAGGAGAATCCTGGCCATCGGCTGGAGCTAGAAGATGACCAGATACCGTCCCTTTTGCGCCAAGATTCGTGCTGCTTCAATATTTAATCTTAGGATTAATATATCATTTCATTTATTCTGTCACAAATAATACTGTTAATGTTTTTATTTACTAAAAATACTTAGAGGTTATTACAGAGAAAGTGGTCAACATGAAGTTTGTAGGTCTGGATGTCTTGTTTATTTTAAAATTTATTTGAGTCAATTTGAAGTTCAGGTTACACCTCAGCACTCAATTTTGTGGGGTGTATACCTAGGGCTAGTCAGAGATTTAAATGTGTGCCCCCACTTTACCACATGTCCAAATGATCTGAAATTTGGACAGGGAGTCAATCTTACCAATACCTAGGTCATGTCCAAAAATGGGAATTTTTGGAGATAATTTTTCTATAGTTTTTGAAATTATTTAATAATCCTAGGGTAATTTAATTAGGGGACCTAATGACCTCCAAAACCTCCCAAATTTTGGTGAGTGGTACGTGGGGTCATCATAAGGCTCTGTATAAACTTTCATCTCATTTGGAGATGATTTTGGTTGAATTTTTGTAAACCCTAGCCTTGGCCTAAAGGGGGGTATTTAGGTCAAAGTATTTCTTGTGAGTTTAAGTGGTCAAATCACCTCAATAGAGGCTAAAACTCGGGACACTAGTTTTATATGATGCTAGACACCATCACATGGAATTTGGGGTGGATTGGGGTAGATTTGCCCTAGGACCCAAGTTCAAACCCTAAGGTTGGACTTTGGGAATTTGTGAAGGGCATGGGCTGAAATGCCTTTGTATGGACTTGGTGTTTAGTTCATGTGATCCTAGGGTGGTGATAAGCCATAAGGATGGATATGGTGGGATTTGGACACATGCACATCACTTAAACTACTTGGTAAGTTTTTGGGTCCATACACCTTCGGGAATGTCTAGTGGCTCATATGAATTTGGAATTGCATGACATTTGGTAGAGGTCATTTTCATAACCATATTATCCACTGAAATATACTACATATGGTTTGGATGAGATTACAAGTGGGTTCCTTTGAAAAGTGCACTATCATAAGTTGTCTTGAAGAATTTTATTATGTGACTTCCTAACCTTGGGTTTGGATGATATTTAGTCAAGCTATATTTTAAGACTATAACAAGCCTTAGGAATTTTTAATATGAATTTTAGATCATTAAATGGGGTACTTCATTCATAACCCATCAAGTAGCACATTCTACTTAGATATTTCTTATGAACAAACCACTCAATGGAAACTTATGAAATTTAGTAGAAGACCTTTATTAACATTTTAAAGCTCTGTGAAATTTTATGAAATTTTTGAAAGTCTATCTATAGGGGTTGTTTCACAAGGTGCTGTTTTCTAAGTAAAAGTAATTGAACTTATTTTGGTACTTAGTAAGCTTAATAAAATATGATTTTTGGTCAGAGGCCCTTTCTAGTTATCCTTGAGATTCAGTAATTTTTATATAATTTTATGATGATTAACTTTAGTACTTTCTTCTTTACCCATAATTAATTGCTTATTGTTGAATTAATTAATTAGAGGCCAAATCATTTTTGGGAAATCATGAAGTTTGGTATTTACTGTTATTCATCTGTTTTCTAGTGTTCATAATTTTTGGGTGGCCATTAATTGAGAAAATATTATACTTCATGTTCAAATTACCCATGGCCTAACTTTGGGAAAACTTAATTAAATACCAAATTAATTAAGAAAATTATAAGTTTCTAAAGTTAGGCTAAACATGTCATGATAGAACCCCATTAAATATCTTAAGGCTTGTGGATGAAAATTTGGAGTACCTCCTATCATATACAACATATAGTATAGGTTAGTCTACATATAGTAAAACTGCAGAAAATGTGATAGCATTTGAATTGGGCATATGGATTGGGGTTAATAATTTGCTAGTTTGGGTAAAATGAGATTGAGTTCATCATTGGAAGTTGTGATGAGAAAAATGCTGGGTTGACTAGGATTAGGAGGTGCTCAGGATCGACGAAAGATCGTCTTTCCTGTGGAGAGAGGGAGAGAGGGTCAAAACACACTAGGGATAGATCCAGAGTAATAATAAAAGGGATCGGGAATCAGGTATTAACCAATAATAATAAGTGCCTTGCGAAAGGGAGCTTTGGGCTTCAACCCATCATTGTTCCTAGTGCCCTCGAGAGCCCTTTACGGGGAATGCCCTGGGCAGTCCAAGGTTAACGTAAGCTGTAAGAATAATCAATGTTTAAAGAGTAACTAGTATAACTAGGGGTTTACTTTCACACACCCCGGTGTCTCGGGAAGTTAGGTTGGGTCACACGGGCAGTAGGCTTGGTGGTTGTGGAAATGGGCAGGATAGCCCGGCGAGCCAAAGGCTCGAAAGATAATTGTGACGGACGGGTTAGTCCGGGGAGCTTTTGCTCGGTTGTTGGTTGTGACGAATGGGTTAGTTTGGGGAGCTTTAGCTCGGTGGTTGATACATCAAGGTTGCATGTGCAAAAATTATAAGGTGGTGGGTCTTCGGTGTTAGAGGGTCGATGCACGGACGCCAATACGTTGAATCGGCAAGTGTTGTTGAGCACTTTGCCAAATTAAGTCCAGTTGACCAGCCGACAAAGAGTATGCAGGAGCTCCCCTTAGTTCACCAGCGTTGAGGTGTACGATAGGTCTGACTGGTAGTGTAATTACCGGTTTAGAGGTGGGCTAGGCCCAACCCACCGCTTCCATTTTCCATTACAAAGGTATCCTGGGAGGTTAGGCTCTAGAAAGGGGGAAATAAAGGTCTGTGTGCATAGAGCCGGGTGGGTGTGTTGCACTTGCATGATCATACCATGACATACTTTCAAGATATAGCATAACCATTACATATAACCCTTGACACCTATTGTATAAACTGGTATGAGACTCTTTATACAATAGGCCCTGCAAAATGACCCCTTGGTTTATAAGTTTGCGAGAGCGTGTTTATAAGCTAAGGTTATTGTTCTATGGATATATATATTACTTTCTTGAAAACCAACACCCTATCGTATAAATTGGTATGAGACTTTTTATATGATAGGAGCCTTGCAGAAGACCCCTTAGCTTATGTGTTTGTATGTGCATTCATATAAGTTAAGGTTACATATTTCACAATTTGTCTTACATACTTTTGTTATTGTTACATGTTTTCATAGAACTGCTAGATTAGTCCGCCTCCACCTGCTACCTTTGTTATTCTCCACCTTCATTACTTTTCCTTTCCTTCTCCCCGCTCAGTGCCTAGGAGCCAAGGGGGAGGGGTGGGGGATGATAGGACTTAGTCTTTTAGACTAACAGTTTTCAGACCAAATCATTTTAGGGGATCATGGAGCCCAGCTTGGAGGTGTAACCCTGGAGGTCGGCACGCTTGGAGACGGGACAGTCTAGTACCGGAGTTCAGACAGCTGGGACAGTGAGTCCCGTTCGTTAGTAGTTATTATAGATTTTCTTCCGCGATGAGTGACTTGTAGTGAGGACTTGATGTATCGGGCATGAGCCCTATTTTCAATACTTTTATTATTATTGCTGTGGACTCTCCCATCGTGGAGAATTATTACTATATATGTGATTAATGTGGACATGTGTTAGAGTTCTAATTTCATGTACTCTCATACTTTTGCTACTATTCTGTGATTGATATGGCCGGCGGAATCGACGTTTTGTAGTGACGACCTTCCCGGGCGTGATGGTGTCACCACAAAGCGGCGGTTCTGGGTCTAAGACCCCGTGGTTTAAAAAGAAAAAAAGGGGTCTTACACTTTTTCTCTTGTAAGAGATTCAACCCAAGACCGAGACTTAGAGAGATCTTTCTCAAGTTCTAGTATTCTTGTCGAAGAGGGACAATGCTCTTGACAAGTTGATTTCTCCTTCCCAAGTATTTTTTATCTCATTTGATAACTTTTTATTTTCTTTTAAAAGCTCTTTATTTCAGATTTGAGTAATTTATTCTCATTTAAGCTTTTGTCAAAATGTTTGCATGTTTGTAAAAATTTAGTATATAAATCTTCATAAGGAGGATTTATCTCAGTGTCGCTCTAGACACTACTTTCGTCATCAGATGATGAGACGTCCTTTCCCATCAGGCACATATTGGCCTCCTCTTCAGTCTCTAAGCCTGAACTACTTGATTCTTCAGATATGACGTCATCCCAGGTTTCAGCCTTCAGAACTTTCTTCTTATCCTTCTTCTTGTGTCGCTTCTCCTTCAGCTCTTTCAGATATTTTGGGCACTTGCTTTTTATATGGCAAAATCTCCTGCAGTGATAGCACTCGGGTGGTGGTCTCTCTTCGTCATCCTCTCCATCAGCTTGGGTTTTTTCCTTTTCTATACCCAAATTCTTGCTTCTTGAAAAATTTTCTGAAAGAATTTCTTCTTTCAGGATTTCTCATGAACTTCCTGAACTTCTTTACCAATAGACTTTCTTCATCTTCATCGTCATTCTCATCAGACTCACTCTCCCTTACATCTTGGACTTCAACGCCAAATCTTTCTTTCTTGGCTCCAGGCTATACTCCTGTTGTTGAATCCTTAGTTCCACTTCATGGGTTTTTAGATTTCCTATTAGATTCTCAATTTGGAGAGACTTTAGATCGTGTGACTCCGAGATGACAGTCACTTTTGGATTGAACTTCAAGGAAAACGATCAAAGTATCTTTCTCACCAAATCTCTGTATGAGAAACTCTTTCCTATAATCTTCGAGGCGTTCACGATCTTGCTAAACCTCGTGTACATGGAGTCAACATCCTCATCAACCTCCATCTTGAACTTCTCAAACTCTGACTCTATCTGGAAAAGCTTTGAGTCTTTCACCTGCGATGTACCTTCATGAGTAATTTCAAGGAGATTCTATATATCATACGTAGTTTCACATGCACAAACACGATTAAACTCAGTCATATCTAACGCGCAGAATAAGGCATTCATTGCCTTAGCATTATTCTTACAGCGAAGCTTATCAACTTCGTCCCATTTGTCCTTGGGTTTTTCCATTGTGACACTTCCTACTGTAATTATAGGGGAAGTATTGTACAACCCGTATTCGACGAGGGTAGGCCCCACCACCGCCAGGTCATCAAAAGTCAAGGTCAACAAGTCAAGATGGGGGTCGAGATCAGCGCCCTAGGCCATGGAAGACTCGAGCGTGTATGACGAGCTCCCCAGGCCTACTCGCCAGGTAGCGACTAAGGCGAGATACTTGCCTGTCCCGTGCGATCTCCCCAGAATGTCGCCCGATCGCCAGGGTGGGGGTATAAGTAAGCCCCCCTCTTTGGATTTCCCTATAAATAGGACCCCAGGGGTACGAAGGAGAAGACCGGAAACTCTCGGATAGTTACTCGCGAACTCCAGCTCGCGCATCTCCTTCGTATCTAGCTCGACCATTCTGGTTGAGAAGGGGTTGCTTCGTCTAAGCAACCGGGTACGTGGTGAGACCTTCCTGCCGCAGTGCCTGGGGTCTTGTTTCTTTAGCCCATCCTTTTCACATCTAAGGGCCGTCCGACTTCACTGCGAGACCGGTAACCTTAGGTCGCCTAGTCCGATTCTGAGGTCGGGATTTTCTTGGCTTCAACAAGTATAACATGTTTCTATCATGTCCCATACTTCAATATCTAGAGCTATTAGAAAGCATCCCATTCGAGCTTTCCAATAGTTATAGTTTGTGCCCGTGAATAAGGGAGGTCTACTTATACCTTGCCCCTCAGAAAATGCATGAGTGTTTTGCGCTATAACTCCAGGTGGTAAAACCGATTTCGGAGTAACCTTCCTATGATACCAAGTGTTGGATCGTAAGGCGCCCTTAGAGGGGGTGGGTGGGGGTGGTGGGGGGTGGTGGTGAATAAGAGTTAATTAATTTACTTTAACTAAACAGAGTTTACTTGGTGAAAAATAGGGAAATCAAGAATAATTTTTCATAAGCAGAATTGAACACTCAGAAATTTATAAAAATAGAAATAATGACAATTTATTTAAAAAGTACTAAATCTGAATACAATATATCTCTATAGAGTTAGAGACAAAGGCTTATGAAAAATACAATTTACTTTTGATTTCATCGGTCCTTCTACCAAGAACCGGCGGGCTAAAACGTATCTCTCCCTAAATCTTGCTACTAGCCTTCCTTAGATCTAACCATGATCTAGACGCTGCACATAAGGCAACGATTTCTCCCTAAGCTGCATAAGGACTTGGAAGCCACATATAAGGCGAAGATTCTCTCCTAAGTCATGCAAGGACTTAGACGCCACACACAAGGCGCCGATTTTCTCTCTCGATTACAATAGGAAAAAAGAACAAAACAAAAAGAAAACTTCAGAATTAAAAATCCCTCTAAACGACGTGCTGGAGATGCCGATGAATCCTTGTCAGGGTTGCTTTGAATGTCGCGTGCGTACCGTCAATCTTTCACGCTTTGTACTTCTTGAGAGTATAGAGTAATTCTGGATTCTGGAGCTCTCTGGATCGTATAAACAGGAAGGAAAACTCCAGGTAATGAAATTCGTGATGTCCACAAAAAATTGAATGACTTTTATATTTTGGCAATATGGCCTGGAGACACTGGGTATCTCCAACTGGCGATATCGTTACCGGCTGCCACATGTCCCACATATTCCTCATTTTTGCATCGCAGATCAATCATGTCAATCATGGCCTGTCGCTTGGCGATATCCGATTTCGTCGGGCGATAGTGAAGAAACTGACAGTCGTGTGGAGATAGTGAGTTAACTGCTCATGTCGCTATCTCCTATGGGCGATACCCAATATTGCCTGGCGATATCTCCTGAGCTCATATGTTCTGACCCGAATCAACACCCAAATTCGATTAGAGTTAGACCTGTTATATCTGCACATCATAAATATCCAATGATCAAATACAAATGAGATTTGTTATTAGCAAACCAAGAAGCGTGGAACGCATGCTCCAACAAGAATCAGGGAAAATTACATTCCCAAGATGACATTCAGTACACGTTATAAGCATTATGAGTTCACGGTCATGCCCTTGGGCCTAAAGAATGAATCTTCGGTGTTCATGGACCTGATGAACAGAACGTTCAGAGAGTACTTGGACCAGTTCGCGATAGTCTCCATTAACGATATCCTAGTGTACTCTCAGTCTGAGGAAGAAAATGCGGATCACTTACACAATGTTTTGGCGGCCCTGAGGAGGAGTCGTTTATACGCCAAGTTCTCGAAGTGTGAGTTTTGGCTATCTTTAGTAGCAATCCTCGGTCATATGGTTAGCAGAGATGGAATTGCGATATATCCGGCGAAGATAGTTGCGATACGGGAGTGGCCTGTGTTGTCTACTATGGTGGAAGTTCGGAGTTTCCTGGGACTTATCGGCTACTACAGGTACTTTGTAGAGAATTTCTCGCGGATAGACTTACCCCTCACTACCTTGACGAGGAAGGATCATAAGTTTGTTTGGTCGCTGACGTGCGCACAAGCTTTTGAAGAATTGAAAAGTCGTTTGACCATGACACCTATTTTGTGCTCGCCATATGGTATGGTGGGATATGAAATATACAGTGATGCCTCAGGTAACAGCTTAGGATGTGTTCTACTTTAGCATGGGAAGGTGATAACATATGACTCTCTCCAATTGAAAGTGCACGAGAGGAATTATCCAGTCCACAACTTGGAGTTAGCGGCCGTGATATTCGCTCTGAAGCTTTGGAGGTGCTATCTGTATGGCGTAAAAGTCGATATCTTTACGGATCATAAGAGCCTAAAATATCTGATAGATCAGAAAGACTTGAACATGTGTCAGCGGAGGTTGATGGAGTTCCTTAGGGAATACACCTTCAAGATACATTACATTCCCGACAAGGGAAATGGTGTTATAGACGCGCTGAGTCATAGGGCCCTACACATGCCAACTGGATACAAATACATGATAAGCGTCTTATTTGAGATTTGGAGGTCTTGGAGATCTCTTCTATTGATGGGAGATCTAGTGCAAATGCATGTTTAAACTAGATAGAGCTGCAGTATGACCTCACAGACCGGATTTGACAAATGTTGGAGCTGGATGATAACATGAAACACTACTTGGAAGAGTATTTAAATGGGTCGAATGCCTAGTTTTCTGTTAATGATGGCCTTTTATGGAAGGACAGTCGATTATGCGTCCCAAATATGGGAAAATTATGAGAGGAATTGATGTATGAGGCACATTTCATAAAGTACTTAATCCACCCGGGGAGCACAAAGATTTTCAAAGGTGGACAGGATTAAAGAAGGATATAGCTCTATATGTGGCAAAGTGTCAGACCTGTTGCCTACTAACAGTCAAATGTCAGAAGCTCGGTGGATTTTTAAAGTCATTACCTATACTAACGTGGAAGTTTGTCAATATATCTATGGATTTCGTGCACGGCTTGTCGAGATTGCAAAAAGGGAAAGATGTCATTTGGGTGATCGTTGACCGTTTAACGAAGGTGTCACACTTAATTCTGAATAGGAAGGATGATTCAATGGAAAAACTGTGAAGCTTTACGTTGACAATATCATACGATTGCACAGTGTGCCCCGTAGCACCATTAGTGACCGAGATGGGCGCTTCATGTCTAATGATTGGAGGCTTATTCATTAACTGTTGGGTACCAAACTGAATTTCAGTATGACTTTTCATCCTCAGATGGATGGTCATACTGAGAGGGTAAACAGAACAAAGGAAGATATGCTTCGCATGTGCGCCCTAGATTTCAGGAAGAGGTGGGAGGACCATCTTTATATGAACAAGTTCACCTACACTAATAGCTACCAAGCAAGTATTCAGATGACGCCCTTCGAGGCCCTTTATGATAGAAAGTGTCGTACTCCCTTGGCATGTCTGGAGATGGGAAAAACGAAGTTGTTTAAGCAAAAGGATGTTGAAGATGCTACTTCGACTATATGTACAATCCGGGAGCGATTGTTGATCGGCTAGGATAGACAAGCCAAATATTATAATGCCAAACACAGAAATATTGAGTTCGTCATGGGTGACTGGGTTTATCTAAATATCAAATCGTTCAAGGGCATATCAAGGATTCGACGCTTGAAAAAGCTAAGTCCGAGGTACCTTAGGCCATTTGTGATATTTGAGCGCATTCGTGAAGCTACCTATCGATTGAAACTTTCGGCTGAAATAAGTGGTCTGCATGATGTATTCCACATATCAGTGTTACAGATGACAATGCAAGAGCCTATGCAAGTGGTTACTGCAGATCAAGTGCCAATCGATAGTGGGTTACTGCAGATCAAGTGCCAATCGATAGCTGCGGAATAAGTCGATCAGAATGGTCAAGGTCCATTGGGACAACTATGGACGTGAAGAACTTTCATGGGAGCGTGAGTAAACCATGAGAGCGGAGTTTGTTGAGCTGTTTCTTTGAGGCATACATTATTAATATTGATACTTCTATGTTTTCACGCAAAGTGTAATTTCTAACGAAATTTCTTTAAGTGGGGGAGATTTTTAACGCCCTAAATTCCCCGTAGCTCGGAATTTGGTTCTGTGAGCTACCGCCCGGCGGTAGGGATAGCGCTGGCGGTAGTGTTACGGGATTGTTACAGGATCTCTCTGTGAGATACCTCCTGGAGGTAGTTTGATATCCTGTGGCGGTAGTACTCAACGTTCTCGACGCAGAATACTATTGTGCGACAATATTGTGTTACCACGTCGCGTTAGCGTGGTCGATTTTATTTGTAAAGCACTCGATGAGTTACCTCCTGGCGGTAGCGGGGAAGTTACTGCGCGGCGGTAGCTAGGAAGTTACAGCACGACCACGTGTTGGCGTATGATTGGAAGTTTAGGGAGGTGGGCTTGCAGAACAAGCCAACGTTTGAGGCACTGCGCGTTGGTAGCTAGTTAACATACAATAGTAGATCGGTTTAAGGCTGGGAAAGCAGGATTCAACTTCATTTTTATCCTGGCTTTCTCCTTATAAGTGGTGGTGAGAGTGGAGAGTGAAGGAAGAGGAAGAAGATCCCGCCATTATTGGAGCTTCGGATCTCCGAGTCATGAGCCGAGTTCAGATCCACAGGGGTGAGTTTGTTGCGGTCATTTGCATCCGGCTAGTTCCTCCTCCATGTCACCGAAACGAACGTCAAGGGTAACGATCTTCCTTCTTGGACATGTGAAGTCCTCGGTTTTAGCATATGAGGGTAGACGCTCTACGAGCACGTGGAGGCAAGTCTACCGATGGGTTGATTAGTTGTATCCCCGATAACCTTGCATTTAGAATCCGGAATCGAAGTACGAAATAGACATGTTATGTAAAGCCCATCCGGACAGGTTGGACTGAATTGGTGATGATTGTATTGTATGCCGGAGAAGACTCCGTGGTAAACGTGTAATTTACGGAGTCACGGGGTTTGTAGGTTACTATACTGAGAGTACTGGAGTAGGTCTCCAGGAAAACACCCGTTTTAGGGAAGAAACGACAGTATGCCCCTACTCCGTGATAGTAGCGCTACTACCAGCAGTAGCTCCCAGTGAACAATGATTGTGAGGCCTGTCTCTTGGATACTTGATGGCTATTGTATTGAGCTAAGAGCCTGAAGGGCACAACTTTGATGGCTGTGAGTGCCAGCCTTGGAACATAACGTGATTATGTATGTTTCATGTTACGAGAAAGGGAAAGCTGACCCGTATCATTGTCATTAATTGACACGACGATTTGAGCAATGGGAAAGAGCTGAAATGTACCTGTACTATGTTGTTCGGCTAAATAGACCTAAAGTACGTGGCAGTTGTTGTTGGCATAGAAGTGAGTCGTGGATTTAGGCCAGGCTAGTAATGCTCAGGTCAGTCCGTCCAGTCTGTGACTGAGGATAGTGCTTAGAATTGTGGAGATCCCTGTGTGGGTGATTTGACACCAGTGATTGGCGTGATGGAAAAGGTGGGACCCTGGGTGATCCAGTACACCAATAATGTGTCCTGAGTGCATGAGACATTTGGCTGGTCGTGCCATCATTTGTGTTGGTTGGTGCTTAAGTTGCACTTCCACGTATATTATGATCATGCTAATTACTGCAGGGAAGGAGCACCGCAACCCCGGATAAGGGGTGGAGTCGTTCTAATTTGGTCAGCTAATGCTGACCGTTGCTTTGTTTTCCATCGTTGGGGTGGAATGCTTTTGTGCAGGTGCAACTGAGCCAAGTGGGAAGTAGCGAGTTGAAGCCCTATTTGCTGTGCTGGCCCTTGAAGGCCAAGCGAAATGAATTTTTACTAGTTCATATGTGGCAGGCCTGCATGCGGATATTTGTAAAACACTTATAATTGAGAAAACTGTTGCAATGCCTTAAGGTCATAACGTTTAGTGTATTTAGATTATCATTCCTATTTTATTGTTAGTTGATGTTCCTGTGCTTGAGTTCCAAGCAATTTAAATTCTTCCGCTAGAATGCACTTTGAGTTAGGATGCGTAAATGGTTTTTGGAATCAATGTGTAACTCCACTAACTGTTTATGGAATATAGCATGGGGTCCCGACTGGACCTTCTGTTATATTCTACGTGACAGATGAGGGTGTTATACTACGTAAGGTTATGATATTTCTCCTCCCATTTTTTAGGATGTGTGCTTTGCATCCATTTCGTTTATGCCCTTATTTGAGCATTTATGCACCGGATCTCTCAAATGAAAGGGGTTCGAGTTATCATGGTTCAAGATAAACCACTGGGTCGATTGAGCCCGTCCCTGACATACATTTGCTTTAGAAATCCGCTTCGCTATTGGATTATGCATAGTGGGTGAAGCTGAAATCGCGGCCAGTGGTCCTATTCGGTGATGTTGTTTGATGTGCATATTAGGATTTTTGATAGAAATTCGATTATTGCGAAGATGCTGTTGTGATGCCCTTAATTTCGTGTGAGAATGAATGCTGGTTTAGGGCAGGAAAAGATATGCTTTTTGAATACGATATGGTGGCGTGAATTTGTCATTGTGGTCGGCTGGCTTACCCTATGATGTTGTGATTCACATATGGAGGGTGTCCCGACAAGACAAGTGTAACACCTCCCCTATAATGTCCGTATAATATGGGTCCAACCGGGGCCCACAACAT
Organism: Platanthera zijinensis; assembly: GCA_039513925.1. Taxonomy (NCBI): domain Eukaryota; kingdom Viridiplantae; phylum Streptophyta; class Magnoliopsida; order Asparagales; family Orchidaceae; genus Platanthera; species Platanthera zijinensis. The sequence goes on along the minus strand of CM077078.1, from coordinate 107,311,616 downwards.
ACAGACTCCACAGCTTAAGCATTATAAGATGATATAAACTATCCAACTCAAAACTCAGACTATAAACACAGCGGAAACAAACAACCAAATTAGAAGTTATCCACTACTATAGGAGTATCCAACAGCCTTAAGGCCTTACAACATTCATAAGTCCCAAAACTGAAATAATACATCAACGTATCAACGTGCTTTAGAACACCTAAGCTACCTCGGCATGCAAGCCGGATCACTGTTCATGGAGCAAAGCATTCAGCAAAACATAAGTAACAATAAGAGAATTCACTTCATGAGGCTTATGCCTTTTTGGCAGGCAAACTTGCTCCCACTTGCGATCCCTGCCCTGTAAAAGTTTGTAGTAATTGGGTCAGCAAAGGCTGACCTCAACTGTGTAACCAACACATCTCCTCCCGATCATCCCTAACGGACCCCGAGGCACTCCATCACCCTACAGGTCAGCACTTCGTACGCAAATATACATAAACACGGAAAGTAGTAAAACAGGTTTGGATGTCTCATACAGCAAACATGTTTCTATGTTGAGCATATAATAAAAGGGGCCTACAATGCAGCATGTATGCAAACATGGGCTTCACCCAATATACCCAATTATATATGAATCTAACACATTATCAATCAGGTACTTCCAATTTTCCCTTTGACGTTCAAACCGTAAATACATGGGTACTTCCATTTTCCCCAACGGCATATAAGTCGCCACACAGAAAATCTTGCCTTGGCCCTACCCACTCGCGGGTCTCAAAACCCGGGCTTGCCTGCAATCTTTGACTTTTCAAGTCAGGATTCCGTCATACAAACAAACCGATGCTAAGAACCCTCACTAGACCCCACCCGCTCGTGGGCTTCATCGCCCGGGCTTGTCCAAAGCTTGGCGTTCTCATCATTTTCACAGAAGGGGACTTGTCTCGCCGTGACACTCTCCACACATGATTTGCACGTCACGGGCTAGCTAGCCAACCACAGAGACAAAGTCATGCCTTAGCACATCACAATCAAAAGCCTTTCCTGCCCTAATCCACCATTTGTTCTCACACAAAATCAAGGGGGGAACAATCATCACAAACGATATCTTTCCGCAAAAGGATTTCTAGCACAATCCTTAGGCTCTTTATGCAACATCACCGAGTCAGACTAACTATCGCAACTTCATCTTCAACCACAATGCATAATCCACTAATTAAGCGGATTTCTAATGCAATATCATGCCGGGGACAGACACAATCGACCCAGTGGTTCCTCTTGAACCATGGAAACCTGAACCCATCTCATTCAAGAGATCCAATGCTTAAATGCTTGAAAGAGAACAAGAAAAGAATGGATGCCATGCACATATACTAAAGACCAAGAGGAGAAATGTCGTTACCTTACGACTTCTCTTCCTTTCCATGAAAAACTTGATTTGTACGAATGAAGACGTACGCCTTCAAGGTTACTCCACAGATCTGGGCTCGGATTGACGATCGGAGCCCCGAAGCTTTGTCAATGGCGGAGAAAGACCTTCATCTTCCTCCTCCAAAATCTTGCTCTCAAACCCTAACTCCCACTTCAAAAGAGAAGAGAATGAAGGTTTAGAACATTTCAGTCCTTTATATGCCCTTTGGGCGGAGCATCCTGGGCCATAGGATCAAATCCTAAGAGAAATCGGACGACCAAAATGCCAAACGACGGAACTGCTGCCGTCTGCTACCGCTGAGTGGTAACTACCACCGCACTGCGGTAGGTTCCTGAGCCGTCGGTCCCGTTGGGAAGAAAAATGCCATTGCCAGCGTTAGCCTTACCGCCGCGCGATTTCCACTCAATGCTCTTCACTCAATGCTTCACGAGCTACCGCCGCGCGGTAGAGTCCTATCGCCACGCGGTACCACTTAATGCTCTCAATGCCTAGCTACTCAACGCTCTCAATGCCTGGGCTCGACAAAACAAGAGTATCGCCGGGCAATAACTACTTATCACCGCGTTGTAGCTTCCAGAGACTCAAGATCTGGAAAAACCAGGGTATTACAACTACTCCCCCCTTAGAAGAATTTCATCCTCGAAATTAAGTATGTACTCAAACAAAATCATACCTAAAGCAAAAAAGTTCTGGGAAGTCCTCCCGCATTGCTTGTTCACGCTACCAAGAGAACTCGTCTCGCCCACAGTTATTCCACCGCACCTTCACAAGTTTGATCTCTTTGTTCCATAACTGCAGTACTTCTGAGTCCTCTATGCTAACCGGATGGACTTCTGTCCTTAAGTCCTCTTCTACCAGCACCACTACTGCCTCGACCATAATGTTTGTCTCCATCAAGGCTTTCCTCAAAACTGAGACATAGAAGACATCGTGCAATCCACTCAGCTCTATGGATAATGCCAACTAGTAGGTTGCTTATCCAATACGTTCCATGACCTCGAACGGTCCTAAGAACCTTGAAATCAACTTCTTGAGTCGGCGAATCCGCAAAACGCCTTTCAACGGCTTAATCTTTAAATATACCCAGTCGCATATCGCAAACTCCAAGTTCCTGTGGCGAGCGTTGAAATACTTCGCCTGCCGATCCCGAGCAACCTTTATACGCTCCTGAATGGTTCACACCAACTCACAAGCATCAGCCACCGCCTCTTTTCCCAAAAGCTTGGTGTCTCCCGCCTCTATCTATGACATCGGGCCTTTCATACAAAGCCTCGTATGGCACCATCTTTATACTTGCCTGGAAACTGTTGTTATAGGCAAACTCAACCATAAAGAGGTGATCTTCCCACTTCTTACCAAAGTCAAGGGCACATATCCTCAACATATCTTCCATTGTAAGATTCGTCCTTTTCATTTGACCATCGGTTTGAGGATGGAATGCCGTACTAAACTTGGGCCTTGTGCCTAAACTCTTATGTAATAATCTCCAGTCTTTGGACGTGAATCGTCGATCGCGATCACTAATAATACTCTTTGGGACTCCATGCAGCCGCACAATATTGCGAATATACAATTCTACCAGCTTCTCCACGTTGTCCTCCTTCCAATTATGGATGAAGTGAGCCACTTTGGTCAAGCGATCCACGATCACCAAAATCTCATCATTACCCTGCTGTGACTGAGGTAAACCATGCACAAAATCCATGGAGATGTCATCAAATTTCCACTCGGGGATAGGAAGAGGCTTCAGGAACCCGGCCGACTTCTGACACTTAGCCTTCACTAAGGCACAAGTTTGGCACCGGATCATGTACAAAGCTACGCCCCGCTTCAAACCAGGCCACCAAAAGGATTCATTCATATCTAAGTACATCTTTGTATTGCCTAGGTGAATGGAGTACTTCGTGAAATGAGCCTCATACATCAACTCCTCGCGGATCTTGTCGAACTATGGTACACATACCCTTCTGCCCTTCCTTAAGATCCCATCAATCATCTCCCAGGCACTACCCTCGCCTTTTTGAGCTTCCACCACGAATGGCTGGAACTCCACATCCATACTGGTTGCTTCCCGGATATGATCAGACAAGCCATTCTGCAACTCTATCCAGCTCAACTGAGCCATGCTAGACTCGCCTTTTGCTACACAATCGATGTCGAGGGACTCAAAGTCTCACACTAACTGATCATCATGAGCCTCAATCCAATTCCCTTATCCAGTATATTTTCTACTCAAGGCATCCGCCACCACATTGGCTTTGTCTGGCGTATACTGAATCGCCACATTGTAGTCCCCTAAGAACTCGACCCACCTATGCTGCTGCATGTTCAAATCGTTTTGGTCTAAAAGATACTTCAGGCTTTTGTGGTCCGTGAAGATCTCCACCTTCGCACCGTACATATTGTGCCGCCACAACTTCAATGCAAAAATTAGTGCAGTGAAAAATGAGAGAAAAACGAACAAGAGGTAAATAAATCGCAAATTTTATTGCTCCAAAAAGGTAAATAATACATAGGTATGTCCCCTTATTTATAGAAAATGGGGGAGGTGAGAGAATACAATACACAATGTGGGACTAAATACAAGTCGCACGGATTGAGCGGTTTGACATGCACAAACCGCTCACTACACAAAACATAATATTACATACTCTGGATACAAGAGAAGGCCGCCACTATCTGTACAAGACCACCAGAAAAGCCACTTAGCCGCACCTACGGATAGCCAACAGACCGTAGTGCGGCTAACCACTAGGCTGAGGCTGTTGCAAGCCACTAGACCACATACTGCGGGTTGCCACCAGACTGTAGAGAAGATAAACATTAGACCACTGTTGCGGCTTCAATCAGACCGCCATGACTTCACAATATCACTGCGGCTAACACCCTAACTGTAGGTACGAACTCCTACCAGACCTGATGCAACCAAACTCCAGACATCCAATGCGGCTTCAAACAGGCAGCTGCGGCTACACCAGACCATTGCGATTGACACCTAAACCGCTATGGCCCCCACTGGTCAGAACGCTGTGGCTTCCTCTGAATAAACATCCTAACAGCTCGCTGAGATAAACTGCTAGAAGATCGGTAGGTGATGGCCGCGGAACAGAGACCGACAGTGGGTGGTTCAAAATGGTCAGATTCCGCGGGCCGGGTTAGAAGATCGAGTTTTCTAACAAAAGGAGGCAAGTGCACCTATCGCGTAGTACTCGGTATTCGGGAGAATACCGAGGTCGTATTGTTCTCGGGTACGTGTTGATTATATCTACTCTTCCAGGAACACTATTATTTTACTAACAGTAAGGTGGGTTTTTAATTAAAAATAAAGGGGAAAAGAAAACAAGGAAATTCTCTAAGTTAGTTCGATGACGGGTTAACGTTCGGCATCGAAACGAATTAAGACTAAAATAATTCTTAATAATTATTGAACTTAGCTTTTAAATTAATAAAAGGCACTTGGCTGTGGAGGTTCCAAAGATATGAGCACACCTATCTCTAGGTAATATCGCTCACCTGAACATTAAGACTATTCGACCGATCGTTAGACCGACGAAGGATTCCTCTTAATGCCCGCTTTACGCTAAGAACCCCGTTATTGGGTGGGGAACCCAATCCGATAGAACTACGCTCGTCCTCTTTCGAGGGAATGTACGCAATTCTATTTACCCAAGGGGGATCGGTCCATACGTGCGGCCTCTCGGCGTTGCGTATGGATAACGGAAATAGAGCCCACAAATTGATTATGTGGTCCTATGCGTCGTTAACCCGGGGCAAACCTTAAGTCCTTAAATTAAAAAAAAATAAAGTTCTTTAATTATTTCAAATCATTTTATATGTCCCAATGCTCTTTGATGCCGAAGGCTAAAAGAGATTAGCCACTCATCGGTATGGGGACGGCTTTATGGTTTTTAGTTGAGCGTGAGTTGAAATTAAAAACTAAACAGTTATAAGAGAAAACATAGAAAAACAAGACGTTTAGATAAACTGTAAATAAAGCTAATTGATGCAGGCACTCACGCACACTTCAAAACCATAAAAAAATGAAATAAAGCGAGTCCTACTCGAACGAGTAGGCGGGAAATAAATGCAAGTACAAGTCCTACTCAAAACTGAGTAGGCGGTAAATGACAAGTCCTACTCAAAACTGAGTAGGCGGAAAATGAAAGCGGTGCGCCATTTAACTCTTAACGAGTAGGCGGAAAATGAAAGCGGTGCGCCATTTAACTCTTAATGAGTAGGCGGAAATAAATGCACACACGCACGCACTCTATATAATTGAAGAAAGCGATAAAGAAAGCAATAAGAAAGCTGAAAATTGCAAGTCCTACCCAAACGAGTAGGACTGAAGAAAGCAGTAAATGCGAATCCCGGCTCGAGCGAGTGGGCGGGGGTAAATTAACCTCATACACGCACGCACTCTACATAATTGAAAACACAAAATAAAAGTAAGTTTTGAAAAGTAATAATTAAAACAAAGTTGCTAGAAAGATCAAAATAATTATATTTTCATTCTTAGAGTTTTACAAAATTGATGAAAAAGTTGAAATAAAAATAAAAGAACAAAGGGGGTTTTACAATCCTAAAATAAAGCTAAGTAAAAAAAATAATAAAAAAACACTTTAAAACCTCTTTCGTAAAACTCAGAAGAATGAAATTATAAAGATTTTTAAAAGACCGAAAAAGGAGAAAATTTTAACATTATAACATTTAATAATAGAAATAAAAACTAACAGCAAAATTTAAAACTAGTAAAATAACACTTTTGCATAATTGATTGAGGAACGAGGATGAACGTAAGAAAAAAGGGAGAAAAAGAGTGAGCCAACCCGTAAGAATTTTTCATTCCAAGTAAGAGAGAGAAAAGAAAAAGAACAACACATTCTATTTATGAAGAAAAACTATTACAAACTATTACAGAGGAAGCTAAAACATACATAAGAAAAGAGGAGAGAGAAAGTTCTCCTTACAGTGGAATGAAGAACACCAAGGCAGCCACCAAAAAGACAGAAAATTGGCTCAAAAAATGTGAACGGGAAAAAGGTTACTGGAGGTCTTTATTTAAAGACAAATAATTACAGACGTGTTTGACTTTTCAAATTATGGCCATCCGCTAGCAGGCGTCATTCTGGAAGGTCGGGAAAGGCCACATATTAACTCCGCTGGCGTGTCAAAAATTTGAACTTATCCCTTCGGGTTCGACTATAGTCGAATGGCTGAATTGCTGTGTTCGACTATAGTCGAACGGCTGAATTGCTGTGTTCGACTATAGTCGAACACTGGATTCTGGCGTGGATCGGCAGGATCAGATGGTCGACTATAGTCGTTCGACGCTCTGGAAGCTGTGGCTGGTCTACGATTTCGCTGTATTGAAGAGCTCGACTATCTGCGGCAGTCAGCGTTCGACGATCTGGCGGAAACTTGGTCGACTATCAGCTGTAGGATTGAAGCTCGACTATCTGGCCTCGTTCGACTTTCGTCGAGCTCGACGATCAGGAAGCGTTCGACTATCTGCTGTCGTTCGACCAGGAAGAGGTCGACTATAGTCGAACGACAAGTCAGAAAGCAAATTTTTTCTGCAAAAATTAGAAAAACAAAAAGGGTTAAGTTAGGAATAATTTTCAAAGAAAGAAACATATTTATTAATAAAACAGATTAGAAAAGTCCAAAAATAAATAAAATGACTTTAATAAAATACGAAAATATAGGTATATTTACAACCTATCAAATACCCCCATACTTAAGCTTTTGCTATTCCAGAGCAAAAGTTTGAGGTGAACTTATAAGGAATAATAAAAACTCTAAGTTCTGCTATCGCTAAATTAATTATAAGAGAGATCTAAATAAATATACGGGGTATAAGAGTTAAGTCCTAAAATTATGAAGATGATTTAAACAGGGCAAAAGTTTTGGCCAAAAGACTTCTTGATGTAATCAAATAGAAAACAATAATTGTATTGGTTAGATAAACAAAAATAGCTTGGAGTTATACGAACCTTAGCTTATAGGAGTTTTACCGGAAATAATGCAATTTACGAATTATGCTCTCAAAAAGATTTTTGAATTAATTCTAGAGTCATGAAATTGGCTAAGGGGGGTTGATGTTGGTTTATGAAGATGCTTGGATAATAAGGCGAGGAAATTTTTTCTCAAACCTCCATTTTTTTTGATTTGGATGTTAAAGGAAAATGAAATCTTATTTTCCTTAACATGAATTTTTTTTCTTTTTTTTTCTTCATAATGAAAATTAACCCAATGTATATGTCGGAGTAATGAATTTTATCCTCTTACTCCCATATAATCTTTTAATTTATTGGATGCCTATGTTTACGGGACGAAATCTTATCCTCATTGACATAAGATCTTTTAAGGGGGAAAATATTTTTATCATACCAAGTAGGTTATGATAAGTAAGGGGAGAAAAGAGAACTAGATTTTTAATAAAAAAATTTTGAGAGCAACCTTTATAAATTGAACGTTCCAATTTTACAGAAAGCTAAAAGTAAGCATAATTGAATTCTATAGTCGTTATTTTCTAACATAGTACACGTGCTCCTATCTATGAAAAATTAGAAGTAGTGCCTAAAGCGAGTCCCCTATCTTTAACAAAGCATAATAAATTCTTTAAAACTTAACCCCGGCTATTTAAATTTTTCAATCTATAATTAATAAACGAATAGTGAACAAAGAATTGATAAAATTCGCATATAAATAAACTCAAAACTAAATTTTTGGATAGCAAGAAACTTAAGAATGAAAAGTTTGATTTATTTGTTTCATAAGTTATATAATTTTTTTTTTTTTTGAATTTTCAAGTTTTGCGGATTTTTTTGTATTTTTAAGAAAATTTTCATTCTATTTACAAAATTTTGGGAGAGAGAAAAAAAGAAGTTAATTACAAAGATGAGAGGGGAAAGAAAAACAAAGATATGTACAAAAATTATTTACAAAAAAATATTTACAAAAAATATTTACAAAAAAAACTAGGTTGCCGCGAGATGACTCGTTATGTGGATGGCTCGATGAGCCGGATCTCGCGGACCGAGTTAAAAACAAGACAAAGTTTCAAAAATAAAACTTCAAAAAGCAAAATTTTTTGAATTTTGTGATTTATAAAATTTTTTTGTTGTTTGTTTTATATATATAATTTTTTTGAAATTTTGTATTTTTTTTGTAAGTGAAAAGGAAAATGTGAAAACACGAAAACACCCCCATACTTAGTTCCAACATTGTCCCCAATGTTGTACGCTAAGCATGAGGAACAATAAAGTAGCTATATGTACAAAAAGGAGAAAGAGGGGGGGGGGCAGAAAACGTCCCTGGTCCGCGCTCGGGGAAGCCCTTTAGAAGCCCTGCATTTATTAGAAAAATAGAAAATATGATAAATAAAGACGTAAAAAATTAAGCGTGGGGTGCCTCCCAGGAGCGCTTTGTTTATAGTCGCGTAGCTTGACTATAGTGGCGGGGTTATAGGTGGAGAAGGGTTATGGTTTCGTTATGCTCGATCACAGGGTCGCCCGCTATATAAGACTTTAACCGATGACCGTTCACCTTAAACGAGCCTTTTTCCGGGTGGGAGACGAGTACGGTCCCATATGGAAAGATTTCTTCAACTTTGAAGGGACCGGACCAACGATATCTAAGTTTACCCGGGAAAAGCCTAAGACCAGAATTGTAAAGAAGGACAAGATCGCCCGGAGAAAAATTTTTGGGGGTTTTAATTTTTCGATCGTGATATAACTTAGAACGCTCCTTATAAAACTTATTGCTCTCGTAAGCGTTTGCACGCCATTCATCGAGCTCGTTTAGTTGCAGTTTTCTATTCTGAGCGGCTAAGTTAGAGTCGAGGTTTAAGAGTTTTAATGCCCAAAGTGCGCGGTGCTCTAGTTCTACGGGCAAATGACACGCTTTGCCATAGACTAATTGAAACGGAGTACAACCGGTAGCGGTTTTATACGCCGTACGGTACGCCCATAACGCGTCGTCTAGCTTAACGGACCAATCTTTCATATTAAGTGAAACGGTTTTTTCTAATATTCGTTTTATTTCTCGATTTACTACCTCAACTTGGCCACTTGTTTGCGGGTGGTAGGGGGTGGCAAGTTTGTTAGTGACTCCGTACTTAGCTAACGTCTTAGCCAAGAGAGCGTTACAGAAATGCGTACCCCTATCACTAACAATAGCGCGAGGTGTGACGAAGCGAGAAAATAATTTTTTTAGAAATGTAACGACGACTCGCGCATCGTTGGTGGGGAGAGCTTGCGCTTCCGCCCACCTTGACACGTAGTCAACCGCCACTAAAATATACGAATTTTTATAAGAAGGAGGTGGGGGCCTACAAAATCTATGCCCCATAAATCGAAGACTTCGCATTCTAAAAACATATTTTGGGGCATCTCGTCTCGACGAGAGATGTTACCTGACCGCTGACAGCTATCGCATGCACGCACAAAATTGTGCGCGTCTTTGAAGAGAGTGGGCCAAAAGTAGCCCGCCTCCAGCACCTTCCTAGCGGTCCGGTTGGCTTGATAGTGCCCCCCGGCCGGACCCTCGTGGCAGTGCCGTAAAATTTGTGTGCACTCCACTCCCGCAACGCATCTTCGAACCGCTTGGTCCGAACAGATACGGAAAAGAAACGGGTCATCCCAAAAGAAATTTTTCAAGTCGGAAAAGAATTTCTTCTTTTGATGACTTGAAAATTCTTTTGGAAGAACCCGTGCGACTAAATAGTTCGCAAAATCTGCGAACCAAGGGGAAGATGACGAAGACGAATGAAGGGCGAGAAGACGTTCCTCGGGGAATCTGTCATTTATTTCAGATTCGACAAGCGCTTCCGCACCAGAATTTTCTAAATGGGAGAGGTTGTCTGCCGCTAGATTCTCCACGCCCTTCTTATCTCGGATCTCCAAATCAAACTCTTGAAGGAGGAGGACCCATCGAAGAAGGCGGGGTTTCGCATCGGTTTTGGCTAGTAAAAACTTAAGGGCGGAGTGATCGGTGAAAACGATAACTTTAGATAGCGTAAGATACGAGTGAAACTTATCGAAAGCGAAAACGACGGCTAAGAGTTCCTTTTCCGTCGTTGTGTAATTTACTTGTGCGGAAGTGAGCGTCTTGCTAGCGTAATAAATAGGATGAAAATGTTTTTCTACGCGTTGGCCAAGAACGGCGCCTAAGGCGATATCACTAGCGTCGCACATGATTTCGAACGGAAGGGACCAATTAGGGGCCACTAGAATTGGAGAATTGATAAGCTTTTGTTTTATAAAGTTAAATGCAGACTCACAGTCGCTACTAAAGACAAAAGGTGATTCCTTTTCCAAGAGGTGAGTAAGCGGCTTTGTTATTTTTGAAAAATCTTGAATGAAACGCCAGTAAAAGCCCGCGTGGCCTAAGAAACTCCTAATAGATTTTATATTAGTCGACTGAGGAATTTTTTCAATGATTTCTACTTTGGCCTTATCGACCTCTATCCCCTTAATCGAAATCATATGGCCGAGGACCAAACCTCCTCGAACCATAAAGTTACAGTTTTACCAATTTAAAACAAGATGCGTGTCCTCGCATCGCTGGAGGACACGATCAAGATTACGAAGACAATCCGGGAAAGAGCATCCGAATACAGAAAAGTCATCCATAAATATTTCCATAATATCTTCTACTAGCTCGCCAAAAATTGCTATCATACATTGTTGGAATGTAGCCGGCGCATTGCAGAGGCCAAATGGCATTCTTCGATAGGCGAAGGTGCCAAAGGGGCAAGTAAAAGTTATTTTCTCTTGGTCCTCGGGGGAAATGGGGATTTGGAAAAACCCCGATAAACCGTCGAGAAAACAATAGAAAGGATGACCGGAAAGACGCTCAAGAATTTGGTCAAGAAACGGTAGTGGAAAATGGTCCTTGCGGGTGGCATCATTAAGTTTGCGATAATCGATGACCACACGCCAACCCGTAACAGTACGAGTTGGGACGAGCTCGTTGCGCTCATTCGCCACTATGGTTAGACCGCCCTTCTTGTGCACGACATGAATGGGACTAACCCATGCACTATCAGAAATGGGATAAATAATCCCCGCATCTAATAATTTAATTATCTCAGCTTTCACGACGTCTTTCATGTTTGGGTTAAGACGTCGCTGGGGCTGAATGGTTTTGCGGCAATTATCGTTTAAGAAAATTTTGTGAGTGCAGAAAGAAGGTTAATCCCCTTTAGGTCAAAAATTTGCCACGCAATTGCGTGGCGATGTTTAAGCAAAACCTCCAATAAATCGGAGGTCTCCGAATCGCTTAAATACGAAGAAATGATAACAGGGAGTGTATCATTTTTCCCCAAAAAGGCGTATTTTAGGGATTTGGGTAGTGGTTTGAGATCTAGGGTGGGCGGTTCTTCTAGCGAGGTTTTAGAGGAAATGTCTTTTGAACCAATTGGTTCAAAAGGCATTTCGGAAGACGCATCCTCATCGCAATAAAAATTTTCGAGAGAAAAAAGATTTTCGCTTAAAAATTCGGACTCGAAAACTGGAGAAGAACTATCTCCAAAAAAGGAATCTAAAGAATAGCAGAAATCGTCGCTCGGCGACGATTCTTCCATAGAGGAGTTAATAGAAAAAGTAACTTGGTCGTCTCCTACCCGAAGGAGAAGCTGACCATTACTTACATCGATTAACGCACGTGAGGTCGCGAGGAAAGGGCGACCAAGTATTATTGGTACGTTGGCGTCTTCCTCGATGTCCAAGATGACGAAGTCCACCGGGAAGGTGAACTTGTCTACTCGGACAAGGACATCCTCAACAACCCCGATGGGGAACCTAACCGAGCGATCCGCTAGTTGGATGCGCATATTGGTAGGAGCAGGAGTACCCAAACCTAGACGAAGGAAGAGCGAGAACGGCATCAAATTAATGCTCGCGCCTAAGTCTGCTAAGGCGTACTTTACTAACACATTGCCAAAAAGGCACGGGATGGAGAACCGTCCCGGGTCATTTTGTTTCGATGGCAACTTATTAGTAAGAGCAGCCGAGCAGACAGCGTTAAGAGAAATATGCGAAATTTCTTCTAATTTTCGTTTGTTAGAAAGAAGTTCTTTTAAAAATTTTGCATACTTAGGCATTTGCGAGATGGCCTCGCAAAAAGGAACATTAATGTGAATTTGTTTAAGTAAAAAAATAAATTTTTCGAATTGCGCGTTAACTCGCTCTTTATCTAATTTATGAGGGTAGGGCAACGCCTTGTTTAAAATAGGTTTTTCAATTAAAATTGGTAAGGGTTGCGTAGACGAAGAAGGGGGAAGAGGGGTAGGAGGTGAAATTTGTACCTGAGGATCGATCCATTTTGGATCGACAACCTCCTTACCGCTACGGAGGGTTATAGTGTTGGCGTTTTCCCTTGGATTGGGCTCCGTGTTCCCCGGCAGTGCCCCCAGGGCGCGTTCCGACAAAAGCTGTGCCAACTGTCCAACCTGAATTTCTAAATTCTTTAGCGATCCGGTGATGTTCCGGATATTAGACTCGTTAGACGCAACATAACGATTAAAATTTTCCTCCACCAGAAGAAGCTTCGGTGGAGGGGAAGGAAGAGAGAGCGCAAAAGGAGGGGGAGGAGGGCGCTGCGCGTTATTCGGGTTGCTCCAAGAGAAGTTCGGATGGTTCCTCCAACCCGGATTATAGTGGGTACTATAGGGGTTGTTTTGAAAGGAGGGATGCACCGGATTTCCCATGTAGTCCACGAATTCGTCGACCACGCAGGGAGATGGGGGAAGAAAACAAGGCGGAGTGGGGGAGGCAACAGACATCTCCGCCACCTGCTTAGTTAGCCTTTCCACTTGAAGGGCTAGCTGAGCGGTGGCATCCACTTCAAAAATGCCCGCCTGCTTAGGGCGCGCCCGCGGGACATTCTACTGGTAGGCGTTCATCGCCATTTCCTCGAAAAGAGCCTGGGCGGCCTCGGGGGTTTTATTGTTCAAAGTGCCCCCGGCAGCCGCGTCAATCATTTGATGCGTCTGACTATTCAGTCCATTGTAAAAAATTTGTACCTGCAACCACGTTGGCAGAGCGTGGTGCGGGCACCGGCGGAGAAACTCCTTAAAGCGTTCCCAAGTCTCGTAAAGAGACTCGGAGTCGTTTTGGACAAACGAAGATATGTCCGCCCGCAATCTTGCAGTTTTTGCGGGCGGAAAATACTTCGTAAGGAATTTTTCTGCCAATTCCGCCCAGGTCATGATAGATCCCTGTGGGAGGGAGAGTAACCACGCCTTAGCCTTGGACTTAAGAGAGAAAGGAAAAAGGCGCAAACGAATGGCGTCATCAGTGACGCCATTAATTTTAAAAGTATCGCAAATTTCAAGAAAATTAGACAAGTGTGTATTTGGGTCCTCATCCGGCAGTCCGTCGAACTGCACGGCATTTTGGATCATTTGAATCACACTCGACTTAATTTCAAAATTATTGTTGGCCACTGCTGGCCGAACAATACTCGATCCTGTATCATCCAAGTTAGGCCGAGCGTAATAAGACATAGTACGCTCGGCCAGGTGGGCATTATTCGGGTCGGCCATAGAAGAAGAAGAAGAGGGTTCTCCGGTGGATTCTGCGGGGTCTAAAAATGGAATTCGACGCAAAGATCGGATACGCGCAAGAGAGCGGTCGATCTCGGGGTCGAATTCAAGATTTTCAGAACTCGAAGGTTGTCCACGGGTCATACACCCTAAAAAACAACGAAGGGGGGGGGGAGGATTTTTTTTTTGTTATAAAATTTTTTTTATTTGAAAATAATGTAAAATTAATAGAGTTCCGGATTCAATATAACAACCATGCGTTCCCCGGCAACGGCGCCAAAAACTTGATGGCCGCGGAACAGAGACCGACAGTGGGTGGTTCGAAATGGTCAGATTCTGCGGGCCGGGTTAGAAGATCGAGTTTTCTAACGAAAGGAGGCAAGTGCACCTATCGCGTAGTACTCGGTATTCGGGAGAATACCGAGGTCGTATTGTTCTCGGGTACGCGTTGATTATATCTACTCTTCCAGGAACACTATTATTTTACTAACAGTAAGGTGGGTTTTTAATTAAAAATAAAGGGGAAAAGAAAACAAGGAAATTCTCTAAGTTAGTTCGATGACGGGTTAACGTTCGGCATCAAAACAAATTAAGACTAAAATAATTCTTAATAATTATTGAACTTAGCTTTTAAATTAATAAAAGGCACTTGGCCGTGGAGGTTCCAAAGATTTGAGCACACCTATCTCTAGGTAATATCGCTCACCTGAACATTAAGACTATTCGACCGATCGTTAGACCGACGAAGGATTCCTCTTAATGCCCGCTTTACGCTAAGAACCCCGCTATTGGGTGGGGAACCCAATCCGGTAGAACTACGCTCGTCCTCTTTCGAGGGAATGTACGCAATTCTATTTACCCAAGGGGGATCGGTCCATACGTGCGGCCTCTCAGCGTTGCGTATGGATAACGGAAATAGAGCCCACAAATCGATTATGTGGTCCTATGCGTCGTTAACCCGGGGCAAACCTTAAGTCCTTAAATTAAAAAAAAATAAAGTTCTTTAATTATTTCAAATCATTTTATATGTCCCAATGCTCTTCGATGCCGAAGGCTAAAAGAGATTAGCCACTCATCGGTATGGGGACGGCTTTATGGTTTTTAGTTGAGCGTGAGTTGAAATTAAAAACTAAACAGTTATAAGAGAAAACATAGAAAAACAAGACGTTTAGATAAACTGTAAATAAAGCTAATTGATGCAGGCACTCACGCACACTTCAAAACCATAAAAAAATGAAATAAAGCGAGTCCTACTCGAACGAGTAGGCGGGAAATAAATGCAAGTACAAGTCCTACTCAAAACTGAGTAGGCGCTAAATGACAAGTCCTACTCAAAACTGAGTAGGCGGAAAATGAAAGCGGTGCGCCATTTAACTCTTAACGAGTAGGCGGAAAATGAAAGCGGTGCGCCATTTAACTCTTAACGAGTAGGAGGAAATAAATGCACACACGCACGCACTCTACATAATTGAAGAAAGCGATAAAGAAAGCAATACGAAAGCTGAAAATTGCAAGTCCTACCCAAACGAGTAGGACTGAAGAAAGCAGTAAATGCGAATCCCGGCTCGAGCGAGTGGGCGGGGGTAAATTAACCTCATACACGCACGCACTCTACATAATTGAAAAAACAAAATGAAAGTAAGTTTTGAAAAGTAATAATTAAAACAAAGTTGCTAGAAAGATCAAAATAATTATATTTTCATTTTTAGAGTTTTACAAAATTGATGAAAAAGTTGAAATAAAAATAAAAGAACAAAGGGGGTTTTACAATCCTAAAATAAAGCTAAGTAAAAAAAATCAAAAAAAAAACACTTTAAAACCTCTTTCGTAAAACTCAGAAGAATGAAATTATAAAGATTTTTAAAAGACCGAAAAAGGAGAAAATTTTAACATTATAACATTTAATAATAGAAATAAAAACTAACAGCAAAATTTAAAACTAGTAAAATAACACTTTTGCATAATTGATTGAGGAACGAGGATGAACGTAAGAAAAAAGGGAGAAAAAGAGTGAGCCAACCCGTAAGAATTTTTCATTCCAAGTAAGAGAGAGAAAAGAAAAAGAACAATACATTCTATTTATGAAGAAAAACTATTACAAACTATTACAGAGGAAGCTAAAACATACATAAGAAAAGAGGAGAGAGAAAGTTCTCCTTACAGTGGAATGAAGAACACCAAGGCAGCCACCAAAAAGACAGAAAATTGGCTCAAAAAATGTGAACGGGAAAAAGGTTACAGGAGGTCTTTATTTAAAGACAAATAATTACAGACGTGTTTTACTTTTCAAATTATGGCCATCCGCCAGCAAGCGTCATTCTGGAAGGTCGGGAAAGGCCACGTATTAGCTCCGCTGGCGTGTCAAAAATTTGAACTTATCCCTTCGGGTTCGACTATAGTCGAACGGCTGAATTACTGTGTTCGACTATAGTCGAACGGCTGAATTGCTGTGTTCGACTATAGTAGAACACTGGATTATTCTGGCGTGGATTGGCAGGATAAGATGGTCGACTATAGTCGTTCGATGCTCTGAAAGCTGTGGCTGGTCGATGATTTTGCTGTATTGAAGAGCTCGACTATCTGCGGCAGTCAGCGTTCGACGATCTGGCGGAAACTTGGTCGACTATCAGCTGTAGGATATAAGCTCGACTATCTGGCCTCGTTCGACTTTCGTCAAGCTCGACGATCAGGAAGCGTTCCACTATCTGCTGTCGTTCGACCAGGAAGAGGTCGACTATAGTCGAACGACAAGTCAGAAAGCAAATTTTTTCTGCAAAAATTAGAAAAACAAAAAGGGTTAAGTTAGGAATAATTTTCAAAGAAAGAAACATATTTATTAATAAAACAGATTATAAAAGTCCAAAAATAAACAAAATGACTTTAATAAAATACGAAAATATAGGTATATTTACAACCTATCAGTAGGACAGACCGCGGAGGCTTGTTTGACTAACTGCCCGAACTGAGTTCCAACACTCCCCCTCAAGCTGGAGCATATATGTCAACCATGCCCAGCTTGCCACAAACCTCTGTGAACGAAGTAACCGGTTTCGTGAAGAAATCTGCCAGCTCTTTATCAGAAGTAACGAATGGAGTGCATATCTGATTCTTCAGAATCTCTTCTCTATTAAAGTGACAATCAACCTCGATATGCTTTGTTCTCTCATGAAAGATCGGATTCTTCGAAATGTATATAGCTGCTTTATTATCACAAAACATCGGTAGTGGGTGATCATAAAACTCTCATAGATCCAGTAAGAGAGTTCAAAGCCACTTCAGCTCACAAGTAGTCATAGCCATGCTTCTATACTCTGTTTCTGCACTCGATCTAACAACTACAACCTGCTTCTTGCTCTTCCAACTGACTAGATTTCCTCCAACAAAGGTGCAAAAACCAGATGTTGACTTCCTGTCGTCTTTATCATATGCATAACTTGCATCAGAATAAGCCTCTACTTTTAAATATCCCCTTTTCAGGAACATGAGCCCTTTCCCTGGTGCACCTTTCACATACTCGAGAATCTTCAGAGCTGACTGCATATAACCCTCCCTGGGAGCTTGCATAAACTGACTTACTTTCTCAACTGCATAGCAGATGTCTGGTCTTATAATAGTCAGATAGATGAGTTTACCAATAAGATGTCTGCACCTGGTGATATCTTCAATGAGAGGAGAAGACTCACTCCAGCATTTGTCATCTCCAACAACCATAGGGGACCGAGCAGGCTTAGCTCCAAGAGGACCTATCTCTTGTAAAAGATCTAGAGCATACTTCCTCTGTGAAAGAACGATAGATCCAGCTTTTCGAGATATCTCAAACCCTAGAAAATACTTAGGAGACCCCATATCCTTCGTAACAAAATGCCGGAGCAAATGCTACTTTGTCATATCAATGCCTTTCCTATCATCCCCAAGAAGAAGGATTTCATCCACATACACCGCTAGAAATACCAGTCAAGACGAGGTTTTCCGAATAAACAAAGAGTGATCTGCAGCACTTTAAACAAACCCAACAACAAAAATAACCTCGTTAAACTTTTCAAACCAGGCACTCAGACTCTGTTTAAGACAAGAGATGGCTTTCTTCAACTTACACACCTAAGACTCCCCCTAAGCAACATACCCAGGAGATTGCTCCATATAAACTATCTCGTTCAAATCCCCATAAAGAAAGACATTCTTGACATCTAACTGAAACATTTCCAAATCTCTGTTCACAACCACAGAAATGAGAACATAGATCGTAGTAATCTGGGGAACATAAGAGAATGTATCAAAAAAATCCACACCATAAGTTTGCGTAAATCCTTTGGCCACAAGACGGGCTTTGTAACGATCAATTATACCATCAAGAATATACTTGACAACAAAGACCTAACGACAGCCAATCACATCAGTACCAGGAGTAGGAATAAGAGACCAAGTACCCCTTTCAGTTAGAGTTTTCATCTCCTCATCCATAACAGCTTTTGAATGTGGAATGATCAGAGCATCACAATAAGAGGCAGGAAGAACATTGGACGAGAGGGAAAAAGCAAAACTCTTCACCTGAGAAGACAATCTGGTGTAAGATACCACACAGCAATATGATGCTGAGTGCACAAACAAACACCTTTCTTGAGAGCAATCAGAAGATCAAGATTAGTCCTGTCTACTTGCTTAGGTTCATCCGAAGGAGAGGCAGGCAAACTAGGAACCATGGGCAGCGGCTCAACAGAGGAATCAGGTAGAGTAGGAGAGTCAAAAGTAGGAGAAGAAATAGTAAGCTCAGGACAAGGTGCAGAAATAAGAGGAGAAGGAATTGAATCATCAGAAGAAGGGAGAACAGAGGAAGGGGAAAAGAATGGAACATTCTCAAAGTAAGTGACATCGGCAGAAACATACTGTCGGCGGAGAACAAGATCATAACACCTGTATCCTTTTTGAGTTGGACAATATCCCAGAAATATACATTTAATCAAGCGGGGAGACAGTTTGTCGCGACCAGAAGAAGGAGAATGAACAAATGCAGTGCACCCAAAAACACGAGGAGACAAAGAAAAAGGGTTCGCATCAGGATGCAGGATAGAAAAGGGAGTCTTCCCACTGATAACAGAGGACAAAACATGATTAATAAGAAAACAAGAGAGAAGAACCGCATGCCCCCAATAAGACTTGGGAACATACATATAAGTAAGAAGACTCCGAGCTACATCTAACAGATGACGATTCTTTCTGTTGGGTAGACTGAAAAATATGTACCAGATTTGGAGAAGCCTCATCTTACTCAATGATATACATTAATTTGTATTTGAAGGATGTTTGAGTTTCATTGTGCAGGTGTAAGGTTTGCAAGAAACTTTTCTAAGTACAAGTGTCGACACTTGTGAAGAATTGTGTTGACACCCAGAAGTTATGTCGATACTAGAAGCAAGGCCTGTGTCGACACCCAGGCATTGTGTCGACACCTGAAGAAAAAGCTATGTCGACACCCAGAATTGTGTCGACACCTAAGGCAAGAATTGCGTCGACACCTAAAGCAGAAGTTGTGTCGACACCCAGGAGTTATGTCGACACCAGAAGAAAGGAATATATCGACACTCAGGAATTGTGTCGACACCTGAAGAAGGTTTGTGTCGACAAACATGACTTGTGTCGACACACACTCAACGCCATTTGTCTACAACTAAGTCAAGACCAGAAGCAGTTGTGTCGACACACACTCAACGACATCTGGACGACACTCAACGCCATTTAACAACAACAGCTATACTGAGTCAGAAGGCTTGTGTCGACATAACAGACTTGTGTCGACACACACTCAACGACATCTCGACACACACTCAACAACAGTTGGACATACACTCAATGCCATATGTCAGCATCAGTTATGTTAAGACTAGGAGCAGTTATGTCGACACACAGGACTTGTGTCGACACATACAAACAGAAGCTATGTCGAGTAGCTGAAGAATGACTATGTCAACACATGGAGTGTTATGTCGACATCATCAAGACTTTTGTCGACACTTAGTCTATTTGTGTCGACACATGTGATGCAGTTTGCTGAGTGGTTATGCTGAGTTGTAAAGTCTTTAAGGAATCAGCTGTCATGACTGGTGACTCGATAGCTGTCATAACCAACAGGTCTAACACCTTTGTCAGAACTATCAGAAGGTTGTTACAAACCAGATCAGCCGATCATCATGAGGAAACTCTATATAAGGGACTGATCCTTGACAATAAAAAACAACAACAGAACTAAGGAAGTAATCAAGCTATTTCAGGAAAGAGAATCTGATAACAAGAAAAGGGGAAACCCTTAAGAAGGCAGATCCAAAGAAGTCTGCAAGAGAAGATTCAGATCTTATTCTGAATTCAAGGAAGGAGCTGACAGGAGATCAACTTCTACAACAAAAAGAGTTCAACCTTATTTTGTTCTATCAAGAAGCTTTGAAACAGCTAAGTCAGGTTGAATCTGAAGATTCAGTTTATTCAAGAATTGATCAAGAAGCTCACACCTATAGAGAGATCTATCTGGTGATATCTTTGTATCTCTTAAACAATTAATTTCTTGTAGGATCTTTTGTAAGATATGAGTTGTAAGCCTATAATTATAAAGGCTGAGGTAGGGCTGAGGGCCTGAGGTGTATGACTTTTGATAGTCTGAGTTGTAAGCCTAGTGATAAAGGCTGAGGTAGGGCTGAGGCCTGAGGTAGAATTCTTGGGAAGAATCTGAGGTAAGACTTGTATAAGTCTGAGCTGTAGGAACCAATCTGGTTCTGAGTTGTAAGATCTGTGGATCTGAGCTAGTGGAAGGAAGTTGGGCTGAATCCAGTTATCTACTAGATAGGCGAAGGGGGAATGTGGATGTACCCATACCTTTGGAAACAACTATAAATCTGGTGTTTGTTGTGCTATGATTTCTGTACTGTAGATTATATTTCCTGCGCTGTGTTAATACTAGTTAATTTCCTGAATTATAAAAGAAAATTAGAACCTATTCACCCCACTCTAGGTGTCTAGGCTCTTGAATAAGTCGTTCAAGTGGTATCAGGGGGAGGTTGCTCAAAGATTGACCTAACAGTATGAGTGAATCTCCAAGGCAATTAACATATTTCAAGAATGAGTTCAAATGAGAATCAAAATGAGTTTGGATCTATGAAACTCCCTATCTGCAGGAAAGAATGCTTTGGCATTTGAAAGGAAAGGGTCAGATTGTTTATGGAAGCTTCTGATCCAAGAATCTACATTACTGTACTAGAAGGACCCTTCATTCCAATGAAGGTATCAGCTCTGGATGTAAATGTTAGAACCCCTAAGAACTATTCTGAAATAACAAAAGGTGAGATCATTCTGGAAACACTAGATAAAAGAGCACAGAACATTATTGTAAGTGCTATAGATGATGCCACATTTCAGAATCTAGTGCATTATAAAACCTCCAAGGAAATATGGGACACCCTGATTGTCTACATGGAGGGAATTGAAGAAGTCAAAGAGGACAGAAAATTTATGCTGAATCAAGAATATGAGAGCTTTAGACAAGCCAAGATTGACAGCATAGCTGAATGTTATAAAAAGTTCTTTAAGATAGTTAATGAGTTGATGATCTATGGAAGAGTCTTCAGCACATATGAACTGAATGACAAGTTTCTCAGGTCTCTGATAAAGGACTGGGAAACAAAGATTTGTGCCATCAGAGAAGTGGCCAAGCTTGCTGATACACCTCCTCCCATACTGTTTGGAAAGCTGCTATCATATGAAATGCAACTCACTGCCAGAAAGGAGGAAGATAAGAGCAGCAGGTCTTAGTATAAGGATAAGTCAGTTGCCTTCAAGGCTGAAGGCACAAGAAGGGCAAGAGAAAATCTCCTTCTTCACCCAGAAGGAGTGCTGAGATAGAAGAAGGAATTCCTGACAACAACACATCAGATAGCCCCACCTCTAATGAGGACTTTGCTGCCTTTACAAGGCAGTTCCAAAGGTTCATGCAAAAGAAGAAGTGGAGATCCAGACCATCATCATCCTTTTCCAAGGATGAGTATTACAAGAAAAAGAAGACTACCAAGGAGGACAGGTATGTCTCAAAACCTAGTAAACAAACTAATTCTAAGATTGTTTACTATTGTTGCAACAGACCAGGACATTTCATAGCTGACTGTCTAGACAAGAGGACTGAATCTAAGGACAAGAAGACGCATCAACTGAAGGGTAAGAAGGAGAAATCCTTTGTTGCTCAGAAACAAAAGAGTTGGACAGACTCTTCATCTTCTGGATCAGGACAAGAAGATGATGCAGAAGCATATGTTGGGCTGTTCTCAAAAGAAGAGGATTCTAGGGAACTAGAATTCCTACAAATGCTGGACTCCATAAATGGAGTGGAAGACCATTGCTGTAGTGGGATGATGGATCTGTCAGAAAATGATCAGTGCCATGATCAACCTGGTCCAAGTAAGGTATACAATTCTCCCTTAGAGTCTAATTATTTTACTAGATCAGAATCATAAGTTTCTGCATCAAGAGATATGGATGGTTCTAAGTCTGAAGGGGATGTACACCAACTCATTGATGAGTATGGTGGGTTATTGCAAGCTCTAAAGAGAAGCAAGCTTCTTGTCAAGGAGCAGGCCAAGGAGATTGAATCTCTTAAGCAGGCAGCATCAGAATCAGCCAAGCTGATTGATTTGAAACTGAATGAGGTTGCCAAACTGAAGAACATAACTGTCATTCAGATGGGCACATTCTCTTTCAAGGAAAATCATATCAAGAATCTGGAGGCAAGAATTTAGAAAGAAAAAGTGTTAGTGGCTAAATTCTCTAAGCCAAAATCAGTCTTGCCTTTAATAGACAACTTCATTTCTCAAAATGGTAAGACTGGTCTAGGTTTTAAGGGAAGAACAAGGGCCACCAATTCACATGGAAAAGGTAAGGCCCCAGTTCAGCCACTAGCCTCTAAGCCCCCTATTTTTTTTAGGAAGGTGATGAAACCTACAAATAGGTATGATCATGAAATTACTCATGATCACTGTGAGTATGGAGATCACATTAGCAAGTGTGCAAATGCCAATAGGCCACTCTATAGGCAAGCCCATCAGGTTCAAAAGGAATTCTTGGGGTTTGCTGCTCCATCACCTACACTCAAAAGAACTGCTAGAAACAAGGTTGTGAAGTCTGTACCTAAGAAAAGATACAACAGATTTGAGTGTTGGTGTTATGGCAAGGTAGGCCACTTTGCTATGGATTGCTGGTTTAACACAAGTGTAAAAAACCAATAATAGTTTACCTATCAGAAAAGCTGTAGGTAAACATGATAATTTTCAAACTAACAAGAACCTAGGACCCAAAATAATTTGGGTTCTAAGGATGAGTGATTCTTTATTTGATGCATGTGAATCCAAGTGGCCATACCCCTATATGGTACTAAGATAGTGGATGTTCCAGACACATGCATGAATGGAACAAGAAGAATGTTGAGGGACTATGTACCCATAGAGAATGGACCCAAAGTCATCTTTGGTGGATCAGAAAAAGAAATCATCAAAGGATTTGGTAACATTTCTAGTGATTCAATTACCATCACTAAAGTGGCTTATGTGAAGGGTCTAAAACATAACCTGATTAGCATAAGTCAACTTAGTGATCTAGGTTATGTCATCTCTTTCCTCAAAGGGGAGTGCCAAATAATGAGGTAAAGTGATCAAGAGATCATTTTGAATGGCACTAGGAAAGGGAATGTATATTGTCTTAACCTAGATTGTGAGTTTAACAACTCACCCATTTCCCTAGTTGTAGGTGAGAAAGCTTCACTATGTGTCAAATGGCACAAGAGGCTAGCTCATCTGAACTATAAGTCTATTGGACAGCTCTTTAGCATGGGATTAGTGAGGAATGGTCCTCAAGTCAAGTGCAATAAAGAGGGAGTGTGTTCAGCTTGCCAAAAGGGCAAACAGACTAAGTCCTCTTTCCATGCACTAGATACCAAAGATTCAATGAGATATTTATATATCTTGCATATGGATTTGTATTGTCCAATGCCAGTTCATAGTATTGGTAGGAAAGTATACACATTTGTTATTGTGGATGACTATTCTAGATTCACATGAGTTTTCTTCTTGAGGAAGAAATCTGAAACTCCTACTGTTTTTCAGACCTTTGTTAGACAGATTTAGAATTAATTTAATAATTCAGTGGTAAAAATCAGAAGTGACCATGGAACTGAATTTCAGTCTAAATATATGACAAAGTTCTGTGAAGAACTAGGGATCCATCAGGGGTTCTCCTCACCTAGAACACCCTAGCAAAATTGTGTTGCTGAAAGGAAGAATAAGATTCTAATTGAGGTAAGTAGAACACTACTTAGTGAAACTACTCTCCCTGAATACTTCTGGGCAGAGGCAATAAATACTGCATATCATGTACTCAATAGAGCCTCCATCAATAAGAAACATAAGATGACTCCCAATCATATTTTAAAAGGTAGAAAACCAAACATTTCCTACTTCAGAATCTTTGGTAGCAAGTGTTATGTCCTAGTTAATGGTAAGCACTACCAAACAAAGTTATCTGCCAAATCCCTAGAAGGGATATTTGTTGGGTACAACAATAATAGTAGGGCATATAAGATCTACAACTTAACTACACAAGTTGTAGAATAATCAGTCCATGTTGTATTTGATGAGTCTAAATTAATTAACAATGAATTGTCTAGTTATTCAGTTAGTTCTACAGGTCTAACAGACAGTCTGGATAAGCTAACCATCAATGATGAAGCTCCTGCTATGATGGATGATGAAAAATATGCATGCTGTCCAGGGGGAGAACAAGACTCACTGGATGATGAAGACAATGAGAAGCATCAGGTTGAGGAAAATGAAGAAGGCCATGAGGTTGACAGGTTTCCTCCAGCTAGAAGACACCTAAAGGATCATCCAGCTCACGAAATCATTGGTGATGCAAGTCAAGGTATTCTAACAAGGAGCAAGAACATGAACACAGTTTTATGTTCAAGTTTCTTATCACAGATAGAACCCAGGAAGTTTGAAGAAGCCATGCAAGACACAAACTGGATTGATGCTATGCAAGAAGAGCTGAATCAATTCAGAAGGTGTAAAGTCTGGGAACTGGTTCCTAAACCAAAGGATCATAACATTATAGGAACCAAGTGGATCTACAGAAACAAACTTGATGAGAATGGTACTATAATTAAGAACAAGGGCAGGTTGGTAGCAAAAGGCTACATGCAAGAAGATGGAATTGACTTTGATCAAACCTTTGCCCCAGTAGCAAGGCTAGAGGATATAAGGATGTTCTTGGCCTATGCTGCCTATCAAGGGTTCAAGGTATATCAGATGGATATAAAGTCAGCATTTCTGAATGGTGACTTAAAAGAGGAAGTCTATATTGAACAACCATCAGATTTTGTAGATTCTCATTATCCTGATTATGTATATAGGCTTAGGAAAGCTCTATATGGTTTGAAACAAGCCCCTAGGGATTGTTATGAAACCTTGTCTACTTTTCTTATTGAGAATAAATTATCTAGAGGAAAGATAGACAAAACTCTATTCTTTAGGGAATCTAAAGGCAAGATAATCCTAGTCTAGATATATGTTGATGACATTATCTTTGGATCTACTGAAAACAACCTTTGTAGAAAGTTTGCCAAACTTATGCATGGGAAGTTTGAGATGAGCAGTATGGGTGAGCTGAAGTTCTTCTTGGGACTTCAAGTAAGACAAACTGATAATGGATTGTCCATATCCCAGTCTAAGTTCACCAAGGAGTTGATTAAGAAATATGGGATGGACTCAGCCTCCACCATGAAAACTCCAATGGGAACAAGTATGCCTATAGGCAAAGATGAGACAGGGAAACCTGTTGATGAGTTTTTATATAGAGGGATAATTGGCTCCCTACTCTACTTGACTACTAGTAGACCTGACATCATATATGCTACATGTGTCTGTGCTAGGTACCAAGCTTGCCCAAAAGAATCTCATTATACTGCAGTTAAAATAATTTTGAGATATCTTAAGGGCACACCTAATCTAGGTCTTTGGTACCCTAAGAATAGAGATTTCTTACTAACAGGCTTCTCAGATGCAGACTTTGCAGGATGCAAATAAGACAGGAAGAGTACTATAGGAACCTGTCAATTCCTAGGTGGAAGGCTGGTGTCATGGTGCAGCAAGAAGCAGACCATTGTAGCTATATCAACAGCTGAGTCTGAATATGTAGCTGCAGGTAGTTGATGTGCATAATTATTGTGGATAAAGCACCAACTTGAAGATTATGACATCAAGGTAAGTAGAATTCCACTATTTTGTGATTCTACAAGTGTTATTTCTATTGCTAAGAATCCTGTATCTCACAGTAGAACCAAGCATATAGAAATTAAGTTTCATTTTATAAGAGAATATGTGTAGAAGAAAGATATAAATCTAAAATTTGTAAACACAAATAGTCAAGTTGTTGATATTTTTACAAAACCTCTGGATGAAACTAAATTCAATCATTTTAAAATTGAATTAGGTATGTTGAACCTAGAGTAGGTCAGCACAACCATTCCTAAGTAGATTATGTAAGCATAATAATTCTCAGGAAATTTGCCTAAGTACAATGTTTGTGTCAACACAAACAAATTGTGTCGACACACTCAGTATGTTGTGTCGACAAAGGAAAAGGATGTGTCAACACAGACACAGTATCTGTGTCGACAGGAGAATAGGTGTCGACACAACTATGTCGAGACTTTAAGTAAACTTATTTTTGTGTCGACACACAAAAATCAAAGTCGATACTCTGTATCGAGACATGACCAGTCCATGTCGACACTGACATAAGTATGTCGACACATAGATGTGTCGACTAAACCTAAGTAGTGTCGACACAAATAAGTATTGTCGAGACCTATTATTATTACTAAGGAGCATCTTTTGAACTCCCCTTTGCACCTACACTATAAATAGGTGAAGCCAAAATCTTGTTGACTACGCTTTCAGATTTATCGACTTTAGACCTTATGTCGACTTTGATATTCTCTTCTCTTCTCTCTCTCTCCCTTTCATCAATGGCGTCCATCAAGGAAGACAAAGTGAACGAAGGCTATGAGCTGGTTCGTGGTGGATTCACGACAGCATCTCCAGAAATCCAGGGTGTAATTACCCTAATTTTAGAGAATGGTTTGGAATTCTTGGTCTCAGAACCGACTAAGATCTGGAAGAAGGAAGTCATGGAATTTTATTCATCAGCCACTGTGGACATAGACGGGAAGAAGATTCAAGCCACAATACAAGATTCCCGAGTGAAACTTACTCTGAAGACGATTAGGAAATCACTCCAACTTCCTAAGGTTAAGGATAACGATGACATCATTCCATCAATGACAAAAGATGCATTAAGCTGGTGCGGGCTAAGCCCTAATATCAAAGTTAGATCATCCATTACCAGGAAAGAGATGAATTCACAAGGAAAGTTTCTATCTGAAATCATAGGCAAGGTAATTCTGTGTAAGACTGGTGGACATGACAGAGTTTCAGTCTCCATGTTCAATTTAATGAAAAGGGTCATCTTCATTATAAAAACAGACTGGGCATCAATAGTCTTTGACAAAATACAAGAAGGAATAAAGAAACCAAATCTGGGAAGGACTCTAAGCTTTTGTCTAGCTTCAGCAATACAAGATGTATTGAACCAACTTCCAGGAACAAAAATCAACCATATGAGGAGAATGGACACCAGAATTCTGTCCAGGTGGGATAGAGTATTAACCAAGGAGGTTTCTACTCCACAAAAACAGACCAAGAAAGAAAAGAAGAAGAAGGAAGCTGTTCAGCAAGCAGAATACTCTAGTGATTCTGAAGAGGAAGTGGTATTCAGTTCAGATGAAGACAAGCCACAAAAATATGCTCAAGATCAAGTAGAGAGTAGTGTGCTCCTAGAGCAACAGCTAGTCTCCACTCTAGGGGAGAAACTCCCGAACCAACAATACAAGATACTATACTTTCTGAGCTACCTACTCAAGGGGAAGGAATTGATACTGATACTCTAGAGAGTGAGTATGCATCTGACACAGTAATGGATATTGTATCATATATAAATAAAGAAGTACTGGACATTTCTGAGAAGGAGGCACAAGATGTGCAGATAAAAGATACAGCTCAGAATGAGCAAGTAAGTATCTCCTTTATAGAACAGACCCTGGACAAAAATCTGGATGTCCAGGGAGAACCTTTTGTTTTCCAACCTAACCTTGTTCCTCTTGTACAGATACAGCAAGAGGTAATAATGGAAGAGTTATTTCTTGATTTACCAGCTGCAAGGACTGAGGGGGAGCAATCACAGGTAGAAAAGGATCTGCCAAGAACTGAGGGGGAGGAGCTACTGAATGAACTATCTAATTAAGAAATAGTTGATATAGAAAGCTCATCATGACCCTCTGATGATGAGGAAGCCACTATGGCTAAGAAGAGAAGGATGGTTGAAATCAAGAAAAAGAGCACAGGCTACAAGAAAGCCTTGCAAACAGTCACACCACCACCTGCTCCAAGCATGGACTTCAGTTCATTACTGGTCCAAATGAGAGTAAAATTGGATGAACAAAGGAAGTCTTTAGAAAAGTATGTGGATGAGTCTAATAAATAACTGCAGTTTCAGCTGGCTCAGGACATAAAATCAATCAGATTTGAAGTCAATCTGAATAAGAAAGAAATGACAGATTGCTTCTATAAGGGAGTCAATGTTGTAGTATATTTGGCTGAGCAACAATAGCTGCTGAAGACTGAGGTTGAGGACATTGCCACCAAGCAAGGATATGTTTTGGAAAATCAATTCAGGTCCAATGAAAACCTCAAAGACTCCCATGAAGAAATCATCAAGAAACTGGGAAGTATTTCAACAGAATTGAAAACTGAAATATCAAAGCAATTACAGGAAGATCTAGCTGTTGTCCACATAGCTATTTGAGCCTCTCAAAAGACCATTTCTGATTACCTAACAAATTTCAAAGCTTACTATCAAGAAGGTACATAATATCTGGCTGATCAGATAAGATTTCAAAAGACTGATCTGAGAGATCATATCACTAGAGAAGTCATAAAGGGGGAGAGGTTGTTAGTCAAAGCTAGCTCTGATCATGCAAAATTGATCTCTAATTCCATCATAGCTACACTTGGCTTTCCTCCTTTGTGTGATGATGACAATGTTGCTGAGTCTGGAGTGCAACGTGCAAATATTGAAGGAGATCAGCCTGAAGTGGCACAGGTTATTGACCCTCCTCCTGACTTTGACATGGTTCAACAAGAAGTACAGAAAATGTACAACCCTCAACAGGAGGCACAAAATGTGATTATTGAAAAAGCAGACATGTCAGATGCTGCCAAGGAAGCTCAGAAGGAAGCACAGCTATCCAAGAAAAGGTTCAGAGAACAGGCTGAGTTGAAGCCAGATTTTGAGCAATGGAGCCCTACTTCCAGGAATATTATTTTGACTGCCTGGAAGGCTGTAAAGGACAAGACTTATGTAGGGGTAAGTGGTATTCTGAGCAAGAATGGAATAAGTATCAAGCCAGGCAAGAAACCATTATTCAGTATAGAAGAAGTGCAAAAGCTGGGAAGTTAACTGCTAATGCTCTGGAGCCTAGCAGGTACTTCCCCAAGCCTTTTCACTATTTTGAAAGACAAAGGATAAAGGCTGAAGAACTGAAGAAGAAGGATCTCAAAGGGAAGAAACCTGCTGATGATACAGAACCCACTATACAAGCAAAGATTAAATCTGGAAAAGGCATTGTGATCAAGGAGCCTAGTCGATCATAGGATAGATAGGCTTATGTGTAGAACAATGTAACTTTTTGTTTTTTTCTAAAGAAAAACATGTTAACCCAGAATTTTCTGATTAATAAATAAAATCAGCTTCACTATTGATTTTAGTTGTTTACATTGTTTATATGTTATCCTGCACTGAAATGCATGTACATCTATTTTTATGTGCTTTATTATGAGTGATGTATATCTTTGACTAAAGGTTATGACTTCTCCAAATAGGGAGAGATTGTTGGGTACACTACAAAATATGTACCAGATTTGGAGAAGCCTCATCTAACTCAATGATATACATCAATTTGTATTTGATGGATGTTTGAGTTTCATTGTGCAGGTGTAAGGTTTGCAAGAAATTTTTCTAAGTACACATGTCGACACTTGTGAAGAATTGTGTCGACACCCAGAAGTTGTGTCGACACTAGAAGCAAGGCCTGTGTTGAAACCCAGGCATTGTGTCGACACCTGAAGAAGAAGCTGTGTCGACACCCAGAATTGTGTCGACACCTAAGGCAAGAATTGTGTCGACACCTAAAGCAGAAGTTGTGTCGACACCCAAGAGTTATGTCGACACTATAAGAAAGGCATATGTCGACACTCAGGAATTGTGTCGACACCTGAAGAAGGTTTGTGTCGACACACAGGACTTATGTCGACACACACTCAATGCCATTTGTCTACAGCTAAGTCAAGACTACAAGCAGTTGTGTCTACACACAGGACTTGTGTCGACACACACTCAAGGACATCTAGATAACACTCAATGCCATCTAACAGGAACAACTATACTGAGTCAGAAGGCTTGTGTCGACATACAGGACTTGTGTCGACACACACTCAACGACGTCTCGACACATACTCAATGACAGCTGGACATACACTCAACGCCATCTGTCAGCATCAGTTATGTCAAGACCAGGAGCAGTTATGTCGACACATAGGACTTGTGTCGACACATACAAATAGAAGCTGTGTCGAGTAGCTGAAGAATGACTATGTCAACACATGGAGTGTTATGTCGACATCATCAAGACTTGTGCTGACACTTAGTCTATTTGTGTCGACACATGTGAAGCAGTTTGCTGAGTGGTTATGCTGAGTTGTAAAGTCTTTAAGGAATCAGCTGTCATGACTGGTGAATCGATAGCTATCATAACCAACTGGTCTAACACCTTTGTCAGAACTGTCAGAAGGTTGTTAAAAACCGAATTAGCCGGTCATCATGAGGAAACTCTATATAAGGGACTGATCCTTGACAACAAAAAACAACAACATAACTAAGGAAGTAATCAAGCTATTTCAGGAAAGAGAATCTGACAATAAGAAAAGGGAAAACCCTTAAGAAGGCAGATCCAGAGTAGTCTGCAAGAGAAGATTCAGATCTTATTCTGAATTCAAGGAAGGAGCTGACAGGAGATCAACTTCTACAATAAGAAGAGTTCAACCTTATTTTGTTCTATCAAGAAGCTTTGAAACAGCTAAGTCAGGTTGATCTGAAGATTCAGTTTATTCAAAAACTTATCAAGAAGCTCACACCTATAGAGAGATCTATCTGGTGATATCTTTGTATCTCTTAAACAATTAATTTCTTGTAGGATCTTTTGTAAGATCTGAGTTGTAAGCCTATAATTATAAAGGCTGAGGTAGGGCTGAGGGCCTGAGGTGTAGGACTTTTGATAGTCTGAGTTGTAAGCCTAGTGATAAAGGCTGAGGTAGGGCTGAGGCCTGAGGTAGGATTCTTGGGAAGAATTTGAGGTAAGACTTGTATAAGTCTAAGCTATAGGAACCAATCTGGTTCTGAGTTGTAAGATCTGTGGATCTGAGCTAGTGGAAGAAAGTTGGGCTGAATCCAGTTCTATACTGGATAGGCGAAGGGGGAAAGTTGATGTACCCATACCTTTGGGAACCACTATAAATCTGGTGTTTGTTATGCTGTGATTTATGTACTGTAGATTGTATTTCCTGTGCTGTATTAATACTAGTTAATTGCCTGAATTATAAAAGAAAATTAGAACCTATTCACCCCCCTTTAGGTGTCTAGGCTCTTGAAATAAGTCTTTCACTTTCGTTCAACAACACCATTTTGTTTCGATGTATAAGGGCAAGTGGTTTGATGAACAATACCATGATCCATACAAAATGATGTAAATTGATGACTAACATACTCCTTAGCATTATCAGTTCTAAGGATTTTAATAGAAGTATCAAACTGTTTATTAATCTCATTGTAAAAAGCAGTGAAAATGGAATATAATTCAGAACGTTCGCGCAATAACTATAACCATGTACAACGGGAAAAATCATCAATATATGTCACAAAATATAAACTACCCCTACCAAAAGTTTGAGTAGGAGTAGGGCCCCATATATTAGAATGGATAATATCAAACGGACGAGAAGAACTACGTCCTTTGCTGTCAGGAAAAGAAGAATGATGATGTTTCCCAAACTGACAAGCTTCACAAGGAAGAGAAGAATCTCCCCACGGTAAATCAGGCAGAAGCTGATAAAGGATCCGAGGAGGAGGATGTCTAAGCCAAAGATGCCACTGAAGTAGAGGAGAGGAGGCAGAAAAGGCAGAAGAAGTATCAAGATAGAATAAGTCGTCACTCTCAGTCCTAGTAGCTACCATCTCCTTGGACTGAGGAACCTGAAAAGCACAAGTAGAAGCAGTAAATATTTCTTCACAACCCAACTTCTTACAAAGTGCAGTAACAAAAAGAAGATTGCATGGAAAGTTGGGGATATAGAGAGTGTCCCGAAGCTGAAGAGAAGGAGTAACATGCACAGTGCCAGACCCGCGAATCGGGGACGGAGAACAATCAATAATAAGAACATGAGGCAAGTGGTTACTCTTAGTAAGAGAAGAAAAAAAGCCGAGAATTCCCTATCATATGATTGGTTGCACCGAAGTCAATAAGCCACCTACTCGTGGTAGCTAACTGAGCAGCACCAAAAGTAGCAAGAGAAGTAGTAGACTTCTTGGGAAAATCAGCAGAAGCAGGACGAAGATGAGGGTGTTTGACCCAACAACGATCAATCAAGTGGCCAGTTTTGCAACAATGAGAACAGAGAAATTTCGAATAACCACGACCGCCAGTATGGCCACCCCGACCACCAAAATTACCATGACGGGCAGGATGAGCAACAATATCAGGAGAGGGAGAGGGAAGCAAATGACACTGAAGTAAAGTAGAAACAACATAAATACGGGCAGCAGTAGCATTGAGAGTCAGAGTGGCTGCCTCGCCGAGAATCTATTGACGAATCATGTCATAGGAGTAAGGGAGACGAAGCAAGTAGCAAATCACAAGGAGCTCCTGAAAATATTTTTGTTGCTCAGCAAGATCACCAAAAAAGGGATGGTGTTGAAGAAGTTCAGCCCCAAGACTTTGGACCTTCTGATAAGCAGTAGCAGAAGTCATAATAGGACAAGCAAAAAGATCCGCATATAGAGTATAGATGCGCGAAGTCTGAGCCCCCTTGGAATATAGAGCAGCAAGATGATTCCAAGAAGCTTTGACAGTCTGATCATGTCTGATGATAGGAAGACATTCATCAGACAAACTATTAGACAACCAAGTATGGACCAAGTCATCAGACGCATACCAATCATCAAAAGAGGGTGAGCCAACAGGAGGGGGTCATCAGTCAAATGGGAGCGCTTATGTTGAGAGCGTAAAAGAAATACAAAAGATACACTCCAATCGGGATAGTTTGGGACTGTAAGCTTGGACACATACCCAAATTACCAGAAGAAGACACAATAGAAGAAGTAAGAGTGAGAGGAGAGCATAAAGTAGCAGAAGAAGAAGGAGTGTCCATGAAGAAGAAGGATAAGCCGTACGGGCAAGCAATCAAACTGCGCGAACAAGCAGAAAGCAAACCCGCGAGAAAAGAGAAAGAAACCGCCCGGTCTCGGTGTCAACACACAGGAAAAGGACTGCAACCAAAAGGCGTGACCAAAAGAAGCAGAAACTGCCCGGTCTCGGTGTCAACACACCAGCAGCAGGAAAAGGCTGCGACCAAAGGCGGTACCAAAGGAAAGAAACCGCACGAATAGAAAGGAGTACAAGAAACCGCGCGAACAAGTCATAAACAATGCGACCAGAAGATCGGGAGGGAAGCCAGAAGAAGGGAGGGAAAGGGAAACGACGCGGTTAGAAAAGAAATCAAACCGTATGAAGGCGGACAAAGAGAATGGAGCAAAGGACCAGTTTTCCTTTGATACCAAGTGTAAAATGAGAGAAAAACAGACAAGAGGTAAATAAACTGCAAATTTTATTGCTCTAAAAAGGTAAGTAATACATAGGTATGCCACCTTATTTATAGAAATGGGGGAGGTGAGAGAATATAATACACGATGTGGGACTAAATACAAGTCGCGCGGACTGAGCGGTTTGACATGCACAAACTGCTCACTACACAAAACATAACATTACATCCTCCAGATACAAGAGAAGGCCGCCACTATTTTTACAAGACCGCCAGACAAGCCACTAAGCCGCACCTATGGATAGCCAATAGACCGCAGTGCGGCTAACCACTAGGCTGAGGCTGCTGCAAGCCACCAGACCACATACTGTGGGTTGCCACCAGAGTGCAGAGAAGACAACCATTAGACCACTGCTGCGGCTTCAATCAGACTGCCATGAATTCACAAGATCACTTCGGCTAACACCCTAACTGCAACTACGAACTCCTGCCATACCTGATGCAACCAAACTCCAAACATCCAATGAGGCTTCATACAGGTAGCTGTGGCTACTCCAGACCATTGCGATTTACACCTAAACCGCTGTGGCGCCCACTGGTCAAAACACTGCGGCTTCCACTGAACAAACATCCCAACAGCTCGCTGAGATAAACTGCTAGAAGATCGACAGGATAGACCGTGTCGGCTTGTTTGGCTAATCGCCCGAACTGAGTTCCAACAACTGCCATCAACTCCAAGTCATGGATGGGGTAATTCCTCTCATGAGGTTTCAACTTCCTAGACCCAAAGGCTATCACCTTGCCATATTCTAATAACACGCAACCCAAACCGCAACCTGATGCATCACTGAAAATCTGAAATCCTTCAGTCCCTTTAGGAAGACTTAGGATTGGAGCTGTCATCAGCCTTTCCTTCAAGGTGTCGAATGCTTGATTGCATTCTTGCATCCACATAAACTTCTGGTCCTTATTAGTCAAAGTAGTGAGGGGCAGGCTACCCGCGAGAAGTTTTCCACAAACCTTCTATAATACCTGACAAGTATAAGGAAACTCCTGACTTCTGCCACGGTGGTCAGAACTGGCCAATCTATGATGGCCTCAACTTTCGCTGGATCTATCACAACCCCATCACCACTATTGGGTACATTGGAAAATGTGTACCTGATTTGGAGAAGCCTCACTTAGCTCAATGATATACATCAAGGTGTATTTCATGTTATTTTGAGTTTATATGTGCAGGTTAAGAATATGCTAGAATGCAGGAAAAATATTCTAAGTCCATATGTCGACACTTGAGGAAGTTGTGTCGACACTTCAGTAAGATTGTGTCAACACTTGGAAATGGCTGTGTCGACACTTCAGTGAGTTTGTGTCGATACTGGGAGGCTGTGTCGACACACAAAAGATTATAGTCGACACTGGGAGGCTGTGTCGACACACAGAGGCAGAGTCGACAACAACTGTGTTGACACCTGGAGGCAGTGTCGACACATGCTATGTTCTGAGTCTACATCAACTGTGTCGACACACAGGACTTTTGTCGACACACAGCTGAGTCTAGACTAAGTTGATTGCTGATGAATGGTGAAGTGTTTGTGTCAACACAAATAATCAGTATCGACATATTCTCAATATGCAGTATCAAGAAGCTGTGTCGACATCAAGGCAGCTATATCGACATCACAAAAGGCTGTGTCGACACTTCAGTCACTTGTGTCGACACATATTGATAGATGGTCTCGAAACTTTATGACAGTCAGTCTCGACGCTTTGCTGACAGAGATAAAGGCTCAAGAACTGCTTGAAGACTTGACAACTGTGAGTTACAACAGGTTTACTTAAGCTGTCAGACTTGTCAGAAGTTAGTTATAAACCGGATCAGTCGGTTACCATGGATGAAGTCTATAAATAGATGGATTCATAAGAAGGAAACGAATCAATTATTATTGTCACAACTAACACAATTAGAGAATTATCTCTGATCAAGAAAGTACAAGTCAAGAAGAAGAAGATCTTCGTGAGAAGATCTAAGAAGACATTCTGAAGTGATCATCCACTCAGATTCAGTCTAAGTTTAATTCAATCAAGAATTCAGAAGTATCTTCAAGAGGTTTGGAGAGAGAGAGATCTAACTATTTGAAGTCAAGGAGACAATCACAGGTCTATTAAGAAGCAGATACTGAACTAATCTGTCAAGAAGATTCAGATCTATTTCTGGAATCTAAGGAGGAAGCTGCCAGTCAGTTATATTCAAAGGAAATCAACTCAACTAAGTTCAGATTCAAGAAGATTTGAAGAAAGCTAAGATCAAGTTGATTTCAGCCATCAACCTCTTCAAGAAGCTGATCAAGAAAGTTCTTATCCCTTCTCTCTCAATAGGGGTAAGAGATTATTAAATTCCTTTTCAAATTCTGTAGGATCTATTTATAGATCTTAGTTGTAAGCCTGTTTTATAAAGGCTGAGTGTAAGAGATTTGTTATCTGAGTGGTAGGGCTGTTTATGCCTGAGTTGTAGGCCTTTTGGCAAGGCTGAGGTAGGGCTTGTTAGCCTGAGTTGTAGGAACCTTATAGGGTTCTGAGTTGTAGGAACCTTTTAGGGCTCTGAGCTGTAGGATCTGAGGATCTGAGATAAAGGAAGAAGTTAGGCCGAATCTAGCACACTGCTAGATAGGTGAAGGGGGAAAGTGGATGTACCTAGACCTTGGGGAACCACTATAAATCTGTGTGCAATCTGTGATGTGTGTATGATTGTGATTGATGTGCTGTGTTAGCTATAGAAATATATTATTTATTCAAAGAACTGTAGTTATATTCTATCGTAAGTTAAAACAAGTATTATAACCTATTCACCCCCCCTCTAGGTGTTTAGGTGGTCTTGAATGTAAAACTATCAAGTGGTATCAGAGGGAGGTTGCTCAAAGAAGGACTTAACAGTCTGAGTTAGATCCCTTAGGAAGAATCAAGAATCAAGAAAATGGGTTCTAGAGAGAATCACAAGGAACTAGGGTCAATGAAATTACCCATCTGCAGGAAAGAGGTTTTTTGAATCTGGAAAGAAAGGGTTAGATTGTTTATGGAGGCCTCTGACCCAAGGATATATACCACAGTAAAAGAAGGTCCATATATCCCAATGAATGTGTCTGTTCTAGATGCAAATCAGAGAACTCCTAAAGATTTTTCTGAAATGACTAAAGATGAGATTATACTGGCAACTATGGATAAAAGAGCTCAGAATATCATAGTGAGTGTCATAGATGATTCTACTTTCCAAAATTTGATTCACTACAAAACCTCTAAGGAAATGTGGGACACTTTGATTGTCTACATGGAGGGTTCTGAAGAAGTTAGACAAGATAAAAAGTCTATGCTCAACCAAGAATATGAGAGTTTCAGACAAGGGAAGTCTGATAGCATATCTGAATGCTACAAGAAATTCTATAGGATAGTGAATGAACTGATGTCCTATGAAAGGGTCTTCAGTACATATGAGCTTAATGACAAATTCCTAAGATCCTTGACAAAGGATTGAAATATTAAGATTTGTGCCATTAGAGAAGTGGCCAAACTAGTAGACATTTCTCCTCCAACCTTATTTGGAAAGTTGCTATCATGTGAAATGCAACTAATGGCTATGAAGGAGGAAGAATGAAATACAAAAGGAGAGCATAGAGAAAAGTCAGTGGCCTTCAAGGTTGAAGCCACTAGAAAGAGCAGGAGGATGTCTCCATCACCTCCTAAGGAAGTTGTTGAAGTTATCTCAAAGAATTCAGACAATCAGAACTCAGATAGCAGTGATTCAGATGCAGATTTTGCTGCCTTTACAAGGCAGTTTCAGAGGTTCTTGAAGAAGAAGCAGTGGAAGTCAAGACCCTCCACATCACAGCCAGTTGATGACTACTATCAAAAGAGAAAATCATCAAGAAAGGAAAGGAGCAGGTCTAAGCCCAACAAAGCTACAACATCAAAAATTGTTTGCTATTGCTGTAATAGGCCTTTACATGTGGTGGCTGAGTGTCCAAAAAAGAGGAAGGAGTTAGCAGATAGAAAGAAGACTCAATAAAAGGGCAAGAAGGAGAAATCCTTTGTTGCTAAGAAGGAGAAGAGTCTTACAGATCAATCCTCCTCAGAGTCAGAATCTGAAGCTGAAGAATACATTGGACTGTATGCAGCTAGTGAAGAAGATGAGTTTATGTAATTGTTGAACTCCATCTATGAACAATAAGACCATCAGTGCATTGGACTGATGGCTGAATCAGAAGACAAAAAGTTCCAGGATCAGCCTGGTCCCAATAAGGTACAAAGTAATTCTAGAATTTCTGATTATAGTACTGGTTCAGAGTCAGATTCATCTTCATCAAGTGATGAGGATGGATCAGAATCTGAAGGAGATATTCATCAGTTGATAGATGAATATGGGGACTTATTACAGGCACTTAAGAAAAGCAAAAACATTTCCAAAACTCAGGCTAAGGAAATTACAGATCTTAAGATGACTGCATCTGGTTTAGAGAAAGAATTAGATAAAAAATTGAATGAGGTTGCCAAGCTGAAAACTATATCTATTTTTTAGATGGGTACAATCACATATAAAAATGAACTAATTAAAAGTCTGGAAGTCAGACTTCAAAAGGAGAAAGATCTAGTGGCTTATTACTCTAAGCCAAAGTCAGTCTTACCCTTAATAGATGAGTATGTAGCTCAAAAGGGTAAGACAGGATTAGGCTTTAAAGGTAACACCAGGACTGTCCAATTCAAGAGAAAAGGCAAAGCACAAGTCCAGCCAGAAAATTTTAAAGTGTCTGTAATGTTTAGAAAGGTACAAGTGCCTTCTAACAAATATGATCTTGAAAACATTCATGGTCATAATAAGACTAATGTTCTGAATAACAAGGGTGTTAATGCCAATAAGTCAGCCCATGTTCATAAACCCCATAGTTATAAGAAATCAGTGGGTGTAGCTGCAGCAGCACCAACATAAAACAGAAATTTTTCTGCCAAAAATGTATCTAGACCTAGATACAACAAGTATGAATGCTGGTGCTGTGGCAAGACATGCCATTTTGCCTTAGACTACTGGCATAACATAAGTGTCAGGAAGAACAACAGTCTACCAGTTAGACGAGCTGATGGTAGTTTTGATATGAATGGTGCTAACTTGAACCAAGGACCCAAGACTTACTTGGGTTCTAAGGGAAAGTAATTCTGTATTGCAGGAAAGTCCAAGTTGCCATGCCCCTATAAGGTACTTGGACAGTGGATGTTCCAGGCACATGACTGGAACAAAGGGGCTGCTGAAGGAGTACACACCTATCAAGGATGGGACTAAAGTTATCTTTGGTGGATCTGAAAGAGGAATCATTAAAGGATTTGGTAACATTTCTTCAAACCAAATTACCATCACTCAAGTAGCTTATGTAAAAGGTTTGAAACACAACCTGATAAGCATAAGTCAACTGAGTGATCTAGGATATGACATTTCATTTGTTAAGAATGGATGTCATATCAAAAGGTCAAGTGATCAAAAGGTCATATTGACTGGGTATAGAAAAAGAAATGTTTATTGTCTTGACTTTGTATGTGAGAATAAGGTTTCTCCTATTTGTCTTGTAGTTGATGAGAAAGCATCTCATTGTGTCAAATGGCACAAGAGGCTGGCCCATCTTAACTACCAGATAATCAGCCAACTCTTTAGCAAAGAGTTAGTGAGGAATGGTCCTCAAGTTAAGTGTATAAAGGAAGGGATGTGTTCAGCTTGTCAAAAGGGCAAGCAGACAAAATCCTCCTTTCGTAGCCTTGAAAACAAGGATTCAGTGATGTGTCTATACCTCTTACATATGGATCTTTTTAGTCCTATGCCAGTTCATAGTGTAGGTAGGAAGGTCTACACTTTTGTAGTTATAGATGACTATTCTAGATATTCCTGGGTGTTCTTTCTGAGACAGAAATCTTAAACCCCAAGTGTTTTACATAATTTTGTCAAACAAATTCAGAATGAACTGAACAGTACAGTGGTCAAAATCAAAAGTGACCATGACACTAAATTTCAATCTGAAAGTATGACAAGATTATGTGAAGAATTTGGGATTTTCCAAGAATTCTCCTCACCTAGAACACCACATCAAAATGGTATTGCTGAAAGAAAGAATAGGACATTGATTGAGGCTGGTAGAACTCTATTGAGTGACACTTCTCTCCCAGAATATTTCTGGGCTGAGGAAGTTAGTACTGCATGTCATGTGATCAATAGGGCCTCTATTACCAAAAGCCACAAAAAGACACCCTATGAGATCATGAAGGGTAGAAAACCAAATTTATCCTATTTTAGAATCTTTGGTTGCAAGTGTTATATCCTTAACAATGCCAAGTATTATCTAACTAAGTTTGCTGCCAAATACCAAGATGGGATATTTGTTGGGTACAACATAAATAGTAAGGCTTATAGAGTCTACAACTTGATTACTAAGGTTGTAGAAGAATCTATACATATTGTATTTGATGAAACAAGATTTATCAACAGTGAGTTGCCTTGTAGTTCATGTAGTCCAACAAGTATAAGCAATAGAATGGACAAGCTTTCCATTGCAGAAGGCACAACTGCAGATGAAGAATTGGAAAATGATGGCTACTGTCCAGGAGGAGTACAAGATACTCTAGAAGCTGATGAAAACCAAGAGGTGCAACATAATGAAGAAACTAGAGGTGTTCAGCCAGAAGGAAGTCTACCTCCAGCTGTAAGACATCTAAAGGATCATCCAGCAAATCAGATAATTGGTGATCCAAGACAAGGAATGCAAACTAGAAGCAGAAATCTGAATACAGTCCTGCACTCAAATTTTCTATCTCAACTGGAGCCAAAGAAATTTGAAGAAGCTATCCAAGACCAACACTGGATTAATGCTATGCAAGAGGAGCTTAATCAGTTTAGAAGATGCAAGGTCTGGGAGCTAGTTCCTAAACCAAAAGGTCACAACATCATTGGTACAAAGTGGATTTTTAGGAACAAGTTGGATGAGAGTGGAGTTATAGTGAAGAACAAAGCAAGATTGGTTGCAAAAGGATACAGGCAGGAAGAGGGAATAGACTTTGATCAAACATTTGCCCCAGTAGTAAGACTGGAAGCAATCAGGATGTTCCTTTCCTATGCAGCATATCAAGGCTTCAAGGTATACCAAATGGATGTGAAATCAGCATTCCTGAATGGTGATCTAAAAGAAGAAGTCTATGTAGAATAACCATCAGGTTTTGTAGATTCTCTTAAACCTGGTTATGTCTATAGACTTAGGAAAGCATTGTATGGGTTAAAGCAAGCCCCAAGGGCTTGGTATGAAACCCTGCCTACTTTCCTTATTGAGAACAAATTCTCAAGAGGTAAAATAGACAAAACTCTATTCCTTAGGGAATCTAAAGGTAAGATAATCTTAGTTCAGATCTATATAGATGACATAATTTTTAGGTCTACTAAGAACAACCTTTGCAAGAAGTTTGCTAAACTTATGCAAGGAAAGTTTGAAATGAGCAGTATGGGGGAACTTAAGTTCTTCTTGGGACTCCAAGTAAGACAGACTGAAGATGGCTTGTCCATATCCCAGTCTAAGTTCACCAAGGAGTTAATTAAAAAGTATGGTATAGAATCATCCTCCACCATGGGAACTCCTATGGGAACAAGTATGCCTATATGCAAAGATGATACAGGCAAACCTGTAGATGAGTATTTATATAGAGGAATAATTGGCTCTCTATTATATCTCACTGCTAGTAGACCATACATTATATATGCTACATGTGTCTGTGCTAGGTACCAAGCATGCCCTAAAGAATCACATTATACTGCAGCAAAGAGGATTTTGAGATATCTAAAGGGCACACCTAATCTAGGCCTTTGGTACCCTAGGAATGGAGATTTTCTTCTAACAGGTTATTCAGATGCAGATTTTGCAGGCTGTAGAGAAGATAAAAAAAGTACTACTAGTACATGCCAATTCTTGGGAGGAAGGTTGATATCCTGGAGCAGTAAGAAGCAAACTAGTGTGGCAATGTCCACAACTGAGTCTGAATATGTGGCAGCAGGAAGTTGCTGTGCACAGCTATTGTGGATTCAACATCAGCTAAGGGACTATGGTATTCAAGTAAGTAGAAAACCTTTATTGTGTGATTCTAAAAGTGCCATTTCTATTGCAAACAATCCTGTTTCACATAGTAGGACTAAGCATATAGAGATAAGATACCATTTTCTAAGAGAACATGTAGAAAATGAAGACATCTCATTAGAATTTGTTAAAACTGATTTTCAAATTACAGATGTATTTACTAAGCCCCTGGATGAAACTAAATTCAATAGATTTAAAATTGAATTAGGAATGCTGACCATAGGTTAGTTTACCAAAAATTGGCTAAGTAAAATGGTGTCGACACATTCAGTGATAAAGTGTCGACATAGAAGAGTTATGTCAACAATTCAGGGAAATTGTGTCGACACAGAGAAAATGTGTCGACACCTAAGGGACAAAGAGTCGACACATCCAGAAATGTAGTGTCGATACAACCAGAGTAATGGTGTCGACACTTACAGATTTTGTGTCGACACTTATAATAAGAGTCGACACAGAATTTCTGATGAACTACTAAGTATGTCTAGTGTCGACATATCATCAATTGGTGTCGACACATAGAGGTCATCTTTATTGTCGAGACATTAGGAGTTTGTGTCGACACATTCCAACAGTGTCGACACATTTAGACTGTTTTTGCCCGCCTTTTGACCTTCTTTGATTAGAAGGGTATAAATAGGTCAAGAACATATTCTGTCGACACGCTCACTAGGGTTTAGAGACAAAAACCTTATGTCGACAATCTATCTTCTCTCTAACCAAGCTTTCTCTTCATTCCAATAACGCCCAAGATTGAAGACAACATCAATGAAGGATATGAGTTGGTAAGGCATGCATTCGACGATGCCACACCAGAGATCAAACAGGTCATTTCTCTTCTTGCAGACAATGGATTAGAATATCTTGTCTCTGAACCTTCAAAGATATGGAAGAAAGAAGTATTCGAGTTCTACACGGCTGCATCAATGGACTCAACAAGATTTAAGATCAAAACCACTATATATGGAGAAAAAGTCAAGCTGTCTCAAAAGAGGTTAAGCAAGATTCTCCATCTTCCTAGAATACAAGATGAGGAAGAGGTACCAGCCTCAAGGACTAGGGAGGCGCTTCAATGGTGTGGATTGGATCCAACCTTAAAGATAGGAGCTGCCATCAACAGAAAAGGCATGAATCATCAAGGGAAATTCCTATCTGAAATAGAAGGAAAAGTGATCTTATGTAAACCAGGTGGCCATGAGAGGATATCAGCCTATATGTTCAGCCTGATGACAAGGGTAATCTTTAAGATTCAAACCAATTGGTCTGCAGTACTATTTGATAAAATAAAAGAAGGAATCAAGAAGCCAAACTTGGCTAGGATCATGAGTCTGTACCTAGCTGGAATAATTCCAGAGGTGATGCAACAGATTCCTGGATCAAAGATAAACCACATGAGGAGAATGGACATAAGGTTATTCTCAAGATGGGATAGAGTTCTTTCAAAAGAGATTCCTGATGTGGACAGGCAAGAGCTAACAGAAAAATCACCTGCACATAACCTTTCTGAGCATGGTCATGAAGATGCACAAGTCCAGGAAGATACTATATCTGCACAGGTGTAGGGGGAGCCAGTTATTGCACAAGTGCAGGGGGAGCTAGAAAGTATACAAGTCTAGGACAATGCTGAGAATGCACAGATGTAGGTGGAGCAACATTCTGAATAAGTGCAAGAGGAAGAAAGAATCAATTTATCAGAGGACATTGTTTCTCAAACTGATCTTGATATTTCTGGAGTTGCTGCTGCTGCTGAAAAAGTCCTATCTCCTGCTCTCACTCAACAAGAATTCACTCTTGAAGAGTTATTTCCTGATCTTGAAGGACCAGCAGATAAAAATGAAGAGGAGCAAGTTAGGGAGCAAGTCAGGATTGAGGAGGAGCAGGTTAATATGGAGGAGGATCAACATGGAGTTGAGAAAGAAATTTCTTCCACTCCTCAAGAGAGAGTTCATATTGAAAGTTCTTCAGAGTCTGAGCATGAAGAAGTCAGGGAGGCCAAGAAAAGAAAACTAATGGTCTTTAAGAGAAGAAGTCAAAGCTATAAGAAGGCCCTCTAATCAACTACTTCACATTCTACTCCTGAGATTGATTACTGCAAGTACTTGATTGACTTACAAGTAAAATTTGATGAGCAGAGATTGCTTCTAGAAAAATATGTGGATGAAAGCCAAAAGGCTCTTCAATTTGATCTAGCCCAAGAGATAAAGTCTATTAGATTTGAGGTGAATCAGAATAGAAAAGAGATGACAGATTGCTTCCACAAGGGAGGCAATGCCGTGGTATTTCTTGCAAAGCAACAAGCAGAAATAAAGAAGCAAGTGGATGAGGTTGCTGTCAAACAAGGCTATGTCCTTGAAAATAAAATAAGAATGAATGAAAATCTGACAGAATCTCACAATGTCATAGTCACTGAGTTAACAACTGCTGTTACAAGAATGACTGCTGTAAGGGCTAAAGAAATAGAAGAATACAATAAGAAGCTACAGGCTGCCCTAGATTCAGTTAAATCTGCAATCACTTCATCTGAGAAGTTAATTAGTGACAAGATCCAAAAGTTAAAGCCATTATTTAAAGATGGAATCAATTACCTGGATGGGCAAATAAGATTTCAAAAAAAGGACTTAAGAGATCATATGACCAGAGAAGTCAT
The DNA here is from genome assembly GCA_039513925.1 of Platanthera zijinensis. NCBI lineage: Eukaryota > Viridiplantae > Streptophyta > Magnoliopsida > Asparagales > Orchidaceae > Platanthera > Platanthera zijinensis. Next base: position 107,266,849 of record CM077078.1, on the reverse strand, counting down.
AAAGGGGGAGAGGGTGTTAGTCTATGCTGGATCTGATCATGCCAAATGGGTAACCAACAACATAAGAGCCACTCTGGGATATCCACCCTTGTGTGATGATGATAATGTGGCTGAGTCAGGTGTGTAAATAGCTCTACTTGAAGGTGATCTACCTGAAGTTGCCCAAGTCATTTATCCACCTGCAGATATTGAAATTGTACATTAACAAGTTGAGCATATGTACAGACTTCCTCCACCAGTTACAAATGTTGTTATTGAAAAGGTAGATATGCCAGAAGCTGGTCTGAAAGCTCAGCAAGATGCTCAACTATCAAATAAAAGATTTAGAGAGCAGGTAGAGTTAAAACCTGACTTTGAGCAGTGGAGCCCCACTTCAAGGAATATCATATTAACTGCCTGGAAATCTGTCAAAGACCAAGTTCATGAAAGAGGTAAATGGTACAATGAGCAGGAGTGGCAAAAGTATGAAGCCAGGCAGGAGGCCATAGTTCAATACAGGAGAAAGGCTAAGATGGGGAAGCTACCTCCTGATGCTCAGGAACCTAGCAAGTATTTCCCCAAGCCCTTTCATTATTTTGAGAGGCAAAGGATCAAGGCTGTAGCACAAAAGAAAGCTTAGTTGAAAGGGAAGAAGCCTATTGAAGATACAAAACCTATTGTGCAGGCTCAGATTAAATCTTGTAAAAGGGATTGTCATCAAGGAGCCAGTCCAGCCTTAGTCTAAGTTTTACTAGTTTTTGTCCAAGAACTATGTAATTGTTAGTTTGTTAAAGAAATCCATGTAAACATCTTGTAACAAACATTTTTGAGTTAATATACAAAACATTGTTTTGTGATCATTTTATTTTACATCTTTATTCTGTGATGTAACTATGATATGTGTTTTGTTTATATAGTACCCTGTGATATAATGCTTATGTACATTATCATGTTTATTTTCTAAGTGGTGTATATCATTGGCTAAAGGGTTATGATTTCTCCAAATAGGGAGAGATTGTTGGGTACATTGGAAAATGTGTACCTGATTTGGAGAAGCCTCACTTAGCTCAATGATATGCATCAAGGTGTATTTGATGTTATTTTGAGTTTATATGTGCAAGTTAAGAATGTACTAGAATGTAGGAAAAATATTCTAAGTCCATATGTCGACACCTGAGGAAGCTGTGTCGACACTTCAGTAAGATTGTGTCGACACTTGGAAATGGCTGTGTCCACACTTCAGTGAGTTTGTGTCGACACTGGGAGGCTGTGTCGACACACAAAAGATTATAGTCGACATCAACTGTGTCGACACTAGGAGGCTGTGTTGACACACAGAGGCAGAGTCGACAACAACTGTGTCGACACTTGGAGGCAGTGTCGACACACGCTATGTTCTGAGTCTACATCAACTGTGTCGACACACAAGACTTGTGTCGACATACAGCTGAGTCTAGACCAAGTTGATTGCTGATGAATGGTGAAGTGTTTGTGTCGACACAAATAATCAGTGTCGACACATTCTCAAGATGCAGTATCAAGAAGCTGTGTCGACATCAAGGAAGCTATATCGACATCACCAAAGGCTGTGTCGACACTTCAGTCACTTGTGTCGACACATATTGACAGATGGTCTCGACACTTTATGACAGTCAGTCTCGACGCTTTGCTAACAGAGACAAAGGCTCAAGAACTGTTTGAAGACTTGACAGCTGTGAGTTACAACAGGTTTACTGAAGCTGTCTGACTTGTCAGAAGTTAGTTATAAACCGGATCAGTCGATTACCATGGATGAAGTCTATAAATAGATGGATTCAGAAGAAGGAAACGAATCAATTATTATTATCACAACTAACACAATTAGAGATTGATCTCTGATCAAGAAAATACAAGTCACAAAGAAGAGGATCTTCGTGAGAAGATCTAAGAAGACATTCTGAAGTGATCATCCACTAAGATTCAGTCTAAGTTGAATTCAATCAAGAATTCAGAAGTATCTTCAAGAGGTTTGGAGAGAGAGAGATCCAGCTATTTGAAGTCAAGAAGGAGACAATCACAGGTCTCTTAAGAAGCAGATACTGAACTAATCTGTCAAGAAGATTCAGATCTATTTCTGGAATCTAAGGAGGAAGCTGCCAGTCAGTTATATTCAAAGGAAATCAACTCAACTAAGTTCAGATTCAAGAAGATTTGAAGAAAGCTAAGATCAAGTTGATTTCAGCCATCAGCCTCTTCAAGAAGCTGATCAAGAAAGTTCTTATCCCTTCTCTCTCAATAGGGGTAAGAGATTATAAAATTCCTTTTCAAATTCTGTAGGATCTATTTATAGATCTGAGTTGTAAGCCTGTTTTATAAAGGCTGAGTGTAGGAGATTTGTTCTCTGAGTGGTAGGGTTGTTTATGCCTGAGTTGTAGGAGAAGGTATTCTCTGAGTTGTAGGCTTTGTGGCAAGGCTGAGGTAGGGCTTGTTAGCCTGAGTTATAGGAACCTTATAGGGTTCTGATTTGTAGGAACCTTTCAGGGTTCTGAGCTGTAGGATCTGAGGATCTTAGATAAAGGAAGAAGTTAGGCCGAATCTAGCACACTGCTAGATAGGTCAAGGGGGAAGTGGATGTACCCAGATCTTGGGGAACCACTATAAATCTGTGTGCAATCTGTGATGTGTGTATGATTGTGATTGATGTGCTGTATTAGCTATAGAAATATCTGATTTATTCAAAGAACTGTAGTTATATTCTGCCTTAAGTTAAAACAAGTATTATAACCTATTCACCCCCTCTAGGTGTTTAGGTGGTCTTGAAAGTAAAACTTTCAACCACTAATCACATGACCCAAAAATGCCACCTTCTCAAACCAGAACTCACACTTCAATAACTTTGCATACATCTGGTTCTCTCTCAAAGTCTGCAAGACTTCTCTCAGATGAGCCTCATGCTCTGCCTACAATTTCGAGTATTCCAAAATATCATCGATGAAGACCACCACAAATGAGTCTAAATACCTCTGAAACACTCGATTAATCAAATCCATGAATACCGATGGCGCGTTCGTCAGCCCGAACGCTATCACCGAGAACTCGAAGTGACCATACCTCATACAAAACGCTGTCTTGGGTATGTACTCGTCTCGAATCCATAACTGATAGTATTCAGACTTCAAGTCCAACTTAGAGTACACCACTGACCCTACCAACTGGTCGAACAGGTCATCTATAAGTGGAATCAGATACTTATTCTTGACGGTCAATTTATTCAACTCCTAGTATTTTATGCACATCTGCATACTACCATCTTTCTTCTTCACAAATAGCACTGACGCACTCCATGGCGAAGAGCTGGCTCTAATACACCCTTGCTCCAACAGTTCTTGGAAATGTACCTTGAGCTCAGCCAACTCCTTCGGTGCCATCCTAAAAGGAGGACGTGACACCGACCTAGCTTTTAGTATTAACTCAATCAAGAAATCGATCTCCTGACGAGGAGGCGCCCCAGGAAGCTCCTCAGGAAACACATCCTCGAATTCTGCCACTACCGGCACTTCTTCGATTGTTAGCTTGGAAAGTTGAGCTTCTAACAATGCTACGAAAGCTACCCCTCCCTGGTTAACTGCCCGCACCAACTGCATGGCTGAGATCAGGGAACAGGCCACTCCACTAAGGCCTTCAAATTTGATTTCTTCCTTTCCTACGCTTCTCAGGATCACCACCCTAGATAGGCAGTCAATACTAGCATGATGCTCAGCAAGCCAGTCCATCTACAAGATCACATCGAACTCGGCCAATGACAGAATCGCTGCTTCCAACATGAATCCAACTCCATCGAGACTCCAACCAATGCACCCTCTCATCCTGGTAGTCATAAAAGACCCATTGGGCATGCACACCCTAAGTTCTGTGTCCACTAAAAAGGGCTTGACTCCAATTCTTCGGATAAAGCTTTTTGCCAGAAAGGAGTGCGACGCTCCCGTGTCGAACAATACCATAGCGGGGTAACCAGAAACTAACATAAAGCCTAAAACATAGGCGATGCACATAAAAGTATTGAAAGTCTAAAGCAAATAAATAAACTTAAACTTTCCCATACCTGTCACCACATCATGTTATTGAATCGCTTCCTGATGCCCAAGGTTGTATGCCATTGGCTACACGGGTTAGAAACGTGAAGCGCTCGACTCTGCCATTTTTCCTTTCTCCGCAGTGCTGGGACCGAAACACACAGACTGCTCCTGCCTTGGCTCATGCTCAGCGCCACCTTAAGTACAAAAACATATTATGTGGCCCAACTTGCCAAACTTGTAGCACGATGGTAGTCCCTTGAAGTGAGATCCCACAAACGTCGTACTGCACTTCTCCCATGACTTGTAGGGATTAGGCTTCTTTTTCCACTTACTCCCTTACGATTGAGAAGGCTTTCCTTCTCCCTATTTTACTATAAATCCCTTACGACATTGGGTTCGTTTTATGTCACTTTCCAATGTCCTGCCCGCCTCAATTAACTCATTGAAGCCCGCATTCTTCATAGCTATGAGGGATTGTCTCAGATTCTCTCTCATCCCATGGTAGAAGAGATTGTCTCTCTCTTCATCGTCAGCCATGGTCGTTCCAGCATACCAACCCAATCAAGTAAATTCCTGAACATACTCATCAACAGTCTTGTCTCGTTGCACCAAGTGCAAAAACTGTCTCTGAAGTACTAACCTTATTGATGAAGGGATATACTTTTTCAAGAAGGCATTCCCGAACTCTTCTATGGACAGGGTGCGTCCAGTAAACTGGTGGCCGCTATGGCTCACCCACCACAACTTAGCATCACCTTCAAACATGAAGGTCACAAACTCAGATTGCTTCTCCTCTAGCGTCTCTACTGCCTTCAATAGTTCTTGAATCCTCACCCACCAGTCCTCCGCATCGGTCGGCGTGCTGACTCCCATGAATGTTGGAGGATGGAACTTAGAAAATACTTCATTTGTTGATCTCCCTGCCCGACGACCACTCTCTCAACAACCGGCTCTATTGGCCTGGCTCCTCCGCTCGGTAAGACTAGTGCCACATCCAGGGTAACAGGAGCCGCTACCTATTGATGCAGGCTTGTACGCAGACACAGATATTACAGACAAACTCGATTTCCTCTCGACGCCCAAATTATACGTTCACACAAAATTTACTCGCAACAAACGCGTTTGCAATATTATAAATTAAATGCTAATGTATGGGTAGCCACGCCGTTAGAGATCGAACAAAGCCTATAGGCTAATATTTTTTCCAGCTAAAAGGACCCACCCGGTCCGATCAAGCGAAAGTTGTACCAAAAGAGATCCACCAAAAATTACGATTCAGAAAAAGGTAGATCTCTCCCAATAAAAGAAAACAAGGTTCGTCAATTCTCTCAAAATAAAACAAATCAAGATAGACAACAAAATCGATCGAAAGAAACCACGATTAATTCAATGCTATCAAAATTCAACGCTAAAGTATTCTACCACAAAAATTATCTAGAGGAAAAATAAAATCACATAGAGAAATTAGAAATTTTCTTTACCCCACTCAGAGATTTATTTTCTCTAAAAACTAGATCGCTCGTCACCGGATCCACCGGAACCGTGCCGAATGGAGAGAAACTTGTTCACCTTTCTCGCCTATCGCCGGATTTGATTCCACGATATCACAGATCTTTTTGCCTTGCCCGAAATAAACCAAGAAAGAGATTCTTGGGTTGGCCGAATTTTTTCTAGAAAATGTTATGGGTGGTCGAAATTTTAGATAAGGTGGTGAAAGGAGATAGTTGAGAGAATTAAAGAAGAAGAGAGAAAGAGGAGTAGGGAGAGAGGGAGGTCCGAAATTTCAAGAGAGAAAGAGGGGGGAAAAATGTCAGGTTTTCAATTTTCTCATTCAACTTTTTTTATTCCTTCTATATCATGGCCTTTTATAAGGCTTACAAAAAGTAGGCTACATGCAACCCAAATCAAATAAAAGATAATAAGGAAATAAATAAATATAATCCTAAATTAAAACAATGCAACAAGAAAATAAATAAATATATTAAAACATTATAATTATTAAATTATTATCGCAGCGATGTCGTTGTAGCGACGATGGCGTTGTAGCGAAATTATTGTCGCGGCGATGGCATTGTAGCGGAGATGGTGTTGTAGCGAAATAAATGTCGCGGTGATGACGTTGTAGCGGCGATGGTGTTGTAGCGAAATAAATGTCGCGGCGATGACATGCATCAAAATTATTGTTGCCGCATCGTCCATCCGAGTCTTCAAACGTACGGTTGTGGCGGCGATCAACATAATGCATGGATCCGGCGTCGCCAAGGAGCTCTCCAAAGAACTCGTCAGCACCATCAGCAACGTCCTCACGAATAAATAGCGGGACAACGTCGCCATCAATCATCCCCCACTCAAAATTACTTATCACCGATGAGTGGCCCGGAAGGGGAAAGTAGCCGAAAATAGCAACAGCAGGTGGCAAGTCTGACTCGGAAATCCAGGTCATAGAAGAACAATCATCACCCATCAATCAAAATCTATCAGACAAAAAAAGGTCTGGGGAAACCTTGGAAAAACATTAGTCAAAGAAGGAGAAAAAGTTTCAACATCAACATTCAACGTACCTCCAGTAGAGACCGATAGAGAGAGTGATCCAGAAACAAGCTCACTACCAAACTCATTAGAATATTCAGTGGACCCAAATGGACAGACAGATAATTCAAGTGGTGGAGAAACATATAGCGTTAAACCCGACATATTAAAAATATAGGATATACCCTAATCAGTAAGTAACTCCAAAAGATATACGGTTTCTCCTAATTTCTTTAAGATTCGAAAAGAACCGGCTCGCGGATCCACCAACTTTTCTATGGTACCCGAGGGCATCCGTTCAGGGATGAGATGCACCAAGACTAAATCACCAATTTTAAAGTGAGACGCTCTCTTATGTAAGTTAACATGAGATTGATAAAATGCATATTATGTGGTTTGCGCTTCATTAATGTGCATATGTAAATTGTGGACATGAAAGACTAACTCTTGTGCAAATTGACTTGACTTATAAAATGGAGGCAGCTGGATCAAGTTAAGTGGCACTGGTGCTTTATATCCGTGCACTATTTCATTTGGTGATAAACCGGTAAGTCGATGCAGAGGATTACTAAAAGTGAGTTGGCATGTGCAATAATCTTTAATTATTATATGGATGAGTGAGTCTAAGCGTGGCCAACGAAACGTTTCCTCCACTAACAAAATAATCGTACCACAACCCAACAGAATGACAAAACCATCGATACAGATCTCTCTAACGATAAGGAGGTGCGAAGAACAGAGCGGATCACACCACTTTGGGTAAATCGTGACACTGAATAACATATCCCATAAGACATTCAAATTGGGAAAGTGAAATCGATCTTTAATGGCGTGATTATCCACGCACAAACGCTAAGATTTCATCTCCGACTGCCAATCTTCCGAACAAGGAGCATCACCCTTAGCTAGAAGGCACCCTACAACATTCATAATTTCACCACGAAAAGACTCGCGGGCGATGTACGCATGATTCATCAAACTCAAGGTCCGCTTCTCTGCCAGAAAAGTCAATGGAGGGGCTAGAAAAGAAGACATCGCAAAATACTTCGGACTAGGCATAACAAGTTCGTGTTCTAACAAGCCCTCTAATCGAGTCACAGGATCAGGAGGGAGAGTTGGTAAAATTTAAACCCGGGAGAAAATCAAATTCGTCTTGAAATTCATGCAACGGAGACAACATCAAAGGAAGCTCATTCGGGTCTACACCATTAACGTTATCCAAAAGTACAACTCCCTTGCTGGATAATTCATCTTCACTAGATACATCATCCAAATCAGAATCAGTAAAGGTCTCAGAAATAGGGAAAATCGAACCCGACAAAATTTCTAATTCACATGTAGCTTCAGGCAATGATGATAACATCAAAGGCATATCCTTCAGATTCTCAGCGCTAAAGTCATCCAAAAATAACCTTCCTTCATAAGGTAAATCTTCCCAATCAGTCATAACATTCATTAAGTCAGGGTCATCAGACCATTCCTCAATTAGCATAGGTGATGGATCAGGGGCAAGGTCGAGGGTAGGTTGGATATTCATATGGTGCTTCACTTCAGAGGGGAATTCCTCTTCCATGTCACTTGGGTAACCCAAATCCTCAACGTCACTAAACTCTTCATCAGTAATGACATTGCTCTTAGTAGTGGGATCAATCAACGGTACTAACTCGGAGTCAACAGAAGGTTCACAAACGGGCTCAGTAGGCTCGGGGGAAGACTCAGACAGGACTAAAATCATAGGAGGAATGGGGAACTCAACCGCAATGGGACTAACCAATCCACTAGCATCGCAGGTAATATTCGTCTGACGCCTCATACTGGCAGGAATATTCTCACCACGAGGGCTCATGACATCCCTAGTCATAACACCTTTCGAGTCTGGAACAAATGACCTATATGGTATGGTTTCCTAATGGTGGTAGTAGGCACACTATGGGCATGCCGACCTTTGGGGGGAAATGAACTAGCGTTAGGTACGTAATCATTCCTATAAGAAGGTATCATACTAGTGCCATAACGATACTCACTCACATGATTGGTGTCAGTAGTGCGGAGGTAGTAGGATCAAATTGGTCCGAGAGTAGGCTACGCATGTGCAGCCAAGCATATTGGTAGCTACCTACATGACGCTCTTCGTTTAACCAAAACACACGAGCTTGACCAACTAATTTGTCACGGGCTACGACAACCTTTTGGAGGTCATCCGAGGGGTACCACACAAAATAATTTTCCATCCCTTTAAGCCATTCTCGAAAAATTTGTTGATTCTTGTAACCGTCGTAAGTGGGTACCTCGTTCCTAGTAAGAGGAAAAGTGTGTGGGCGGTTGGTTTTCCTATGGCATGTAGGCAAAGTTGGGGTGTGATTAGCCATAATTTTAGCAAACAAATAGTCTAATCGGGAAACAAAAATGTCATGGGCCATACTCGGAGTGACTAGAAATTTTTTTATAAGTTATAACAAGTGAAGTTTCGTGTGCCCAAGTCTAGTGCGCATGCAATGATAGAAAATTTGATTCTGTCCTGTTATAATTTATGAAAGACAGATTTGTTCCCACTTAATAACTAAGGTAGTTAAAATATTTTTTTGATTTTCTTGATGGAAATAATAAGAAGATTATTAAAAAAATTTTTTGATTTTTTTGCAGAAAAAATAAAAATTTTAGGCCGCTATTTGGAGATCAAAATTTAAAAATTTATTTTTGTTTTGGACAACAAATCGTGCAAGACAAGTGTGTGTTGACGTGCTAAGAAAAAGGTGGAGGGTGTCAATTAAGAAATTGACGTGAACCTCCCTCTGATACCAAATTGATGTAGGCTTGTATGCGGACACGGATATTACGGACAAACTCGATTTCCTCTCGACGCCCAAATTCTACGTTCGCACAAAATTTACTCGCAGCACACACGTTTGCAATATTATCAATTAAATGCTAACGTATGGGTAATCATGCCGTTAGAGATCAAACAAAGGCTATATGCCAATATTATTTCCAGCTAAAAGGACCCACCCGGTCCGATCAATCGAAGATTGTACCAAAAGAGATCCACCAAAAATTACTATTCGGAAAAAGGTAGATCTCTCCCAACAAAAGAAAATGAGGTCCGTCAATTCTCCCGAAATTAAACAAACCAACATAGACAACAAAATCGATCGAAGTAAACCACGATTAATTCAATGCTATCAAAATTCAACGCTAAAGTATTCCACCACATAAATTATCTAGAGGGAAAATAAAATCACACAGAGAAAGTAGAAATTTTTGTTACACCACTCGGAGATTTATTTTCTCCAAAAACTAGATCGCTCGTCACCGGATCCACCGGAACCGCGTCGAATGGAAAGAAACTCGTTCGCCTTCCTCGCCTCACGCCGGATTTGATTCACGCGATCTGTTGAATTTTCTGGATCTTGAAATGAGCAGGGGTTATCTCAACTTAGAATGCTAAATACAACCAGAAACACATGCAGTAACACGAATCTTTATTAATCACAACAATCTTCTCACAAAGCGAGACATACATGGCGAGACATGATTTCGCCAATATACCAAGCAAAACAAAATACATGGCAAATCTAACAGTGCCGACTCAAAGAGTAGCCACCAATTCTACTACTTCACTACGGAGTCCGCACAGACCGCCTAGTCCGCAAAACCGCGAACTAACCAAGCGGACAGACCATTATTCCAATGCAAGCTCTACTTGCCGATCAGCAAGCCGCCTAGCTGCCTGACCGCGCAATCTACTGCTGCCGAACTGAACAGGCCGCCTGAAGCAGGCGACTTATTGAAGCCCGAAACAAGTTGCGAAAGAGAATACCACCTGATCGCTATCCGCGACCTGCTGTTTACCGCCGGTTGCTTAACAATAGTGTCCGCATTATCCCTGACCGTAATAAGATCCATGTCCTGGCTTTCCAGCGATATCCGCACAACCTGCACAACACAAACCGATCAACTCCATTAACCCGGGCGGATACCAAAATCCAGTCCGCAGCAATGGTTCACGGGCTCACTTACTGTTCATTCTAACTAAGCTTGACGTGATGGAGGGGTCATATTTATAGGCACGATGAGGAGTGTGGTCACCGCCCTAGCCGATAGGATCACCGCCACCATCCCGCGATGAACACCAAGCAGTCCGCTTAGTCCGCCGCGATCTTGTGCGATAGCTAGCTCGCCTCAGCATCACCAAGGCCGGACGGACTTCCCAGTCCGCCTTGTCGCCAAAGGCCGCCAGACTTGGTCGACATCCCGCAAGACTCTGCATCAATATTGCCTGTCCGCCATCCCGTGGACACCGCACAGTCCGCTCCCCCAAGTTCGCAGCCAAGGCACCAAGCCAACTACCGAACTCGGCGGACAATGAACGCAGTCGGCCCGCCTTGCGGACACAGCATCAGTCCGCATAACTCCGAGTCCGCAGCTAGGCATAAAGCTGATAGCTGCCGGACTCAGCAGACAAGCCTTCAATCCGCGCGTCGAGGTGGACACCTCAAGATAATTTTCGCTAAGCAAGCAGCCAACCCACAGGGCAGCACCTGCCGAGCTTGGCGGACTGAGAAGTAGTCCGCGCACTACTACGCGATATCCCCGGACCGAGCCAACCATGGACATGGTTCAGAACAAACCAAGTCCACACCACTGGCCATCAGGGCCAGTCCGCACTTACTAGCAGATACTGGTACCAGTCCGCCAAGCTCAGCGAACTCCAGCATCACTCCGCTCTAACCGGCAAACCTTGTAGCTACCACTAGCCGCACCACAAGAGAGAGACAAAGGATTCTGCCATGCTGGTCTGCCGAGCTCCAGTACAGTCCGCACCTTGCCGGACACCGCAGATAGAAAACCTATTCGCTCAGTTGCAATCCGGGAACATCCTATTGTCTGAGCAAAAACCGGTCTGGCTGGCCGCCTCCTCTGTTCGCACAGACCGCGCGAACAGACCGCCAAGGCCGCCACTTCCAGCATATCCACAGACTTGATTAACTGCCAGTCCTGTCCGCGCGGACAGATCGCCCTGGTTGCCTGACCATCAGCTAACCGCTGCCTTATTGCCGACCTGCCTATCCGCCTATCCAGACCGCACAGGCCGCGCAGATAGAATTCCCAAGTGGCGCAATCTTCCACTTTCACTTCACAATTTTTAACACTCCCCCTTGAAGTGAGAAGTGGCAAGAAACCCCAGCAGTTCCCGTAACCATGCACCTGGTCCCTTTGATAGTGCCTCTGAGAAAATGTCCAAGACATAGTCCTCACCTTGCCTATCCTGGACCATAAGGGATCCCTCCAGCATCTCCCAAAAAGATCCATGCTTCCCTCTTCCTTCTTTAGCTTTGACCTCCACTTATGCATCACAGGAGTATCACCAACGACCTTGGGCACAAGGTCCCAAGCCTCGTCTCCCTTGAGAATAGTCACATCCTCGACCTTGGTGTCAACCACCACCTTGACTCCAGCGGTGTCCTCACAGCTAGAAGATCCTTGCTCGATCTGAGGGCCTGCAAGAACATATGAGATGAAGCTCACCGAGTTTCCTTCACTGTATCGAGCTGGTGGGTTGGTGATCCTCTTCGATCTCCGAAGACCTTGATCACGGCTAACCACCTCCGCTGCAACTGCTGAACTAGATCCAATCCCGGGCATACCTGGAGCATCGCTTCCCTTGCTATCTGTACAAGAAGCTATCGCTTTGGAACTAGAAGCACCTGGAGCATCGCTCCCTCTGCTTCCTGAACCACAGGCACCTTGAGTATAACTCTCCTTGCTTCCTGAACCAGAAGACACCGTCTTCGAACCAGAAGCACTTGGAGCATCGCTCCCCCTACTTCCTGAACCTGACGACTCTGCCCTGGATCTAGAATAGCCGGAAGCTCCTTGTGACTCAGGCAGCTTTAACTGTACCTTTGCAGCAGCCTCCTCATGCCCATTATCTAACCTGCTCACCTCTAGATTAACATGTGAGCTATCCCAGTATGATGCCAGCTCATCGAAGACAACGTCTCTCGAAACGATGAACTTCTTCGTTACTGGATCCATGTACCTCCATCTCCTCTTCCACTCATCATACCCAACGAAGACTAGCTTCGTCTTGAGAGAACCAGGAGATTGTACATAGAAGGTAAAACCAAACACTCGAAAGTGCTTCACACTGGGCTTTACCCAGAACATCAACTCATATGGAGTCTTCACATTGATCAGATATAGAGGCATCTGATTGATGACATGCACCACACAGGCCATCCCTTATGCCCAAAAGGCCTTAGGAACGCCTTTGCATCGAATCCAACACCTGTAGGTCTCCGTTAATAAACGGATCATCTGATCTGCAACACAACCTTGTTGCGAAGTATCTCCACAAGAGAGCTCTCTCCGGATGTCATGCTTTCTGTAGAAGTTAAAGAACTCGGCAGAACCGAAACCACCCCCGGTTCCTGCTCTCAACTTCTTGATCCACAAGCCAAGCTTACCCTATACAAGCTTCTTGAACTCCACAAACAAGTGAAACATGTTCGACTTCTCCTTCATGAAGTATACCCAAGCATACCTTGAGTAGTCATCAACCAATAACAGCATATACCTGCTGCCTCGAAGACTGGAAGTGACGGTCGGCCCCAACAACCTCTCATGGCCTTTTCCACCTTGTCTGTGCCTTATCAACCTTGAAGCGACCAGCTTCTCCGGGTTGACATTCCGTGCAACCACGAATGTCTCCGAAGGATAACAAGTTAGGAAATCCTCCTACAAGACTTTCACCGCCATTGCTTTCAGCTTATCCATCCCCACATGCCCAAGTCTTTCATGCCAGATAGCTGCACTATCAATGGTCTTCATCCGATCATAACTTATTGATGTCTCAACTAAGTTCTTCCCCTTACTCCCAAAATGAGCAACGTTCGCGGAGTGAAGGATAACCTTACACTCCTTCTTGATATGGCCTAGCTGCTTGCACTTATAACACCTTGATCCTTCCTTCCTCTTTGAATCACACTTAGGAGAAACACTCCTCTTTTGCTGATCTAAAGTAGAAGAATCAACCTCTGCACCCACCTTCCCTTCCTTGTTGAACAATCCAACAAGAGAAATCCACATCTTCGCAGCTGACCGACATCCGTCGATGTGGTCCAAGAGCTCCGATGAGATCAACTGCTTGAGGATCCCTTCCGCTTTCGCGTTTCTCTCCTCCCAAGCTCTCATCGCTTCAGCATTTCCAGTGACAGTAGTAATTCTTTGCCTTTCTGCTCCGCAAACCACCTCCCAGAGGTCCTCACCCAGAAGAAAGCTCTCCACACAAGACATCCACTTTTTGAAGTTCATCTGAGTTAGGAGATCAATACCAAGATCTCTTGCTAGTCCTGCTTCCATGGTCCAACACTGGTTTCCTATTCACAAGAGCAATAATAACTTCTAGTTGATCACTACTTATCAATTCCAACCTCCCTCTGATACCATGTTGAATTTTCCAGATCTTGGAATGAGCAGGGGTTATCTCAACTTAGAATGCTAAACACAACCAGAGACACATGCAGTAACAAGAATCTTTATTAATCACAACAATCTTCTTACAAAGCGAGACATGATTTCGCCAATGTACCAAGCAAAACAAAATACACGGCAAATCTAACAGCGCTGACTCAAAGAGTAGACGCCGATTCTACTACTTCACTACGGAGTCCGCACAGACCGCCTAGTCCGCCAAATCGCGAACTAACCGAGCAGACAAACCATTATTCTAATGCAAGCTCTACTCGCCGATCAGCAAGCCGCCTAGCTGCCTGACTGCGCGGTCTGCTGCTGTCGAACTGAACAGGCTGCCTGAAGCAGATGACTTATTGAACCCCGAAACAAGTTGCCAAAGAGAAGACCGCCTGATCGCTGTCCGCGACCTACTGTTTACCTCCGGTTACTTAGCCGCAGAGTCCGCACTGTCCCTGACTGCAATCAGAGCCATGTCCTAGCTTTCCAGCACTATCCGTACAACCTACACAACACAAACTGGTCAACTCCATTAACCCGGGCGGATACCAAAATCCAGTCCGCAGCAATGGTTCGCGGGCTCACTTACTGTTCATTCTCACTACGCTTGACGTGACGGAGGGGGTCCTATTTATAGGCACGATGAGGAGTGTGGTCACCGCCCTAGCCGATAGGATCACCGCCACCATTTCGCGACGAACACCAAGTAGTCCGCTTAGTCCGCCGCGACCTTGTGCGATAGCCAGCTCGCCTCAACATCATCAAGGCCGGACGGACTTCCTAGTCCGCCTTGTCGCCAAAGGCCGCCAGACTTGGTCGACATCCCACAAGACTCTACATCAACATTGCCTGTCTGCCATCCCGTGGAGACCGCACAGTCCGCTCCCCCCAAGTTCGCAGCTAAGGCACCAAGCCAACTGCCGAACTCGGCGGACAATGAACGTAGTCCGCCCGCCTTGCGGACATAGCATCAGTCCGCATAACTCCGAGTCTGCAGCAAGGCATCAACCTGATAGTTGTCGGACTCAGTGGATAAGGCTTCAGTCTGCGCGCCGAGGTAACACCTCAAGATAATTTTCACTAAGCAAGCAGCCAACCCACAGGGCAGCACCTGCCGATCTTGGCGGACTGAGAAGCAGTCCGCGCACTACTGCGCGATATCCCCGGACTGAGCCAACCATAGACTTGGTTCAGAACCAATCAATTCCACACCACTGGCCATCAGGGCCAGTCCGAACTTACTAGAGGACACTGGTACCAGTCCGCCAAGCTCGGTGAACTCCAGCATCACTCTGCTCCAACCGGCGAACCTTGCAGCTACCACTAGCCGCACCACAAGAGCTAGACCAAGGCATCTGCCATGCCGGTCTGCCAAGCTCCAGTCCAATCCGCACCTTGCCAAACACCGCAGATAGAAAACTTATTCGCCCAGTTACCATCTGGGAACATCCTGTTGTCTGAGCAAAAACTGGTCTGGATGGCCGCCTCCTCTGTTCGCACAGACCGCGCGAACAGACCGCCAAGGCCGCCACTTCCAGCACATACGCAGACTTGATTAACTGCCAGTCCTGTCCGCGCAGTCCGCACTTACAGATCGCCCTGGTTTCCTGACCATCAACTAACTGCTCCTTATTGCCGACCTGCCTATCCGCCTATCAAGACCGCACAGGGTGCGCTGATAGAATTCCCAAGTCACACAATCTCCCACTTTCACTTCACAATTTTCAACACTCCCCCTTGAAGTGAGAAGTGGCAAGCAACCCCAGTAGTTCCCGTAACCATGCACCTGGTCCCTCTGATAGTGCCTCCGAGAAAATGTCCAAGACATAGTCCTCGCCTTGCCTATCCTGGACCATAAGGGATCCCTCCAGCATCTCCCAAAAAGAGCCATGCTTCCCTCTGCCTTCTTTAGCTTTGACCTCCACTTATGCGTCACAAGAGTATCACCAACGACCTTGGCCACAAGGTCCCAAGCTTCATCTCCCTTGAGAATAGTCACATCCTTAACCTTGGTGTCAACGACCTCCTTGACTCAAGCGGTGTCCTCATAGCTAGAAGATCCTTGCTCGATCTGAGGGCCTGCAAAGAAACATGGGATGAAGCTCACCGAGTTTCCTTCACTATATCGAGATGGTGGGTTGGTGATCCTCTTTGATCTCCAAAGACCTTGATCATGGCTAACCATCTCCGCTGCAACTCCTGAACAACCTCCAATCTCGGGCAAACCTGGAGCATCGCTCCCCTTGCTATCTGTACAAGAAGACACCTCCTTGGAACTAGAAGCACCTGGAGCATCGCTCCCCCTGCTTCCTTAACCACAAGCACTTGGAGTATAACTCTCCTTGCTTCCTGATCCAGAAGACACCGTCTTCGAACTAGAAGCACCTGGAGCATCGCTCCCCCTACTTCCTGAACCTGATGACTTTGCCCTGGAGCTAGAATAACCTGAAGATCCTGGTGACTCAGGCAGCTTCAACTGTACCTTTGCAGCAACCTCCTCATGCCCATTATCTAACCTACTCACCACTAGCTCAACATGTGAGCTATCCCAATATGACGTCAGCTCATCGAAGACAACGTCTCTCGACACGATGAACTTCTTCGTTACTGGATCCATGCACTTCCATCTCCTCTTCCACTCATCATACCCAACGAATACTAGCTCTGTCTTGAGAGCACCAGGAGATTGTACATAGCAGGTAGAACAAAACACTCGAAAGTGCTTCACACTGGGCTTTACCCCGAACATCAGCTCATATGGAGTCTTCACATTGATCAGATCTAGAGGCATCCGATTGATGACATGCACCGCACAGGCCATCCCTTCTACCCAAAAGGCCTTAGGAATGCCTTTGCATTGAAGCCAACACTTGCAGGTCTCCGTCAACAAACGGATAATCTGATCTGCAACACAACCTTGTTGCGAAGTATCTCCACAAGAGAGCTCTCTCCGGATGTCATGCTTTCTGCAGAAGTTAAAGAACTCGACAGAACCGAAACCACCTCCGATTCATGCTCTCAACTTCTTGATCCGCAAGCCAAGCTGACCCTCCACAGGCTTCTTGAACTCCACAAACAAGCGAAACATGTTCGACTTCTCCTTCATGAAGTATACCATATCATACCTTGAGTAGTCATCAACCAATAACAGCATATACCTGCTGCCTCCAAGACTGGCAGTGACGGTCGGCCCCAGCAACCTCCCATGGATAATCTCCAATGGCCTTTTAAACCTTATCTGTGCCTTATCAACCTTGAAGCGATCAGCTTCTCCGGGTTGACATTCCGTGCAACCATGACCGTCCCCGAAGGATAACAAGTTATGCAAGCCTCCTACAAGACTTTTCACCGCCATTGCTTTCAGCTTATCCATCCCCACATGCTCAAGTCTTTCATGCCAGATAGCTACACTATCAATGGTCTTCATCCGATTATAACTTGTTGACGTCTCAACTAAGTTCTTCCCCTTACTCCCAAAATGAGCAACGTTCACGGAGTGAAGGATAACCTTACACTCCTTCCTGATGTGGCCTAGCTGCTTGCACTTATAACACCTTGATCCTTCCTTCCTCTTTGAATCACACCTAGGAGAAACACTCCTCTTTTGCTGATCTAAAGTAGAAGAATCAACCTCTGCAGCCACCTTCCCTTCCTTGTTGAACAACCCAACAAGAGAAATCCACATCTCCGCAGCTGACCGACATCCGTCGATGTGGTCCAAGAGCTCCGATGAGATCAACTGCTTGAGGATCCCTTCCGCTTTCGCGTTTCTCTCCTCCCAAGCTCTCATCGCTTCAACATTGCCAGTGACAGTAGTAATTCTTTGCCTTTCTGATCTGCAAACCACCTCTCAGAGGTCCTTACCCAGAAGAAAGCTCTCCACACAAGACATCCACTTCTTGAAGTTCTTCTGAGTTAGGAGATCAATACCAAGATCTCTTGCTAGTCCTGCTTCCATGGTCCAACACTGGTTTCCTCTTCACAAGAGCAATATCAACTTCTAGTTGATTACTGCTTATCCATTCCAACCTCCCTCTAATACCATGTTGAATTTTCCGGATCTTGGAATGAGTATGGGTTATCTCAACTTAGAATGCTAAACACAACCAGAGACACATGCAGTAACAAGAATCTTTATTAATTACAACAATCTTCTTACAAAGCGAGACATACATGGCGAGACATGATTTCGCCAATGTACCAAGCAGAACAAAATACAAGGCAAATCTATCCGCGCGGACTCAACGAGTAGCCGCCGATTCTAATACTTTACTACGGAGTCCGCACAGACTGCCTAGTCCGCCAAACCGCGAACTAACCGAGCGGACAGACCATTATTCCAATGCAGGCTCTACTCGCCGATCAGCAAGCCTCCTAGCGGCCTGACCGCGCGATCTGCTGGTGCCAAACTGAATAGGCCGCCTGAAGCAGGCGACTTATTGAACCCCGAAATAAGTTGCCAAAGAGAAGACCTCCTGATCGCTGTCCGCGACCTGTTGTTTACCGCCGGTTGCTTAACCGCAGAGTCTGGACTGTCCCTGACTGCAATCAGAGCCATGTCCTAGCTTTCCAGCGCTATCCACACAACCTGCACAACACAAACCGGTCAACTCCATTAACCCTGGCGGATACCAAAATCCAGTCCGCAGCAATGGTTTGCGGGCTCACTTACTGTTCATTCTCACTACGCTTGACGTGACGGAGGGGTGTTATTTATAGTCACGATGAGGAGTGTGGTCACCGCCCTAGCCGATAGGATCACCGCCACCATCCCGCGATGAACACCAAGTAGTCCGCTTAGTCCGCCGCGACCTTATGCGATAGCCAGCTCGCCTCAACATAACAAAGGCCGGACGGACTTCCCAGTCCGCCTTGTCGCCAAAGGCCGCCAGACATGGTCGACATCCTGCAAGACTCTGCATAAACATTGCCTGTCCGCCATCCCGCGGAGAGCGCACAGTGTGCTCCCCCCAAGTTCGCAGCCAAGGCACCAAGCCTACTGCCGAACTCGGCGGATAATGAACGCAGTCCGCCCGCCTTGCGGTCACATCATTAGTCCGCATAACTCCGATTTTGCAGCTAGGCATCAAGCTGACAGCTGCCGGACTCAGCAGACAAGGCTTCAGTCCGCGTGCCGAGGCGGACACCTTCAGAGAATTTTCGCCAAGCAAGCTGCCAACCCACAGGGCAGCACCTGCCGAGCTTGACGGACTGAGAAGCAGTCTGTGCACTACTGCGTGATATCCTCGGACTGAGCCAACCATGGACTTGGTTCAGAACCAACCAAGTCCACACCACTGGCCATCAGGGCCAGTCCGCACTTACTGGCGGACACTGGTACAAGTCCTCCAAGCTCGGCGAACTCCAGCATCACTCCGCTCTAACCGGTGAACCTTGCATGTACCACTAGCCGCACCATAAGAGCTAGACCAAGGCATTTGCCATGCCGGTCTGCCGAGCTCCAGTCCAGTCTGAACCTTGCCGGACATCACGAATAAAAAACCTATTCGCCCGGTTACCATCTGGGAACATCCTGCTGTCTGAGAAAAAACAAGTCTGGCTAGCCGCCTCCTCTGTTCGCACAGACCACGTGAACAGACCTCCAAGGCCGCCACTTCCAGCACATCCACAGACTTGATTAACTGCCAGTCCTTTCCGCGCAGTCCGCGCGGACAGATCGCCCTGGTTGCCTGACCATCAGCTAACCACTGCCTTACTGCCGACCCGCCTATCCGCCTATCCAGACCGCACAGGCCGTGCGGATAGAATTCCCAAGTCGCGCAATCTACCACTTTCACTTCACAATTTTCAACAAGATTATGCATCTTTTTGCCTTGGCCGAAATTCACCAAGAAAGAGATTCTTTGGTTGGCCAAGTTTCTTCAAGAAAACGTTATGTGTGGCCGAAATTTTAGAGAAGGTGGTGGAAGGAGATAGTTGAGAGAATTAGAGAAGAAGAGAGAAAGAGCAGTAGGGAGAGAGGGAGGGCCGAAATTTCAAGAGAGTAAGAGGGGGAAAGATTTCAGGTTTTCAATTTTCTCATTCAACTTTTTTTATTCCTTCTACATCATGGTCTTTTATAAGGCTTACAAAAAGTAGGCTTCATGTAGCCCAAATAAAATAAAGAAAACAAGGAAATAAATAAATAAATATAATCTCAAATTAAAATAATGCAACAAGAAAATAAATAAATATAATAAAACATTATAATTATTAAATTATTATCGCGGCGTTGGTGTTGTAGCGACGATGGCATTGTAGCGAAATTATTGTCGCGGCGATTACGTTGTAGCGGCGATGGTGTTGTAGCGAAATAAATGTCGCGGAGATGGCGTTATGGTGAAATAAATGCCGCGGCGATGGCGTTGTAGCGCCGATGGCATGTATAGAAATTATTGTTGCGGCATCGTCCATCCGAGTCTTCAAACGTACGGTTGTGGCAGCGATCAACATAATACATGAATCGCCAAGGAGCTCTCCAAAGAACTCGTCAGCACCATCAGCAACGTCATCACGAACAAATGGCGGGACAACATCACCAGCACCTGTGCAATAGGGGTCACAACTTACGCTGTCGCTGCGGCTTGGGCCGCTACCATTGCCTCTGCTAGCATCGACAGAAGTCGGCTGGGGTTACACCCATGCCCATCGGACCTGGAGCAGTAGCATTGCTCGCCAAAGGCTCCTCTTGTGGCCTCGACGTCCCCGCCTTATCGCTTGCACCCTTAGCAAAAGCAAGATAAAAAAGAATCAGCTTCTCTCGCAAAAACTTAGACATTAGGACACTCACGGTCCCGCAATACTCCTACGTGAATAACTTTTTTATGCGATCCGATTATGTCAAGTCGACCACTAAATCTTACCCTGGACACTAACCTCCCTCTAAAACCAAATTGTAACACCTCCCCTGTAATGTCCGTATAATATGGGTCTGGTCGGGGCCCCACAACATACAGACTCCAAAGCTTAAGCATTATAAGATGATATAAACTACCAAACTAAAAACTCAGACTATAAACACAGCGAAAACAAACAATCAAACTAGAAGTTATCTATTGATACAAGAGTATCCACTGGCCTTAAGGCCTTATAACATTCATAAGTCCAAAAATTGAAATAATACATCAATGTATCAACGTGCTTTAACACACCTAAGCTACCTCGGCATGTAAGCCGGATCACAGTTCATGGAGCAAATCATTCAGCAAAACATAAGTAACAACAAGAGAGTTCACTTCATGAGGCTTATGCCTTTTTGGCCGACGAACTTGCTCCCGCTTGCGATCCCTGCCCTGTAAAAGTTTGTAGTAACGTGGGTCAGCAAAGGCTGACCTCAACTGTGTAACCATCACATCTCCTCCTGGCCGTCCCTAGCGGACCCCGGGGCACTCTATCACCATGCAGGTCAGCACTTCATATACAAATATACATGAACATAGAAAGTAGTAAAACAGGTTTGGATGTCTCATACAACAAACATGTTTCTATGTTGAGCATATAATAAAAGGAGCCTACAATGCAACATGTATGAAAACCTTGGCTTCACCCAAGGCACCCTTTTACGTATGAATCTAACACATCATCATGCAACATCAATTAAGTAATTCCAATTTCCCCTTTGGCGTTCAAATCGCAAACACATGGGTACTTCCATTTTCCCAAACGACATACAAGCCACCACACAGAAACTATTGCCTAGGCCCCACCCGCTCGTGGGTCTCAAAACTAGGGCTTGCTTGTAAGCTCTGACTTCTCACGTCAGGATTCCATCACACAAATAAACCGATGCTAAGAACCCTCGCTAGACCCCACCTGCTCGTGGGCTTCATCGCTCGGGCTTATCCAAAGCTTGGCGTTCTCGTCAGTTTCACAGAAGGGGACTTATCTCATCGGGACACTCTCCACACATAACTTGCACGTCACGGGCTAGCCAGCCGACCACAGAGACAAAGCCACGCCTTAGCATATCACAATCAAAAGCCTTTCCCTCCCTAATCCACCATTTGTTCTCACACGAAATAAAGGGGGAACAATCATCGCAAATGGCATCTTGCCGCAAACAAATTTCTAGCACAATCCTTAGGGCCGTTATACAAAATCACTGAGTCAGACTAACGGTCGCGACTTCGGCTTCACCCACAATGCCTAATCCACTAACAGAGCGGATTTCTAATGCAATATAATGTCGGGGACAGAAACAATCGACCTGGTGGTTCCTCTTGAACCATAGCAACCTGAAACCATCTCACTCAAGAGATCTGGTGCCTAAATGCTTGAAAGATAACAAGAAAAGAATGGATGCCATGCACGAATCCCTAAGACCAAGAGAAGAAATGTCGTTACCTTATGACTCCTCTTCCTTGCCATGAAAAACTTGATTTGCACGGATAAAAACGTGCGCCTTCAAGTTCACTCCACAGATCTGGCCTCAGATCGATGATCGGATCCCCGAAGCTTCGTCAATGGCGGAGAAAGACCTTTTTCTTCCTCCTCCAAACTCTTGCTCTCAAACCCTAACTCCCACTTCAAAAGAGAAGAGAATGAAGGTTTAGAACATTTCAACCCTACCGCGCCGCAGTAGGTTACCGAGCTGTCGGTCCCGTTGGGAAGAAAAATGCTATCCCTAGCATTAGCATTACCGCCACACGATAGCCACTCAATGCTTTTCACTCAATGCTTCACGATCTACCGCCATGCAGTAGAATCCTACCGCCACACAGTACCACTCAATGCTCTCAACGCCTAGCTACTCAGTGCTCTCAACGCCTAGACTCAACGAAACAAGGCTATTGCCGGGCGATAACTACCTATCGCCGCGCGGTAGCTTCCAGAGGCTCAAGATCTAGAAAAATTTGGGTGTTACAACAAGTCCTCTAATGTGGAAATTGATGAAGACACCAAGCTTTTGGACAAGCCCGGGCGATGTAGCCCACAAGCGGGCAAGGTCAAGCAAGGGTCCTTAGCATTGGTTGTGCTTAAATTTGTAAAATTGGCAAGAATGGTGGAGCTGATGGACAAGCCCGATGGTGTTGTGATCCATGTGCGGGTGGGGTCTCAGCGAGAGTTCTTGGCCATGAGCTTGTATGCCTTTGGGGAATGAGAGTACCCATGTAATGATTATGATGTGATGATTTGTGATGGTGTGTTAGAACCATACACGTTATAGGGTGCCTTGGGTGAAATCCAAGTTTGCATACATGTTGTATTATAGCCCCAACCCCTTCTATTTACATGCTCAACATAAAAACATGTTTGATGCTTGAGACACTGTTGGGATTTGTCTCCACAATACCTCAGATTTGTAGGAGGTCAGACCTTGAACTAAGATGAATTAAGGTGTATTTGATGCTGTATTTAAGTTGTATGTGTGCAGGTCCTTAATGCCAAGTGTAGACCAATGTCAGTCTATAATGGGTCACCAAACACAGGACCATACAATGTAATCCCTCATTGTGTGATCCAAAGTGTTGGCCCATGTATAGCCTCTCTATTGGGATACACTTCCTACATGCACTTGGAATGGTGGACTCAAGTATTGAAGTATGTCTTTTAGAAGAAATTTTTCTAAGTCCACATACTCGAGTAGTACCCTTCATATACTCGAGTAAGTGACTTAGTACTCGAGTAGATCCTTGGACATACTCGTGTAGAATCTATATACTCGTGTAGATAAGTTTATACTCGAGTAGATAGTCAGTCACTCGAGTAGATCATTTCTTATACTCGAGTAAATCCTTCTGTTCTTAATCCAGAAATTTTCTAAGTCCATATACTCGAGTACTTCTCTAGTATACTCGAGTAAGTGGGTCTGTACTCGAGTAAGTTGGTTTACATACTCGAGTAGACTGTATTCACTCGAGTAAGTGATAACTTGTACTCGAGTGGTTGGTTAGTTACTCGAGTAAGTGCCTTGTTTATACTCGAGTAGTTCTGTTCTTACCATTTCAGAAATATTCTAAGTCTACATACTCGAGTAGTTCCCTATATACTCGAGTAAGTGACTCTTGTACTCGAGTATTTATTCACACTTTATCTGAAATTTTTCTAAGTGTTTTCACTCGAGTATCTACTCTCATACTCGAGTAGTTCGTACATCACTCGAGTATTGATCTCTGGATCACTCGAGTAGTTTTCTCTTCTCTTACTCGAGTATGCCAATCCTTTCCACTCGAGTATATAACTTCTCTTACTCGAGTATACCAATTCTTTTCCACTCGAGTATATACCATCTAATACTCGAGTATGTATCTTCTATGACTCGAGTATGTCGGTTCAAATCTTTCCTGAAATTCTCTAAGTCAATATCGCTGGTCATCTCGAATTGATCCGATAGGTCCACGTGTCATCTTTAATTACTCTTATGACCATTGGAGTCTACCTATAAATAAGTCATTTCAGATTTGACTAATTATTACTTCTTTCAGAGATTATTATTTTAAGAAAGAGAAAGAGAACAATCCCGTGAACCCTAATTCTTCAAGTCGCCGCCGCCGCCATTAACGTTCACGGAAGAAGCTCTGGATCAACGATCTCCGATCTCTGTTTGCAACCCTAATTCTTCAGCAATCCAGACGCAAGTCAATCACTCGATCTCGCCGCGCTTTAAAGATTCCAGATCTACTCTCGATCGAGGTGATTCAGTTTTTCAGATTTGTGGATCTCTCTCAAGTCGTCTTCAACTTCTCTGATCAAGCCAAAGTTCTTAAGGAAGAAGACCGTCAAGATCCAGATCTGAGATCATTATTGTTTGCATTTCTTTTTAAAACAAATTATTGTGTAGGAGCTTTTTCTCCGAGACTTATAGGGAGTTTTATCTTCCGAGTGTAGATCCGGTTTGGATCGAGTTTTTGTAGGAACGTTGTTCCGAGGTGTAGGATCGTTTTGATCCGAGATAGTGGAGTAGCCAAGTCTAGTGGTTTACTAGATTGGTGAGGAAAGTGGACGTACCCAAGGTTGGGGAACCACTATAAATCTTTTGTCGTCTGTGATTGCTTGGTATTGAGCTGTGCTGGTTCCTTATTTTTTATTCCGCAAATAGACGCACATCTCACCTATTCACCCCCCTCTAGGTGATTTAGGTAGACAACTTCCTCTCTCAATTGGTATCAGAGGGAGGTTGATCGTTAAGAGGTTAACACCTTGATCTGATCCTACCCGAGTTGTCTTTTGAGAAATATCAAGCATGAGTAAGACTAAAGATTTTGCCAAGCTTCCCATTTGCACCAAGAATAATTTTCCTATGTGGAAGGAAAGAGTTAGGTTCTTCATGGAAGCTGTGGATCCTCGGATCTTCATGATTGTTGAAGAAGGTCCGCATGTTCCTATTGTTGCCTCTACTATAGACTCATCCAAACAAGTTCCTAAGAAGCTGATGGACTTGGATAAAGATGAGATTGCACTTGTCTCCCTCGATAAGAAAGCCAAAAATATAATAGCAAGTGCAGTCGATGACTCAATGCTGCAGAATCTAATCCATTGCAAATCTGCCAAGGAGATGTGGCAATCCCTGGTGACTCTGATGGAAGGCACTGAAGAAGTGAGGGATGATCGGAGATCCCTTCCGAATCAAAAGTATGAAGCCTTCCGGCAAGGTCACAAGGAAGCCATAGCTGACACGTTCGAGAACTTTTTCAAGATAGTGAACGGCCTAAGAGTTTATGGCCGAGTCTTCACCAACGGAGAACTGAATGAAAAATTCCTAAGATCCCTAACCAAGGAATGGGATAACAAGGTATGCGCCATTCGGGAGTTCGGAAGGTTAGCCGAGACGGACCCGCAAAATCTGTTCGGAAAGCTAATGTCCTATGAGCTTCAAATCAATTCTAGAAAAGCTGAAGAAGAGATGAGCAGGTCCGGATCCAAAGAGAAGTCTATTGCTCTGAAGGCAGACAGCTCAAGGAAGATTAAGGCTAGCTCTCCTGCCCCAGCTCCTGAAGCTGATGATGAAGATTCGTCTGAACCAAGCTCTTCTGGCTCGGAGCTATCTGAAGGAGAGTTTTCTCTACTCTCAAGGCAGTTCAAGAAATTCTTGAACAAAAAGAAGCAATGGAAAGGCAAGGATGCCTCATATAGAAGATCACGCAATGATGGTGATTGTCAGAAAAAGAGCTCAAGCAGCCACGACAGGTATGGCTCGAAACCGAATAAACATTATTCCACTGATATTGTTTGTTATTGCTGCAACAAGCCAGGTCACGTCATTGCGGATTGCCCCCATAAGAAGAAAGAGGGCGGCAAGAAAGAAGACAAGAAGTCCTACAACAGGAAGAGGACAGAAAAGAGTTTGTTAGCTAAGAAGAGCAAAACTCTCAGTGACTCCGACTCATCCGAGTCAAGTGCAGAAGAGGAAGAAGCTTACTTTGGGATAATGGCTCTAACAGACAATGAGCAAGTCCCCCAGTTCACTGGGGAGGTAAAATCTCACACCCCTCTTTCGGACTTTGATGATGACAATGAACCAGAGGGCTATCCCTCTGAGGATGAATCAGAACTCATGATACAATATCAGGAGTTACTCAAGGCTTACGACAAATGTCGCCAAGTCGTGAAAACTCAAGCTAGGGAGATAAAATCTCTAAAAGCTTCAGAGAGCAACCTTAGAGAAGAAGTCTCTAAGACTGACTCTCTCAAGGAAGACTTCGATAAATCTATCGAAGAATACAACAAGGCTCTCGGGCACCTTGACCTTAAAGAGAAAATCATCAAGGAATTGGAAGAACAACTCTTGGCTGAGAAGAAGCTTGTAGAAAGCTTCTCGAAGCCTAAGACTGTGCTTCCTATGATTGCTGAATTCTCAGCTAAGGCAAGTGGTGCCGGTCTAGGCCACAAAGGAGCTCCTAGTAAATCTTCTAGGAGAAACAAGGCCAAGAGGAGAAATAAGGCGGCCAAGAAGGCCTCTGCCGAAGAGAAAGGGAAAGCTCCCTTGGAGCCAGTCGCGTTCAAGAAAGTCATCTTTCCTACGAACGATCTTGACTACGAATCCACCTATGGTCACTTTAGCAGGCCTATCCTTGAGAAGCCTAAGACAAGATACCAAGGGTGGACTCGCCTTCGCAACTTTGGTGAGAGCGTTTTCAAGGAACCTTATGAGGAGATTCAACTTCAGAGCTATGGACCTTATGTTCATGGTCATAATATTAAGAAGGCACCCAAAGTGAAAGTTGTTGTAGAAAAGCCGAAGATGGAAAAGACTTCATGCACGTGCCATCATCATGAAGCCTCCACATCTAAAAATGCTGCCCCTGTTGGATCTCCTCTCGAGGTAGTCAAGCAGGAGAAGATGAGGCAAAGATACAACAAATTTGACTGTTGGTGCTGTGGTAGAGTTGGTCACTTTGCCATCGATTGCTGGTTCAATCCCAAATATGCTGCAACTCCTCAAGTTAGCAACATGAGAATGACCACTCATGAGGCTAATCCTTGTAGGGGGAGTATTCTAACTCGAGACCAAGGACCCAAACTCGTTTGGGTTCCTAAGGCTAAGTGATTATGATTGCAGGTATGTCCAAAGACCGCTAAAATGCCAATCTGGTATTTGGAAAGTGGATGCTCTCGGCATATGACCGGGACTAGAAGCCTACTTCAAAACTACTCACCAGTATTGAACGGACCAAAGGTCATCTTTGGAGGTTCAGACCGTGGAATCACTAAAGGCTACGGTATGATTACTAACGGTAATGTATCCTTTTCGGATGTAGCTTATGTTGAAGGATTGGAACACAATCTCATAAGTATAAGCCAACTATGCGACAAAGGATACATAGTAGAATTCCATGCTGATAAGTGCCTGATAAAATTCCTTACCAATATGGAAACAATTTTATCAGGTACTCGAAGCAGAAACATATTTTGCTTAAATTTCATTTGTATCGATTCATCTACACCAGTATGCTTCTTGGCAAAAGATAGTGCATCTCTTGGTGACCAATGGCACAAGAGATTAGCACATATTAATTTCAAAACTATCAATAAATTATTCTCTAAAAACCTAATACGTGATGCCACGAATGTCAAGTGCGTTAAGGAAAGACCTTGTCCTGCATGCGTAAAAGGCAAGCAAACAAGGAGTAATTTTAAAAGCATTATAGGCAAAGATTCTAATAGATGTTTATATCTACTGCACATGGACTTGTTCGGTCCACTGCAAGTTAGAAGTTTGGGAGGTAAGGATTATACGTTGGTTATCGTTGATGATTACTCACGATTTGCATGGGTATTCTTTCTGAAACACAAGTCAGATACCTTCGATATCTTTACTAATTTTGTTAGGCAAATCCAGAATGAATATAACTGTTCAGTAGTCAAAATCAGAAGTGACAATGGAACAGAATTCAAATCTGGGGCCATGACAGAATTTTGTGAAAGCTTAGGTATCTTTCATGAGTTTTCCTCTCCTCGCACTCCACAGCAAAATGGAGTGGCTGAGAGAAGGAACAGAACCCTCATAGAGGCCTGCAGAACCATGTTAAGTGATGCCTCACTTCCGGAATACTTCTGGGCTGAAGCCGTTAACACTGCATGCCACGTGCAAAATAGAGCGCTCATAAACAAAGACCACGATAAGACACCGTACGAACTTTTAAAAGGCAGGAAACCGACCATTTCCTATTTTAGAATCTTTGGCTGTAAGTGCTTCGTACTTAACAACGGCAAGTATCACACTACCAAGTTTAGTGAGAAAAGCTTTGAAGGTATTTTTGTAGGGTATAGTAGCCATAGTAAGGCATATAGAATATTTAATAGAAAAACTCTGGTTGTAGAAGAATCTATACATGTTGTATTTGATGAGACGAGCTTGCTGCAAAGCAACTCCTCTAGTGTGTTCATTGAAGCTGCAGGTACAAAGTTAAAAGAGATAAGCTTGGATGAACCTATTGAAGATGGAGGTGATAAATTCATAAATATCACCACCCCAATCCCTATTGGAGAGGTAGATGATCCAGATGATGAAATCACTCCAAATGGTGAAATCACTCCAGTGATTGAAGACAATCCAGATGCAAGAACTCTAGAGCTCAGACATCTGAAGGATCACCTAGTGGACCAAATCATAGGAGATCCCCGGGATGGTGTCAGAACTCGGAGAGGTACAACTAATGAGAATTTACACTTGAGCTTTCTCTCACAGGTTGAACCAAAGAAGTTCGAGGAAGCCAACTCAGATGCATCCTGGATTCTAGCCATGGAAGAAGAATTGAATCAGTTCAAACGCTGCAATGTTTGGACACTTGTTCCCAGACCCAAGAGCAAAAATGTCATTGGGACAAAATGGGTCTATTGGAACAAGATGGATGAAGATGGAACAATCATAAAGAACAAAGCCAGACTCATTGCAAAGGGCTACCGTCAAGAAGAGGGAATCGACTTCGATCAGACATATGCTCCAGTAGCAAGACTGGAGGCTATCAGGTTATTCCTTGCATATGCTGCACTTAAGGGCTTTACCGTCTATCAGATGGACGTCAAGTCCGCCTTCCTAAATGGTGACATAAAGGAAGAGGTGTATGTAGAGCAACCGCCAGGTTTTGTTGATTCAACCTTTCCTAATTACGTTTATTTACTGCAAAAAAGCACTATATGGTCTTAAACAAGCTCCTCGAGCTTGGTATGAGACGCTGTCTACCTTTCTTCTTGAGAACAAGTTCACGAGAGGAAAGATAGACAAGACATTATTTCTTAGGGAAATAAAAGGCAAGATTTTGCTAGTGCAAATCTATGTCGATGACATTATTTTCGGCTCTACAGACAACAACCTCTGCAAGAAGTTTTCTAAACTTATGCAAGGGAAGTTTGAAATGAGCAGTATGGGAGAGCTGAAGTATTTCTTAGGGCTTCAAGTGAAACAATCTGAGGATGGAATTTTCATCTCACAGACCAAGTTCACCAAAGAGCTGCTTAAGAAATTCGGAATGGAGAATGCAACCTCCATGAGGACTCCAATGGCCTCAGCTATGTCTCTGGACAAGGACGAGAAAGGGAAACCTTTTGATGAAACCAAGTACAGAAGCATAATTGGGTCCTTGCTCTACCTTACTGCAAGCAGACCAGATATAATGTTCTCAACATGTGTATGTGCTAGATTTCAGGTGAACTCTAAGGAATCTCACTACATCGCTGCAAAGCGAATCTTGAGATACCTCAAAGGCACACCAAATCTTGGCTTATGGTACCCAAGAAGTAATGATAGTGAACTAATTGGTTACTCAGATGCAGATTTTGCAGGTAGCAAAGATGACAGGAAAAGCACCTCCGGGACTTGCCAATTTCTCGGAAGGAGACTTATCTCCTGGAGCAGCAAGAAGCAGAACTGTGTAGCCATCTTAACGGCTGAATCAGAATACATCTCTGCAGGCAGCTGTTGTGCACAGCTCTTATGGATCAAGAATAAATTTGAAGACTACAACATGAAGTTCCAGAACATTCCTTTGTTTTGCGACTCATCCAGCGCTATAGCAACAGCCAACAACCCAGTCTCCCACAGCCGGACCAAGCACATAGAGCTTCGTTATCATTTCATCCGGGAGCATGTGGAGAATGGAGACATAGATCTATAATATGTCTCCACAGACAGGCAAGTGGCAGATATATTCACGAAGTCGCTGGACGAGTCCAAGTTCTCGTTCTTCAAAACGGAACTCGGACTGCTCAACAAAGAGGAATAGTGATGGTGGATTCACAGCCAGGCTCAGAGTTGAACATATCAGTGGCAGTAAATCTCTCCCAAGAAAATTGTATTTCAAAGTGATATACTCGAGTACATAGAGACATATACACGAGTAAACGGAAATACTCGAGTGCCAAAATTGACATACTCGAGTAGTTGGTAACCTACTCGTGTATGTTACTTGATCTACTCGTGTATACTCCATCTTATACTCGTGTATGGCGAAACCTACTCGAGTATACAGGAATCAGAAATTTGAAAATCTCCTTTTTCTTCTATTCGCACCAAAGTTTTGGCGCTCCATATCATGTATGATTTTATTTTCAGTACTCCTCCTTAAACCTAATTAGGGTCATATATATATTCAGAAAAATCGGAAATCCTTTCCACTTCTCATTTCACTCGAGTAGCCGCCGTCCCTTCGTCTTCCAGAACAGTTGCAGAGTTTTGTCTTCCTCCTCTCTTTTTTTTCTCTTCGTACTACAGAATCGCTGATGGCTCCCTCCTCCAAGATTGGAATCGGCTCCGAACTCGTGACAGATGGTATTGCAGATATTTCGGATGACTTCAAAAATTTACTGATTCTCTTGGACACCGCCGGATTGTCCTTCGTTCTTCAAGAACCCTGCCGTCTCCTGCTTCCTGATGTTGAAGAATTTTACAGAAATCTGAAGGTTAGACGTAATGGCACAATTCTGAAATCAAAGGTAAAAGGACTTGAGATTCGGTTGGATAAAACTTCAGTCGCCACTCTACTTCAGATGCCCGTGGTTGACGAAGAAGACGACCTAGAAAAGGAAGATGCCGACCGTACTTCCCTATTCTGTGGTCGAGATCCTGAAGGTGGAGGTGAAACCTTGAATCGGTCTTTGTTCAATTCAGAAGGCAAGTTTCTAGTTGATGTCATCGCTAAAGTCCTGTGGTGCAAGACATACTCCATAAGAGATATATCCCAAAATTTATTCGACGTTATGCAAGCCATAGTCTGCAAGAAGAAATTCCAGTTCGGAATGATGATACTGGATAAGATCCGAGAGAGCGTGGAACATCCAAGTTATGCTAGGATTATCTCACTCCTCCTCCATGAGATTAATCCTACAGTGTTTGACTTATCCAAAGGGACTCCTCTTCACCACATGAAGAAAGTTTCCATCTCTTCCATACAGAGGTATGACATCAAGATCCTGAATTCTGCCCAAGCTTCAAAGGCTGATGCCATCTCAGAAACTCACCAAGAAACCAGTTTACCTGAAGACAGGATTCCATCTCCTCCTCTACATCAAACTACTGCTACCTATGGTGCAATAGTTGAGGGGGAGCCTGCCTCTTCTCTTCCTCAACATCAAGTTTCTTCAGAATCAGTGATTCTAGAACTAGCAGAGGTAAGAGTTTCTACTCCTCCAGTCTCTCCTCCTCCAGCAGATCCTCAATCAGCAATTCCTGACTCAGAGATTCCAGATTCAACAGCTTTACTGTCTACAGCTGAAGATATAAACAGATTCATTGATGAGCTCAGCTCAGATGCTCCTCTTTTTCAGAGTGGATCAGCTGCCAAGTCTCCCATTCAGTCTCCAGTTTCATCTCCTGTACAGACTCCAGTTCAGACTCCAGCTCAGACTCCAGTCCAGTCTCCTGCTAAGTCTCCTGATAGTGAGCCCAGCAAATCTGATCATATTCTCTTATCTGATGATAAGGAAATGTCTCCAGATCCTGTGGAGGCACCTCTGAGGACTTTGGATTTCTCCATGCCATCCTTCCTAAATACAGAAGAAACTGTTGAAATAGAATCTTTCAAGAGAGCTGCAAGCTCAATAGTTCTTACAGAAATTCCTCCTTGGACTGCTCCTGCTCATGCTCCTTCAGTTCCTGCACCAACCTCAGCCCCTTCTCCCTCAGTTGTGGTAAGTCAAATTGAACAGTTGCTCCTTGCACAGAGAAAGTACTTTGATGAATCTCTAGCATCAGTCAATAACACAGTCACTACTCTTGAACAAGAGATAAGTAGAGGCTTTGCAGAAATCCAGGCCAATACTGATGAGCTAAAAAGATTGTTCCAGCTAGGTGGAAAGGCCATAGATCACACTATCACAAGCATAGGTGAACTGAGAAATCAACAAGAAACTGTTGCCTATAATCAGATCCAGTTGGACAAGAATGCTGATGCCAATCTTATGAAAATCTGTGAAGAAGTTGGCAAGTTCAGGGATGAAGCTATAGCTCAGCTATCTGTAGATATCACCAAGGGGGAGAAGATAGTAAAAGAACAAGTGGAAAAACTGTCTGAGCAAGCTCAAGCAGTTGTAAAAGAACAAGTTGAAACACTATCTAACCAAGCTCAAGCTACTGTGGATGGTCTTGTAAAAGAAATGAAAGCAGATATTCTCTCCCAGCTCCAGTCTGTGAAATTCTATACCTATGACACTGCTGTTTGGCTGCACAACAAGAATTTCCCTAATGCCCAGCTCAACCCTACCATCATTCCACACTTCTTGAATCCTCTTGAAGAACAACCTCCTGCAGATGCTCCAGCCCAGGCAGCCATTCCAGAAGGTGTGCCAGCTTTCTCACCTAGACCTGAGGGTGATGTGACTGAGCCCCCTCTCACCTATTCTGATATGTGGCAAGATGAAATTCCAGCTCCAAGGAAGAAGAGAAAATATGGTGAAGGTGCTTCTGCCAGTCGTTCTGCACCCAAAAGAGATCCTGCCCTAGCTTCTGAAAGCAGACCACCAATTATTCACTCTGAAGTCTGGAGTCCAACCTCCAAATCCCTAATCCTTGATACCCTGAAGTTAGTTACAGATCTTGGTGAGAACAGAGACCAGTTTTACAGTCATTCAGAATGGAAAGCCTATGAAGTGTCCCAAATCAAAATCAGACTTCATGAAAGGAATTGGGGACACAATAATCCAGCTGCTCCTCCTAGGCCCAGAACTTATTTTCCCAAGCCATTCAGTTACCTAGAGAGGCAAGAGCTGAAGAGAGAAAGGATGCATAAGGAAGGTCCCTCTTGAGTAAAGAGAATGTGGAAATGGATTTTTTTTTGTTAAAAACAATTATATATATATAATTGATTCTGATTATGGCTATTTCATTAGTTATCCTGCTTTAGCTTATTTTTTTAAGTATATGTGTATTGTTCTTTTTACTCTGAATAATTCACCTTAGTATAGAGAATGCTGACATCTACAAATAGGGGGAGATTGTTGGGATTTGTCTCCACAATACCTCAGATTTGTAGGAGGTCAGACCTTGAACTAAGATGAATTAAGGTGTATTTGATGCTGTGTTTAAGTTGTATGTGTGCAGGTCCTTAATGCCAAGTGTAGACCAATGTCAGTCTATAATGGGTCACCAAACACAGGACCATACAATGTAATCCCTCATTGTGTGATCCAAAGTGTTGGCCCATGTATAGCCTCTCTATTGGGATACACTTCCTACATGCACTTGGAATGGTGGACTCAAGTATTGAAGTATGTCTTTTAGAAGAAATTTTTCTAAGTCCACATACTCGAGTAGTACCCTTCATATACTCGAGTAAGTGACTTAGTACTCGAGTAGATCCTTGGACATACTCGTGTAGACTCTATATACTCGTGTAGATAAGTTTATACTCGAGTAGATAGTCAGTCACTCGAGTAGATCATTTCTTATACTCGAGTAAATCCTTCTGTTCTTAATCCAGAAATTTTCTAAGTCCACATACTCGAGTACTTCTCTAGTATACTCGAGTAAGTGGGTCTGTACTCGAGTAAGTTGGTTTACATACTCGAGTAGACTGTATTCACTCGAGTAAGTGATAACTTGTACTCGAGTGGTTGGTTAGTTACTCGAGTAAGTGCCTTGTTTATACTCGAGTAGTTCTGTTCTTCCCATTTCAGAAATATTCTAAGTCCACATACTCGAGTAGTTCCCTATATACTCGAGTAAGTGACTCTTGTACACGAGTATTTATTCACACTTTATCTGAAATTTTTCTAAGTGTTTTCACTCGAGTATCTACTCTCATACTCGAGTAGTTCGTACATCACTCGAGTATTGATCTCTAGATCACTCGAGTAGTTTTCTCTTCTCTTACTCGAGTATGCCAATCCTTTCCACTCGAGTATATAACTTCTCTTACTCGAGTATGCCAATTCTTTTCCACTCGAGTATATACCATCTGATACTCGAGTATGTATCTTCTATGACTCGAGTATGTCGGTTCAAATCTTTCCTGAAATTCTCTAAGTCAATATCGCTGGTCATCTCGAATTGATCCGATAGGTCCACGTGTCATCTTTAATTACTCTTATGACCGTTGGAGTCTACCTATAAATAAGTCATTTCAGATTTGACTAATTATTACTTCTTTCAGAGATTATTATTTTAAGAAAGAGAAAGAGAACAATCCCGTGAACCCTAATTCTTCAAGTCACCGCCGCCGCCATTAACGTTCACGGAAGAAGCTCTGGATCGACGATCTCCGATCTCTGTTTGCAACCCTAATTCTTCAGCGATCCAGACGCAAGTCAATCACTCGATCTCGCCGCGCTTTAAAGATTCCAGATCTACTCTCTCGATCGAGGTGATTCAGTTTTTCAGATTTGTGGATCTCTCTCAAGTCGTCTTCAACTTCTCTGATCAAGCCAAAGTTCTTAAGGAAGAAGACCGTCAAGATCCAGATCTGAGATCATTATTGTTTGCATTTCTTTTTAAAACAAATTATTGTGCAGGAGCTTTTTCTCCGAGACTTGTAGGAAGTTTTATCTTCCGAGTGTAGATCCGGTTTGGATCGAGTTTTTGTAGGAACGTTGTTCCGAGGTGTAGGATCGTTTTGATCCGAGATAGTGGAGTAGCCAAGTCTAGTGGTTTACTAGATTGGTGAGGAAAGTGGACGTACCCAAGGTTGGGGAACCACTATAAATCTTTTGTCGTCTATGATTGCTTGGTATTGAGCTGTGCTGGTTCCTTATTTTTTATTCCGCAAATAGACGCACATCTCACCTATTCACCCCCCTCTAGGTGATTTAGGTAGACAACTTCCTCTCTCAGACACCAAATTCTGTTATTTTCTATGTTAGATTATGTT
Organism: Platanthera zijinensis; assembly: GCA_039513925.1. Lineage (NCBI taxonomy): Eukaryota > Viridiplantae > Streptophyta > Magnoliopsida > Asparagales > Orchidaceae > Platanthera > Platanthera zijinensis. The sequence goes on along the minus strand of CM077078.1, from coordinate 107,231,076 downwards.
TTATTATATGCATACAAAGTGCTGACTTGCAGGGTGATGGAGTCCCCTAGGATTTGCTAGGGACGATTGGGAGGAGGGGTGTTGGTTGCACAGTTGAGGTCAGTCTTTGCTGACCCACGTTACAATAATTTTTCACAAGGCAACGATCGAAAGCTAGAGCAAGCTTGCTGGCCAAGAAGTCCTAAGCCTCATGAAGTGTACCCCCTTTTGATATTTGTTGTGTGTGTTCTCATGTTATGTTTCTTTCAATGAAATCCCGCTTGCATGTCGAGGTAGTCTAGGAGTGCTTTGGTACATTGTATGTGGAGTGTTGTTGTTATTTTGGACACTTGAATGTCGTAAGGCCTTAAGGCCATTTTGGATTCCTATGCAGTTGTGGAGAAATTCTAGTCTTATTGTTTTGTGTATGTTGTTATATTCTTTGAGTTTTGAGATGGATAGTACTTTTATATCACTTTATAATGCTGAAGCCGTGACGTCTATATGTTGTGGGGCCACGACTGGGCCCATATTATTTGTTCATTATATGGGAGGTATTACAATTTGGTATCAAAGCTAGGTTCGTGTCCAAGTTGAGGTTTAGTGGTTGATTTAGTGTAATCAGATCGTGTAAATAAGTTGTCCACATAGGAGTGTCGCTAATGAGTCCTATTTATATAGTAATTTTCGGACTCATCTGAGCTAGTTTTCTTTCACTTGCACTTCACTTTTAGTTCGTTATCGTATATATTTCATCTTATCTTTATTTCCATAGGAAGTGCACATTTAGGCCCGTGGTTGTGTATAATACTTTTATTGATTGTACTCCTTTTTGTGATTGCCTGGAATGTCTGCACATATCAGTGTTGGTACAGGGACCTTGTGCGTGTTCTGGGACTATTTGGAAACAGGAATACTGCTCACGATCATCGGATCTATTGCGCACGACCACTGGTCATGCGCCACTGACCGTGCACACTATTATTCATTTTCTAAGTTCTGCCTGGGGCTAACGCACAACCATTGGACACAGTGCGCATGACCACCGGTCGTGCGCCACTAATCGTGTGCATTGAATCCATTTTTCCTGGAGTTCTGTCTGGGGTAATCGCACGACCATTGGACATAGTACACACGATCACTGGTCGTGCGCCACTGCTCGTGCGCGTTATCCCAGTTCTTCTTTTGATTCTGCTATGCCAGTGCGCATGATTACTGGACATAGTGTGCACGACCACTAGTTGTGCGCCCGTGATCATGCGCATTGTTATTTCTGCTGTCTATATATACGTAGGTTCCGCCCTAATTCAGGATCCCTCGATTTTTCTCCGCCATTTTCGTCTCCGAGGAAGGGTTCCTCCATTCCCTTTCATCATCTTCCATCGTAGGGAGGTGCTCCGGGCAAGCTTTCACCACCAAATCCAAGCCAGAGCTTCCTCTCAGCCTCCTCCTTCATCCTTGAGCTTAAATAAGAGTTTTGACCTAGCTTTCTCCATCAAGCTAGGAGAAGTTTGTGCCATCCTCCACCGGCTCGTGACACGAAGAAGACGTGTCCATTGGGAGTGAGTGATAACCTCCTCTACCCCGGATGCAGTTGAGGACCGAGCTAGGACACAGATTGACAACCCGACGAATCCTACTGTGAATCCTCAGCAAGACTTCGGATCCGGTCGATTTCGCACACATTTCTGCTCTTCTTGTTGATAGTTTAGTTGATCTCTTATATACGATGAAGTTGTTCTTATTTTGATAAACATATATATACAATCATGTCTATGTGATTTCATATTTATGTTATTTTCTTGAGGTGCGCCTTTATTTTCCATCATCCACCACATCCGGTTTTGCCGCACTAGCAATTGCTAGTGGTGTGCGTAGCGAAGAGGTGTTTTTGACCCTAATTCCGTAAGCCTACTTGTCCATCCACCCAGCGATTCAGTGTATAGCGGCCCATGGAGTCTTCCATCCCGCCTGACGAAGCGATGCATAGAGGCATTGCATAGGAGTAGTTGATAGTGTTTTATTTTCCTTTTCCGCAACTATCAAAACCCCCCATCGTTAACTCCAACCTAAGGACTTCAATCTCAAGTCCTCCTCAAAATTAACTCCACCTTACTGTGTTCCCTCGAGATCGATACTTGGGGAAATTCGCCTATTTTATATTACTTGTGCGACTAGTACACTTGACGTTCAACCACATCAAGTTTTTGGTGCCCTTACCGGGGAATACAGTCGTGTGAGTTTTTGGAGAGGGATATAGGAGATAGAAGCCCTTTTACATTTGTTCATATAATGTTTATTCTTTGCTTTAGTTTTAAAATTTTGTTGCTTATTTTTCTTTGTTCCTTTTCTAGTTTTAATTTTTCAGTAGTAGACATTCATTTTCTTTTATCTGTTGGTGTGTGGTTAATTTTTGCTTAGAATATTTCTGTTGGTGAATTCTTTCTTTTTGCACCATGTTTTCTTATATGAATATCCGTTGTAGATGGTGCGAGGATTATGGGCATGGAAGTGATGAGTGCCCCAATGAAGATAGTGAGCATAATTCTCGTGGTTCAGTGTATGGAGCACCATCCTCTTATGGTACTTCATACACAATACCCAAGTCGTATAGTCACTTCTCTTCTACGCCTTCACCTTTTTCTTATTCCTCTCCAGTCCAACCTGGACCGAGGAGTAATGGAAAATGGTGTTTGTGTTATCGTAGCACCGAGCATGTGTTGAAAGATTACGCAGAATTTCAGTGCCAGTTGGAGGAGAATGATGAGCCGGATGTTCGACTCGTTCCATCCACCTCTCAATTGGATGCCCCTTCTGATTCTGATGATATATTCGCAGTACCACCTTGTCTATGGGGGGACTGTTGTGGACTTACCCATCAGACTTTCTACTGATCGGTGTGACGACATTGTGGTGTCGTCTCTCCCCAGGCACTCTTCCCCTCTTGTTGATTCACCCTCGGAGGAACCAACACATATTTTCTCTGATGTCATTATTCCTCCGCCTTCTTTGCAAGAATTATCTACTCCTTATTTTAGTGAGTCGGTTGATGATACCGACAGTGATCTATGCTTGGATCCTGTTGGGAGTGAGACCGGGACCACTCCCCCTATTGTTGATTATTTTAGTTTTTCTTCTCCTTTATTCCTTGATCCTCTTTTTGTATCTGAGCCTGTGCAGGTTGAGTCTCCACAGGTGCTTCAGGAGGACTTGGAGCTTTCAACTCGAGTTATGGATGATAGCATCCTCTTTCACGAGGAGGTTTATTCCTCCTCTGTTAAGGAAGCTCTATTCATCGCTTTCTACTCCTGTAGTCTCCCTGTAGACTATACCTTTTTAGGCAAGGATGTATTTTATGGTGAGATGAGCGAGGACCAGTGCTCCTCCTCTTTTTACTTCCTATTTCCTCTACCTGTGTTGGGTAGGTATTATTATGTAGTTAGAGGGGTAACTGTTTTATCGCCGTATCGGTACCCGTTACCGAAACGGATAATGGAATAGTTACCTGTGCACTTTTCTTTTCATAGACCCATTAACTAGAAATGTATAGAATTTAATAAGTCATGCTGGGATGACAATAACCCTTGTAGTTATCTTATATTTCTTGCTCTTTTATTTTTAATGTCTATTATAGTTTTAGTATTTCTTGGTATTTTGTATAATTTTCTTTTGTTCTTGCGGAGCTAACCCCTGTAGGTATTCTTTGAAACTTCGTATTGGCGGGGTTGTGATTCTTCGTATGGCGGGCCTGCTTCTATTTTTCACGCGACTTCTGGTATGCTCATAAGCTGAGCATTGGGTAACCTCTTCCCTTGTCTCTATTTGAATTAAATTTCCATATCATATGCTGCGTAGTTTAGTTTAAGTCTGGGAGAGAGTCAGTATTTGTTATCTTTTACATGCGTGCATTTCACGTGCATACTAGAAGCTTTTATTATTTTATTTTGATTAGTTCATTGCAACACACACCACTGCACCCACATGAGTGCGTGCTTAGCTGTTAGCATGCTGCGATTTAAATTCATTTCTTTTGCATAATTCAGGAAAATTATTGTGCTGGCATAGGATTGTGAGATGGAGTAAAATGTTGACTCTTGTAGTGCTCCTAGTCGAGTGCTCTCGTCTCGTGTAGAAATTGGAGTAGATTTAATTTTTCTGTATGCTTATAGTTTTATATTTTTTTAATTGCGTAAAGACTTTTTATTCTACTCAAAAATTGGTGAATCCTGTGTGAATCGAATGGTAGTGTAGGGATGTGTGTAGCCGTCACCAGACTCATTTTGCTCAAGTCGGGAGGAAGGATCATCTTTCTCGGTGGCTAAGAACTTGCCCCAAGATACTCTCGAAGCATTGGTGCATGGTTAGTCTAGCGTGAGTGTGATGTAGGCCATCATTTTGGCCCGGTTGAGCTTTGTACCATTCCTAACGTCTTATCTTCGCTAGCCCCATTGTGTCTACCCCTTCTTTTGATTCAGCTCCACCATTATAACACCAAAGCCTCATAGCCGATCCTAGTCGCACACCCAAGTCGAGCTTTAGTGTTTTACATTTTCATGTTGGGGTGTTGATGTGGTGATGTTCTTTGTGAATATGTGGATGTGCTCCAAAGTTTAGATTTGCTGAATTTGTTAAAATAAAGATGATTTGAAAAAAAATATCTGTAAAAAAAAAGTGAAAAGAAAAAGTATAATTGAAAATTCTATTTGAGATGAGATTGTATTTGGAGTAGGCGGTGCACACACCCATATGTTAAAAGTTAAGTCTGGGGGTGTGGTGTACCCGCATGTATTGTGGTTAGCGTTGGATTCTTTTTTTTTATGATAGCTCATTTGGGTTAGGTGCATAGCCTTCCTGTTTATCTTTGTTTACCTCATCGTAACCCAAGCCCCACAATTATCCTAAAGTCCTACGGATTCACTCTTGAGTCAAACTAGTGCCGTGGTGAGAGTGTGAATGGGCAAGCGTATGGTCCCCGACATTGGTGGATTTCTTTGGAGGTGCTCCTGAGCCCCGGTCTTTGGCAAAGCTCACCTTAGTAGCCTGCCTTCTTTGTCCCTACGCGTGACCAGAAGATTTACCGTGATTCCATTTTTGAGTAGTAATAAAATGTTGATACGCATTGTGAAAAGTATAAACTATTTTGCATACTTAGAAATTTCCTCTATTTATATTTTTATGCGTACGAGCATGCGACCTCGCATGGTACTCCATATCATAATTTCTATGTTAGCTAAATCATTTTTTCTGTCTGCATAGATTTTGTTTGCTCGGGACGCGCAAATAGGTAAGTCTGGGGGTGTGATGAGTCCTATTTATATAGTGATTTTCGGACTCATCTGGGCTAGTTTTCTTTCACTTGCACTTCACTTTTAGTACGTTATCGTATATATTTCATCTTATCTTTATTTCCATAGGAAGTGCACATTTAGGCCTGTGGTTGTGTATTTTTGTTACTTTTATTGATTGTACTCCTTTTTGTGATTGCCTGGAATATCTGCACATATCAGTGTTGGTACAGGGGCCGTGTGTGTGTTCCGGGACTATTTGGAAACAGGAATACTGCGCACGATCATCAGATCTATTACGCATGACCACTGGTCGTACGCCACTGATCGTGCGCACTATTCTTCATTTTCTAAGTTCTGCCCGGGGCTAACGCACGACCAATGGACAAAGTGTGCACGACCACCGGTCCTGCGTCACTGATCGTGTGCATTAATTCCATTTTTCCTGGAGTTCTGTCTCGGGTAATCGCACGACCATTGGACATAGTGCGCGCGATCACCGGTCGTGCGCCACTGCTCGTGCGCATTATCCCAGTTCTTCTTTTGATTCTGCCATGCCAGTGCGCACGATCACTAGAAATAGTGCGCACGACCAGTGGTCGTGCGCCCGTGATCGTGCACTTTGTTATTTATGTTGTCTATATATACGCAGGTTCCGCCATAATTCGAGATCCCCTAATTTTTCTCCGCCATTTTCGTCTCCGAGGAAGGGTTCCACCATTCCCTTTCATCTTCCTCCATAGGGAGGTGCTCCAGGCAAGCTTTCACTGCCAAATCCAAGCGAGAGCTTCCTCTCGGCCTCCTCCTTCATCCTTGAGATTCAAGAAGAGTTTTGACCTAGCTTTCTACATCAAGCTAGGAGAAGTTTGTGCCATCCTCCATCAGCGCGTGACACGAAGAAGACTTGTCCATTGGGAGTGAGTGACGACCTCCTCTACCCCGGGCGCAGTTGAGGACTTAGTTAGGATGCGGATTGACAACCAAGCGAATCCTACCGTGAATCCTCAGCAAGACTTCTAATACGGTCGATTTCGCACACTTTTCTGCTATTATTGTTGATAGTTTAGTTGATCTATTGTATATGATGAAGTTGTTCTTATTTTGATAAACATATATATACAAACATGTCTATGTGATCATATTTATGTTATTTGCTTGAGGTGCGCCTTTATTTTCCATCATCCACCACATCCAGTTTTGCTGCACTAGCAATTGTTAGTGGCGTGCGTAGCGAAGAGGTACTTTCGACCCTCATTTCGTAATCCTACTCGTCCATCCGCCCAGCAATTCGGTGCATAGCGGTCCGTGTAGTCTTCCATCCCGCCTGGCGAAGCGATGCATAGCGGCATTGCATTGGAGTAGTTGATAGTGTTTTATTTTCCTTTTCCATAACTATCAAAACCCCCCATCATTAACTCCGACCTAAGGACTTAAATCTCAAGTCTTCCTCAAAATTAACTCCACCTTACTGTGTTCCCTCGAGATCGATACTTGGGGAAATTCGCCCATTTTATATTACTTGTACGACCGGTACACTTGCCGTCCAACCACATCAGTCGCGGGACCATGAGTGTCCTTGTGTTCAAGCTTTACTAATCGAACTTGATTTGTTTTTTACCTTGGGAGTGACAATGCGGTGACGTCGAGGTCATGAGAGGAGCCTTCAACGAGCAGTACTACTGCTCTAGGTCCCATAGGCTTGGGTTTATCCCCGACCGGTTTCTATCGCATGCTAGCAGTGGTAATGGTAGCGGACCAAGCTGTGGCGGTACTGCACGTTGTGACCCCTGTTGTGCAGGTAACAAATCTTATTACCCCGGATACGACTCTGATTATACTGGGCGGAGGGGCCGGGCAGGCAGACCCATTGATTGAAAGAGCTGTCATTGGGTAGGGAGACCGCCAGATGAAGTACTTTCTGAGTTTTCATCCTCCAACATTTAAGGGAGTCGGCACACCGAATGATGCTGAGGACTGGTTGACGAGGATTCAAGAACTCTTGTGGGCGGAAGAAACACCAGAGTATAAACAGTCCTATTTTGCGGCCTTCATGTTAGATGGTGACACAAAGTTGTGGTGGGTGTGCCATAGAGGCTGACAATTTCCTAGACACACCCCATCTATGGATGAGTTTGCAAGTGCCTTTTTGAAGAAGTATATTCCATCATTGACAAGGTTAGCTCTTCAGAGGAAGTTTCTGCATTTGGTTTAGCGAGACGGGACCGTGGATGAGTATATGTAGGAGTTTACTCATCTGGGTCGGTATGCGGGAATGACCATGATTGATGATGAAGAGAGGGACAACATATTCTATCATGGGTTAAGAGAAAACTTGAGGCAACCACTCATCACTCTAAAGAATGTGGGTTTCAATGAGTTGGTTGAAGCCGCCAGGATCCTGGAGAGCGATATGGAGCGGACTCATCGCTGTAAAGGTCATGTAGTAAAACAGGGAGAATGAAAGTCTTCTCAATCGCAGGGGAAGTTAGAAGGGAGTAGGTGGAGAAAGAAGACCCGTCCGTTCAGGTTAGGGGAGAAGAGCGATATTATATTAGGAGAGTCTTGTTTTAAGGGACAATCGACGTGCTACAAGTGTAACACCCCCATCCGTCACGAAGAATATAACAGAAGGTCTGGTCGGTGTCATAACTGGCATTTTCTCAGCATTAAATAATATATCATAGTAAGAGAAAAATACGCGTTGTGATGCCATGCCGTGCAGGAGACATCTGCAGGCTCTTAGGCAAGAACCTATTCCTAATAATTTTCATGAAATTCACAAATTGTTATGATGAAAATATAGTTTGAGTTTAAGTTTTGATGGTCGTGTCCCTCGGCTCAGTGGACCAACTAGTCCACAGGTAAAAAATATACATATACGCAACGAAAATTACTTGATTAAATCCATTTACTACTCTACATGAGTATGAAGACTCAATAGACAACTCATGATATACACACATCTAGGTTTCGTATAAGTACGAAAAAAGCTTTTATAATCCATTAAAATAGGGTGATATTTGATTTAAAAGATGTTATGAGTATGCGATAAGAATGTCGATCTTTTTATTTTTTGAAAATAACTAACATGCAACCTACCATAAAATCTTTCTAGAGAGCACGTAGATATCCCAATTCAGCAAGTTATAACATAAAAGCTAGAAAATAGTCTAAACATCCACAACACAATCACTGTGGGTGTCAACAACCTGACACGAACCCACATGATCAAAATGTAAGCCTGAACAAAAGAAAAAGACAACTAACTACCTCACGAAGGTGAGGGATGAAGACCACAACCACTAAAGCCCATGCTAGAAACCACCAAATTTAGCGTCTCAGACCACTATTGCTTCGAGCCTGAGCCATTCAAATAAAAGAACACCTCAACAAGATTGTACAAATGACGGTAAAAGACCAAAATTAAGAAATAAAAGAGTTAGGAGGGTTATTAACCCAAAACAGACTAGCTGCAAAACCACAACATCTCAATCATAACACAGTAAGTAGGAAAGATTTCACAAAAGTTTAAATATATAAAGTTGCACCAAGTGCGAAGAGGATCTATTCTTCATTAATATATGTGTAAATATGAATACATAAATAAAGAGACCGATCAGCTAAAATAAATGTGATTCATTAACTCCAGTAAAAAAACAGTACTGAGGCGGTGGCCATATTGTCCAACACAAACTACCAGACCAAATATCTCAAAAAGGCACTGTGGCGGTCTTTTATCCACTACCAACCAAAAGGCCTAAAAATAAAATAACAACAATAATATGGTGATAACCATAAAGTACCCAAGATTTAGCAAGGGATGAATAATCCAGAAATTTCTAAGTGTAAACAACCCTACTCGACGAATTCGTTTTAAGGCACTTGACGAATTTTACTTAGCTTCACGAGATCACTCGACGAATTTACTATTCACCTCACGAGATCACTCGCAGGATTTACTGTTCACTTCACGAAATCACTCGCAGAATTTACTATTCAATTCACAAGATCACTCGACGAATTTTCTATTCACTTCACGAGATCACTCGACAAATTTACTGTCCACTTCGCAAGATCACTCGATGAATTTACTGTTCACTTCATGAGATCACTAGCAGAATTTACTGTTCACTTCGCTAGAGAACTCGCAGAATTTACTGTTCAGTTTACGAGATCAGTCAACGAATTTACTGTTCACTTAACGAGATCACTCGAAAAATTTGCTGTTCACTTCACAAGATCACTCGACGAAATTACTGTTTTGTTCACAAGATCACTCAACGAATTTACTGTCCACTCCATGAGATCACTTGACGAATTTACTGTTCACTTTACAAGATCACTCGACAAATTTACTGTTCACTTCACGAGATCACTCGACAAAGTTACTGTTCACTCCACGAAATCACTCACAGAATTTACTGTTCACTTCACGAGATCACTCGCAGAATTTACCGTTCACTACATGAGATCACTCGACGAATTTACTGTTCACCTCACGAGATCACTCGACAAATTTACTGTTCATTTCAAAAAATCACTCGCAGAACTACTGTTCACTGCACGAGATCACTCGCAAAAATTACTGTTTACTTAACGAGATCACTCGTCGAGTTTACTGTTCACTTCACGAGATCACTTGCAGAATTTACTATTCACTTCACGAATTCATCCGACGAATTTTACTTAAATTTCTGACTAACCCGCTGGACATCATCTTATACCTATTAGAAGTCTTCTATCTAACCAAGATTGTCATACTCCTATATTTTTGAAAGCTTGGATCCTAACCAAGAGAAAAACTCTACAAATCAGTGATTTTACATCCTAAACAAGAACAAGATCGAAAATCTAAGAAATGAGGGGAAAAGAGCAAGAGAGCAAACCGCCACTTGCCTCGAAATCTCCCGATATCCGACCTTCAAAGCACTCCACGTCAAGGATCGGCCCAAACGATGGCTTGACAAGAGAGATCTGGGAAGAAATGATAAAAATCACGCTTATGGTCTTTTACCCTAATGCCAAAAATCCACGTAACAAAAAAATCTAATCGTGCACGCGTAGAGCTCAGCGAGAGCTTTCCGGATCTATGCTCCATCGAAGATTTTGTACACCGGAACTCCCGAAACGGCGACTGAAAGGCTTACAGTGAATAGTCTTTTTTTTCTTCCACCCTTCTCTGGTCCGATTCTTGGGGAAAATGAATTGTGTTTAGGTTTTATAAATAAATAAATAAATATATATATACAATATTATATTAGAAATATTTATAACCTAGGAAATCTTATTTGACGAGAGAGACTAGGCCACCTCGATTTTCGATGAAATTCACATCAAAGCTAAATGTCGGTGCTACGAATCAAACGACGAAGTCAAAATCTGGATTCGATGAGCCGATCTCTAGATAAGAATTTTCAAAGTTTATGACAACGATAATTCCTTAAATCTTTGAAAATTCACCAAGCCTCAAATATAGCTCGGATCACAACGAAACTTGACAGACATATTTAAAGTTAAATAATTTAATTTTCTATCATAAAAGTTTTCAATTCCGGTAAGTTTCAATATTTGGTCGACTTGATCGAACAGACACCGAAAATGCACGAACAACGGCGCACTGTTAACTACACATCAATGTAACGTCCTTGCGTCATTATTATGCCACTAACTAGATTAAAATAATTATTGAAAATTCAGGGGCGTTATAGTTACTGCCCCTTAAAGGAAGTTTTGTACCGAAACTTGATTCATAAATCGAATCCAAAATAGAAAAGAAATAACCAAAGGTTATCGGATGGAAATACTTACCAATGGAAACTAGGAGAAAAGGTGAGGAAGAGACTCTCTCATAGCTGATTTCAACTGCCAAGTCGCGCTCTTGACGCCAAAGAACCTTGACCATGGGTATCGTCTTCCTCCGCAACACCAGATCCCGAGTCTCCAGAATACGAGCATGCTTTTCGATGTAGGAAAGATTAGGCTGCAACTGGGGTTCTGAGTCAAGGATATGTCGATCACTAAGCACATACTTTTGCAACTGGCTCACATGAAACACATCGTGAATACCGGGGAAAGTAGCAGGCAACTCCAACCTATAAGCTGACAATCCAATGCGCTCAACAATCTGGAAAGGTCCCACATACCTGAGATCCAACTTGTAGTTTCTTCCAAATCTCTTAACACCTGGCATCAGAGAAACCTTTAGAAAAACCATGTCCCCAACTGTAAACTTCAGATCAACCCTTTTCGGATTAACATACTTTCATAACGCTCTTGAGCCACACGAAGCTTTTCACGAATATGCCTTACAAAAATACTCATTTCTTCCAGTGCTTCCAGACCCAACAACAGTCTCTCACCAACCTCAGCCCAAAATAAAGGAGTTCAGCAACGCCTCCCATACAAAGCCTCAAAGAGGGTCATTTGCAAACTCTCTTGATAACTATTATTATAGACAAATTTCATCAGTCTAAAATGGTGGTCCCATGCTCCATCATGGTCCAAGATATAACATCTGCTCATATCTTCCAAAATCTCATTAACTCTTTCCGTTTGACCATTGGTCTGCGGATGGTAAGCGGTTGAATACCTGAGGTCAGTACCCAACGCTCTTTGTAAGCTCTACCAAAAACGCGACATAAACCTGGAGTCTCAATCTAACATAATAATCACTGGCACTCCATGCATTCTAAAGACTTCGTCCAAATACAGCTCTGTCATCTTTTCCATGGAGCAGCAAATCTTGAAAGGCACGAAGTGAGCACACTTCGTTAATATATCAACTATGACCCATACAGCATCATGCCACCGAGGAGACCTTGGCAAACTAGTAATGAAATTCATAAAAATACTCTCCCACTTCCAACTCAGAATATCCAAAGGCATCAGGTTTCCACCAGACCTTCTATGATCCGCCTTAACGCATTTGTATGTGAAGCACTCTGACACGAACTTAGCTATATTGTCCTTCATTCCATACCACCAAACAATCTGCTTCAGATCTCTATACATCTTTGTAGAGCCAGGGTAGTAGACAACACTAGAACTATGCGCTTCGCTACAAATCCTTGCCCGAATATCCCCAACCGCGGGAATGAAGAATCTACCCCGATACTTTAGGGTACCGTCCTCAGCTATAGAGAAATATGGAAATTCTCCCATCTCTGTCCTACCTCGAATATGTTTTAGATTAGAATCATCCTTCTAATGCAACCTTGTAAGAGTAATCCAAGAAGGCTCTTCAGCTTCTAAGCTAGAAGGCACAACACTACTGCCGACTGAAATATCCATCAACAAAAACTTCTCTACTAAAGACTGTACGAAAAGATTGAATATTCGCGCGGTCTTTCTACTTAAGGTATCAACTACCACATTAGCTTTGCCCAGATGATAAAGAATCTCGACCACATAGTCCGCGACATACTCCAACCATCTGCGGTTAAGCAAATTCAGCTCCTTCTGAGTGAAGATGTACTTCAAGCTCTTATGGTCTGTGTAAATCTTGTACAACACGCCATACAACAATGTCTCCAAAGCTTTAAGGCATAAATCACTGCCGCAAATTCCAAATCATGCATAGGGTAATTCTTTTCATGAATCTTCAATTGCCTCGACCCATATGCATCACCATTCCCTCTTGCATTAAGACATATCCAAGCTCAACGTGCGATGCATCCACATAAACAGTATGGTCCACTCCTTCGATAGGTAAAATCAAAATTGGAGCAGTGCACAGTAACCTGTTCAATTCCTGAAAGGCTCCTTCACACTCATCTCACCAAAAAATGTTGCATTCTTCTGCGTAAGCTTAGTCAAAGGTGCAGACAATACAAAGAATCCTTCCACAAACATTCTATAATAGCCTGCCAATCTAAGGAAACTTCTTATTGCCTTAGGTGTGGTAGGTCTTTTCCAATCCATCACAACATGTATCTTTTCTGGGTCAATAGAAATTCCATCTTTATTCACAACAAGAACCAAAAAAGACACTTGAGGAAGCCAAAACTCGCACTCACTCAACTTCGCATGCAACTTATGCTCTCTAAGAGTAGACAGAACTAGGCACAAGTGCTGAGCATTCTCCTTAGTACTCCGGGAATACACAAGAACATCGTCAATGAAAACGACCACAAAATGATCCAGGAAATCTTTAAACACTATATTCATCATGTCCATGAAAGCAGAGGGTGTATTTGTCAGTCCAAAGGACATCACCAAGAACTCAAAATGTCCATGCCGAGTACGAAATGCGGTCTGCGAAACATCCGACTCATGGATTGTCAATTGATGGTAGCCTGAACGAAGATAAATCTTCTAAAACACCAAACTACCACGTAACTGATCAAACAAATCATCTATCTGCAGCAATAGATACCTATTTTTGATGGTTACCTTATTCAACTCCCTATAATCAATGCACAATCTCATGGAATCATCCTTCTTTTTCACAAACAAGGTGGGAGTACCCCAAGGCGAAGAACTTGGCCTAATAAAACCACACTGCAACAGTTCATCTAGCTGGGTACGCAACTCTTCCAGCTCACGCGGGGCCATTCGGTACGGTGCCTTAGCAATAGGGCGAGTACCCGACTCAAGATCAATGAAAAATTTCACATCTTTCTCAGGCAGAAGACCAGGAAGACTAACTAAGAAAACATCTGGAAACTCTCGAACCATAAAAATATCCTCGATGCGCGACAAACAACTAACAGTTTCCAAAATAGAAACAAGAAAAGCAAAACAACTAGAATTTAAAAATTTCCGAGCACATACCGCAGATATAACTAGGGGATCCTGGCGCGGAAAGCCATACACACTAATTGGATGGTCGTTGTCCATCTTGAAATTATAACACCTCCCATCCGTCACATAACATATAACAGAAGGTCCGGTCGGGGCCCGACGCCATATACTACAGACAGACCAAGGAGTTACTAATTTGAAACCATCATCCAATACAACATATCCTATCACAGAGCACATTCTAGCAGAAGTAAATTAGAGGTTACTCAAATAGAACCCAGCATCATGAATGTCCACAGCTCAATAAAATAGGAATGGTAAACCAATACACAAATATAAAGTCTTGGCCTTAAGGACTTACAATGTTTACTCAAAGATTAATGTTTTCCAAACATCGACACGCAGGTCGGTCACACATGAGTTAAAGTTAAACAATAGCTATTCTCTTTGGCCTTCGAGGGCCGGCATAGCTATCCTGGGCTCCGAAATACTATTTGCCACTTGGCTTTGCTGCACCTGCAGGAAACATCCCACCACAACGGTGGCAAACAAAAGCAACGGTCAGTATTAGCTGACAAAATTA